>OX453241.1:11549046-12149046 GCA_949709985.1 Luffia ferchaultella | reverse complement strand
CATTATTTGAATTTTCTAAAAAAGCCTTTCTTAATTAATGCTCACTTTATAAAATAAACCTATATTCCAAATTTAAGCTTCCTAGACTTAGTAGTTTTGGCTGTAGTAGTTGATAGATCAGTGTGGACAAACGACAGACAGATAAACAGACAAACAAACACAAAAAGTTGCTTATGACACTCTTGATAATCTTCTTTCTCGTCTGCAAAGTTTCATTAAAATCTGTTCAGCAGTATTGGAAATTAGCTCGAATAGATAAAATTGAATTGAATAGACACAGAGACGTACAGACAAACCGACGGACAAAAAGTAGCTAATGTCAAATCTTTTAACAACCTTCTTTCCCGTCTGCAAAGTTTCCTTAATATCTGTTTAGCCGTTTTGGACATTAGCTCAAATAGACAGATACACGTACAGACAGACAGACGGACAAAAAGTAACATTTGTTAGTTTTGACGACCTTCTTTTCATACTTGTAATGTTTCATTAAAATCGGTTTAGACAGATGGACGTACAGACAGACATACAAAAAGTTCTGTATGTCACTTTTGACTACATCCTTTCCATATGTCGGTTAAGCTGTTTTGGCCGAAACCTATTTGCTCGAATAGACAGACAGTTGGTTTTCATATATATAACCTATAACCCTCCGCTAGATTCAGGCTACCAAAGGCAAAAAGAATTTTTCAAATCCGACTGGTAGTTTCAGAGATTAGCGCATTCAAACAAACAAACAAACTCTTCAGCTTTATAATAAGTATTTCTATTATATAGATTAATAGATATAAGATAATATGAAAATAAGATAATACTGAAAACCGTATCAAAGTCTATTGCGTGGTTTGGAAGTAATAAGTTAACGAACAGAGGCAGACAGCGAATTTATTTTCTCCCGCTATAGTTTTAATATTTCGATAAAAACTGCTAAGATATTTATTGAAATTGTGTGGTGTAAAGGGCAACTATAATATGCATGAAATGCTTAAGACAACTAACGTATTTAATTTGATAAGGATTAATATCACGTTTAAAAAACATATTCACTAATAGTACATTATGTTAGAACAAATTTGATTGTTATAAAAAAGGTTATAGTAAGTTAACCTTAAAAGATACACATATGCTGTCGCAAACTTTTGGTTAGAACTTTTAAAGGGGAACAATTCCGTAATACATAATTTTTGGTTAACATCAACCGTTTACGCACCGCGCGCGACGGAAGCTCTCAAAAGGAATAATTTTTCCCGTTTTTGCAACATTTTTCATTGATGCTCCACTCCTATTGGTTGTAGAGTGATGTAGCCTTCCTCAATAAATGGACTGTCCAACACAACTATAATTTTTCAATTTGAACCAGTAGTTCCTGAGATTTGCGCGTTCAAACAAACAAACAAACAAACAAACAAACAAACAAACAAACAAACAAACAAACAAACAAACAAACAAACAAACAAACAAACAAACTCTTCAGCTTTATAATATTAGTATAGATTTGGGTATCACCAAAAAGTAATTAATGTACACATCTAACACAGACACATATAAAAATGTACTCACCTACACATGTAACTGAGGGGCATGTTTAGAATATTTTGAAGCTATATTGAATTAGAATGTAACTACCACTACATATTATAAAATCAAGTCCCCCGCCGCGTCTGTCTGTCTGAACGCAATAAACCCAAGAACTACTAAACGGATTGGCATATTATTGACACCAATGGACAGAGTGATTCAAGAGGAAGGTTTACTTGTATAATTTATTAATGTTTTGTGGACATTTGTTGAAATATGACGATTATTGTTGAAGAAGTCGGGAAAAAATCAAGCCGGTTGGGAGCTTTCATCGAAAACGCTGCCTAATCCTTTTGAGATATAACAAAATAATGTATGGAGGAATTGTCGCTTTTAAAGGACTAAAGAAAAGTCCACGATGGCATATGTCTATGTTTTATGGATAGCTTATTATATCTATTTAAATATTTAAATAAATGGTGTCGTATGATGAGGTAATTGGAAAGCAATTTATATATATTTATACAGTATTAATCCTTATTAAATTAAATACGTTATTTACTTACTACTTATTTCAGGATTTCATGCATATTATGATTGCCCTTTACACTATACAATTTAAATAGATATCTTAGGAGCTATCGCGAAATATAAATATCACGCGGCAAGATGCTGGCCGCCGCGCGGCGCTGTCCGGCCATATCGGATGACGCAACACGCGTGGTTAGGCTGAAGTGATCAATGTTTTATACAAAGAAACACTGTAGTTTCTTTTATGTATTTATTTTTTATTTTTTAAAAATATTAATAGAATTGAAAATAAAATATATTAAAAATAATCCAAGTAGGATGAACTTACGTTACATTTAATTCTAATGAAATCTAGTCCAGATGTTCGACGCAACAAGCGGATACGACACTACAACAGAAAAAACATTATTTATATGCTCTGCTACTCGTACGAAGCCGGGGCGGGTCGCTAGTAGTATATATAACATGTATGTTTCGAATCATTGCCGATGCTCAAAACGTTCCGAAATGTCTGTACAAATAAAAATATTATTTAAAAAAATAACAGGTGCGTCGCGAAGATCTCGATCCAAAGCTGGCTTACATACAAGTGACGTGGGTGCGCGCCGTGCCCGAAAGTATGTCCACTGGTGTATCATGCTCGACCAGCGGCGAGGGATCCTTCGAACGTGTCCACAACGTCCGCCGGTTCGTCTACGAGACGCCTTTCACGAGAGATGGCGCTGCTAGAGGTCCGGTACACCATCAGAGGCTGAGGCTTACGCATTTGACAGGTAAGAACTCGCATTTTTTTTAACTAGTTTGAATACACCGAAACGAGAAAACTCTTGAAATGGTTATTGAAAGGACATTAGTAAAATAGGTCAGCTGTAGTGTTTAGTATAGGTACTTGATGTGCGCAAATTGAGCACCTTCGTCAGAAAGGACACAGCTTAGACGATGGACCCATGAACTGCGGCCGTACTCTGGTAAATTAACGCAGCGAATACGCTTCATTTAAAAAATCCGTACTCTCGGCCATAGTCTTAGCGATCGGATTTTTGAAACGGAACGTATTAGGCGCTTGTTCGGTGTCGTGTTAAAAGTCAGAGTGCACCTGCACCTCTTTCATTCGCTATGATACAAAAATTCTTTGAATTGTAAATGTAAACATCAGTGTTATCGGTTTAAGAGTGTGCGTCAGAATGGCGGTACAAGGTAGTACAAGGTTGCCGTTTAGGATTGTGATTATGTTGTAGATTTAGTACCTAATTTGTACTATTTAGTACCTTTCATCAAAAAATTTGTACCTGCCTACTTCCAAAAATATTTGAGATTAGAAGCATAGCGTTATATTCTCCCACTGATAAGAAGGCAAGGGAATGCTATGCTCTATAGGTCATTGACGTAAGCGGATATGTATGTAGCATGGGTAGCATCAGTAGCATGTGCTCTGTGGTAGCATCACAGATCAATTGGTATGAATTGGTATGAATGATCCGATCTGTGGTATCGGATGGTATGTAGATACCTTAGATATGTAATACTTTTTTATGGAGTTAGAGACTATTCTCATATATTCTGGGTCTTTACTATTCTAATTAAGTGTGTACTGAATTGTGGTGATGTTAATGATTTAATTAAATAGACTAATTTTTAGTAAACTAGTCCACTTTCATTTCAAAAGCATTTTTCGTTTCTCATAGTAGGTCATTTAGTAAGTATATTACAACAATAAATAACTTTTGCGAGAATTTATTCGAGTTTTTTTTTTCAAAAGGAGCGGATAATTTAACATTGATTGGCGACCAGCAGAATCATAACAAAAATAAAATTCTATTGAAGTTTTGAGGTTATTATTATACTTATTCAACTGATTTTGTTATTTAACATATTTCGAGGTTATATTGGCGTGATAGTGCGCAGTGTCGTTGCATAAAATGAACTGATGTTCAAAGCTTTTAAGACGTGATTTTATGAATTACCTACTCGGAATTATGGAGTTAATATGAATAAGGTAGCGAGCGGTTAGTAAATTATATAGGTACCTAGGTATATTTTCGAAATGTACTAAATACTATGCCGTTTCATTTGATATCCAACACGGCTTATATACAATAATGAAAAAACCTGGGAAATCCCACACAGCGCCATCTAGTCCCAACTAAGCCCAACAAGCAAAGCTTGTGTTATGGGTACCAGAGAACTGATATACATACTTAAATATTCTTTTTTTAATAATATATACATATTTAGATACTTTCCAATGGCATTCGAAATCTACAAAAAAAGGCCAAAAAATATCAAGTAAGAAAGATATTACAGTGGTCACATTACAGTTAATCAACACTATGGATCAACATCCAATATACCCACGTTCCGTTTTGTTTACAGAATCATTGCCTTCACAAACCGTTTACATGAGTTTTTTTAATTTTCCGGCTTCTATTTTTTACAGTGATAAGTTAATTAAACTAAGTTATTTTTGAGCCGTTTTGTGTATAGAAGGAATTTGTATACATTTCAAAAAGGTCAGGTCAATTTCGACCATCATTGTTTAAAGTCAATGAATTAATTTGATAATTACTTTTCGATTGGGGCTACTGAATCACCTGCCAATGGAACCTCAACTAGCTATCAGCCAGGTGTCAGTCAAAATCATATAAATTATATAAATTATATAATTTTGACTGATGTCTGAATTGCTAGTTGCGATCCAATGGGCAGGTAATGCAGTAGCCCCAATCGAAATGTAATTTCGAAATTAATTGCTAGCATGTAACTAAAAACATTCTTCACCATTATTGCTTCATTATTTCGCAAGATCTCATATTGCACTGCACAAGAAACTGTTTCAACTCTACAAGAGTTACACTTATAAACCGTCTCCCACCCACAAATCCCACCGTGCTCTTCAAATTTAGCCTTCGAATTTAATTTCCTCTGTGGAAATATTACGTTCCGTTAAAAGCAGTAGAAATCGTCTTTACGAAATTTGTTGACTCTTGCTCCCCAGAGTTCTATCGCAAAAGCATTCATGATCTCCATAGTACAGGGCAAAAATTCGTAGAGATTATGGGTAATTATTTTGATTAAATAAGTACTATTTTTTATTAATTTCTAGTTCCATTTTCTTTTGTATCGAACGGTGATTTCACACTTCACTATAATAAAAGGATATAATAAAAGGATATCTTCGAATTTTGTTTTATCGTAGTAAGTAAACGAAAGCGCGTTTTGGAAATAGTCAACGGACGGAACGGAAAAAAGGTCTAAATTTAAATTTCCTAAACCCAAACAATTAATGAGGTAATATTTTAATAAAAATCTTTCCATGAAAATAATCACTTAAAGTATTTCCAGCTCTGAAGTTTCTGTACGTGCAATTAATGCAGGATAATGTGTGGTTGTTTTTTGTTGTTTTGTCGTTAATTAGAGAAAATGTTTATTTATAAAATAATACATAACCATAGTTATTTTTGCGTCATAGTCATATTTATTCAAAAAATACAAAAATGAACTTAGTAAAAATTGCTTGATTATTTGTTGATCAATATCGTTGTCTAGAAAATTGTGCAACAATAGTTAATGGAACACTTAAAAACACTATACGATAATTTCAGCGGAAAGTTGGTTCCCGTACGTGAAGCGTCGGTCACCGGTTATCGACACGCAAGTCGAAGAGAAGAATCCGATCGAAGTGGCACTCAGCGAGATGGAGAGTCAGGTTGCAGAACTCACAGAGATCGTGCACGCGAAAGTACCCGACATAAAGAAACTGCAATTAAGGTAATTAATAAAATGCCTATAAATAACAGTGGTATTGTTCATAATTTCTTTATTAACTGAGTTTTTTTTAGTAAAATAGTGACTGATTGACATAGAAATCTCGAGATTTAGTGTATTTCAGTGGGTTCCATGGTTTGATGACTTATGGCATTTTATTGTGGGGATATGTTGCTAATGGGGAATTGTACAATCTTTGTTAAAAATATTATGAATATAACCAAAAACACCAGACCCAATATATGCAATGATGTTCCGACATAGGTTACAGGGCAGCGTGTGTGTACAAGTGAACGCCGGTCCTCTGGCGTACGCCAACGCGTTCCTAGATCCTGCACTATGTCACATGTATCCTGACGAGGCTGTTGATAAACTGAAAGCGGTATTCAAGTAAGAACAACATTGATTCGTTAATGTTATTACGACTGCCACGTAAGTTTCTTATGTCACGCTCGGTAAAACTCACGGAAACTTCTTAACACATTTATTTCGCTAAACAAAAGTCACAACAAAATAAATCCAGTATCATGCGCACGTTACTTTAACACTCACTTATAACTCTTATTTTTTCTTTCTCTACACTCAACCTTGTCATCACTCGACTATTTAAATATATCTCACATCTACCTGACCTTTAGCTCGTTAAGCGTATCTTAATTATATTCGACGATTCGAACGGTTTTGTGCCGTACAGAAAACTCCAATTAAATTGATGGGCGTCTTCTGTTTTTCACAGAATTATTTGGTAACAAACTAGTGTTGGTCGAGGGTCGGTTATAGATGCCGTGGACATAATATCTATATATATAAATACAGTTCTTTCTTCTTAATTATTGTTTAACTTTTAACAACTTTTCAAAGAATGAATGGTTTATGTTGAAAATTTGTTGTTTTTCATTGTAATCACTTGTATTTGTAACTAGCGACCGCCCGCAGCTTCGCTTGCGTAGACTACACATTCCTGTTTTAGGTAGTATTAACTTTCGAAATGGTTTATACATACTTTTTGCTGAAACTAATATTGGGTACACCCATTCAAACTTTCAATCTTCATTCTCCCACTCCTTTAGGAAAACCGATAGTCCCATACTTTTCACCTCCCGTTTTCCACCCTTAAAATGTGGAAATACAAAAACCCTGTAACACGTCATTATTTATTTATGTTAAAATTTTTATGTTTCTAACTTTAAAGAACAAAGACTCTCATACAAAGCCCCTCCATCCCTCCATCTTTAAATTTGAAATTTTCAAATATTCCTTTCTTAAAAAATTATACTCACTTTATAAAATAAACCACTGTTTCAAATTTTGGCTTCCTAGACTTAGTAGTTTTGGCTTTATCTACGCCGATAGATCAGTGAGGACAAACGACAGACAGCCACAAAAAATAGCTGATGTCACTCTTGACAACCTTCTTTCACGTCTGCAAAGTTTCATTAAAATCTGTTCAGCCGTTTTGGAGATTAGTTCGAATAGACACATAGACGTACAGACAGACAGACGAACAAAAAGTAGCGTATGTCACTTTTGACCACTTCCTTTTCATACCCGTGAAATTTCATTAAAGTCGGTTTAACCGTTTTGGAGATTAGCTCGAATAGACAGATGGACGTACATACAGACATACAAAAAGTAGTGTATGTCACTTTTGACCATTTCCTTTCCATATCTGTGAAGTTTCATCAAAATCAGTTTAGCCGTTTTGGAGATTTGCTGAAATGGACAGACAGACGGATAGTATTATTTTATACATATAGCCTTTCTCAATAAATAGACTATCCAACACAAAAAGAATTTTTTAATTCGAACCAGTGGTTCCTGAGATTTGCGCGTTCAAACAAACAAACAAACAAACAAACAAACAAACAAACAAACTCTTCAGCTTTATAATATTAGTATAGATTTCATTGTAAAGCATTAAAGTAGGTTAGAGTTGGCATGTAGGTGAATATGGTGTCCCCTTCAAGTATGCAATATGTTGCATACTTAAGACAGAACTCTTAACCTAAACTCAAAAATACGACCTCTATACCAAAGATGTAAGTGGAAGGGATGAACGACTTAAAACCGCTTTTTAAAATTAAAATATTATTAAAATGAATCTGTATCCATATCATTACTTGAACTAAATCGATTTCATTATGAGATTCCCCATTTGGTAAAATTACAAATTAATCCATCGTCTCGCCGCCGGTAAGATCGTTTTGAAGTAAATACTCTTTTTACTTTTTGTTTGCTTGAGTAGCAGTTTTTGCAAATTAGTTTATTTTCGTACTAGCTCATCCTTGATACCGCCCCATACTAATTCGATTGGGTTTAGATGCGGATGAAATGGAGGCAATTGCAAATGAAATGGTGCCCTGCAATAACAAAATGTATACATCCATAAATGAGAAAAGTGTTTAATATGTTAGAAAAATGCATACAATTTTTATTAGTTTTTAGAAATTGTGTTTGAAAGAACTATAGTTTCTTTAAGAGATACTTTATTTATTAATGGTTTATTCTAATCTTAATTAAGTCAACAAATGTTTCTTCACTATTTCCTTTCGTGTTGTTTTTCCGTGTCATTGCACTATTTACGATATGTACTATCTTAATTAATACGGTCTACATTGCAATTACATTTAGTGAAAAAAAGTGGGTATCTAAATTTTTTTTTAATGAAAAGTCATGAATGAAGTTGTATACTAAAACGGAGTTTTATATGAAATTTTAATTAGACGCCGCAGTAACAAAGAAATCTATCTGTTGAGATCATATAAACTCAATACAAAATCCCGTCGTAGTTTGTGACACAGGTAATGACGCCTTTTTCAGACCAGATATTTTAACCTAGTCAATGACCTAACAGGTTTGCTAGAATCCGATAATTTCGTATTTCTAATAACATATTTTTATAAACACCTGAAGTTTGTAATTATCACCCTCACCATATTCTTTTTTCAACGTGTTGACAGTTATTGTAGACGTAAATATGAATATTAAAAAAAAAAATTCCTAATAGATCTGTCTTGTTTCATGAATATTTTAAATATTTATTATTCTAAAGACGAATTATATTTCCAAAAACAAGTATTTTAGAAACTGTGCCTCGCGTTTGCGAATGCTTTGTATGTATGCCTTTCGTTAAGCTCTCTTTTTAAAAAAAAACTAATTTGAAATGCGATGTTTTAAGTAGAAATAGATATTAATATTAGTTTTGCCTTTCCCCAGAGAGTTCCTGACAATCTGTCACGCGGCGCTTCAACTGAACGCAAAGCTCATCTGTTCCGATCAAGTGTCTTATCACGAGGCTTTGGAGAGCAACTACTACAAACTTAGCGAATCTCTGTCTGGAATGCTCGGTCAACCGCTGCAAGACATTTTGGTTAATGGAAATCTCAGCACGACCGTCAGCGGCGTGGAACTTCAATCTAGTAGTGCTTGATTTGAAAATTCTTTAGCGGCTATTTAAATAACATCATAGTGACCCTAGGAAATATGTATCAATATTAATGCTTCGGGTGTGGCCATAGACGTTCCTGGAGTATACGGTGAAGCTGAGACACGTCAATAAAGAAAATGACTTAGATTTACAATTTTTGAATAATTTATGACACTTGAACTACAATGATGAACAAGGTACGCACGGCGACTAGTTGCCCCCCCCCCCCTTCCGCCACCTCTTCAAATGTAGATGACGACATTATCTACTTAAGTAATGTAGTTAAAGAAAAATATTCTTTGAAATGTCTCGAAATATTGGCCTTATTGCGGTCAAAAGGTTTTATTTATTTAAAAGTGATTTAAACAAGTTTATAAGCTCTTGCGTAAAAGTTTTTTTTAATCCGTCGAGAGTATGAAACCCAACATTAGTGTATATCTTATACTTAATGTAGCTAAGAAAATCATTGGTACTGTTTCCTTCCGATACTAAATAAATTTGTATTACGTTTGTTTATTGTATAAAAACAGTGGTGTTGTATACAGCGAGTTGTGCCATTAATTGACTGACGTCTTGGTCTAGTGGTCGGAGACGCCGATTACAAATCCAAAGGTTGCGGGTTCGATTCCCGCCTGGGACAAATGTTTGTGTATACGAACGTGTCTATTTGTTCCGTGTCTGGGTGTAAAAAATGTATGTGTTATAAAAAAAAAGTGTGTGCGTGAAAAAGTGAACCTTTACGCGCGATTGAAGTAAAACTTTGAAGTTTTTTTTGTACGTTTTATAATAACAAATATGAGATGATTTTTCGCTACTATCCCAGTCTGACAATTCTTGTAAAAGTTCGAAGTCAGAATCTCTTTCACTGGACGTAGACATTTTCACACTAAATTACAACTAAATTAAATAGATATTGGTTTCAAAATATTAGAATAAAAGTAATTTAGCGAATTTTTATTTGATGATAGCAGACGATCGATAGGCAAACCATCACATTTGACAGATAGGCCGCATGTTTATCCTCAGTAATAAATTCTATCCTTCAACAGCTGTCAGAAGTATATTGGGACGCACGAAATGTCATTTTCATACAAAAATCTAACTATGGTAAGCTATCGACCCTCCTGGGGCCTCCCGTCGATAGATGGCGTGCGACGGTAGATATGTCTATCCATCGATAGGTTATTGAGACGACAAAACTATACAATAGATAGAATTTCTTATCCTAGTATGGTTAGACCGTCGATAGATAGGTAATTGGGTTTGGCTGTTAGAGATTTTTAAAAAACTTTGCAATTTAATAAATTAATTCTTTAATTTGCAACGCACACAATCCGGCGTTTAAATTGCAAAGTTTTTTAAAAATCTCTAACAGCCAAACCCAATTACCTATCTATCGACGGTCTAACCATACTAGGGTAAGAAATTCTATCCATTGTATAGTTTTGTCGTCTCAATAACCTATCGACGGATAGACATATCTACCGTCGCACGCCATCTATTTTTAAATAGCGGAAACTACACAGACTATAGTAAGCGTCACTTCCGTCAGAAAAAAAATCTGAGTTACTCCGTAGTGGCCCCTAAAGAAGTTTTACTTCAAAAATATTAATATATTTAAGTATATGTATCTGCTGTATAGTACCCATAGTACAGACTCTGCCTAATTTGGGCGTAAACGACCGTGTGTAAGATATCCTAGATATTTTTATTATTTTTTAAATTATTGAACATAAAGTTTAATACAAATAAATCCACCTTTCTCAAACTGATATGAAACTTTTACTTCTGTTACATTTTTACCAAGTGTTGGTTGCCGCAACTCGCTCTAATTGTATTTAAGTATATGTATCTGCTGTATAGTACCCATAGTACAGACTCTGCCTAATTTGGGCGTAAACGACCGTGTGTAAGATATCCTAGATATTTTTATTATTTTTTAAATTATTGAACATAAAGTTTAATACAAATAAATCCACCTTTCTCAAACTGCTATGAAACTTTTACTTCTGTTACATTTTTACCAAGTGTTGGTTGGCGCAACTCGCTCTAATTGTATAATGAGGGGTTAATAATATCACAGAACTAGGGTATTTAGTAAATTTTAAATCGAATCATATATATCACGATATTACACCCATGGAATTATCAAACCTAGATCAACGATTATCACAAAAATCTTTTTCATTTAAATTTTAATGCCATTGAGTAAAGTATATTTGAAAACTTCTATTATGTAATGCACAAATTAACAACTGAAAAATATCTTTTGGTTCCAATGATCATTGTTCAAATTTTTGCTACATGGTCCAAAAATTTTTGTATTTATAGGAATAGGTGTCATTATCCAACAAATGAATATTAAAATTTTTGGAATCTTAATATAATAACAGAGATGTAAAAATAAAACGTGAAACATTAACGTTACTAATTCTTGCACAATAGACGGCTTATGTAGAACATCATAGCTATAATAAGCTAGTTGACTATTTTTTTTAAATTATTTTATATGTAAGACTAATGGATTTCTGGTTTTTACATACGTAAACAAAGGTCGTGTCGTGATAGCCCAGAGCGCAACGAACCTGTCTGAAATTTATAAGGCCCCATAGGGCCATGGTTCGAATCCGGGCGTGTACCAATGAGTTTTTCTGACTTAAGTACACAATATCACTGACACCGTGCTTCGGAGGGCACGTTAAGCAGTCGGTCCCGTACGCTGTCAATAGATGGCAGTCGTTACAGTTCCCAACCCGCAGTGGAGCAGCGTGGTGGACTTAAGCTCCAAGCCCCCCTCCTCACCCTGGGGGAGGCCTAAGCCCCCGGCAGTGGGGTAAAAATAGGCTGATGATGATGATGATGATGAAACAAAAGTCATAAAAGTAAAGTGTCATTTTTAATATAAAAATATTTAGATCAGAATGCAACAAGTAGGTAGTTTTTAACACCGACTTATTATTTTCAATGAATATCTCTGTTTACATAACGTTTATATGGAAGAAAACGCCAACTAATAGCCTGACTGATACCAAGTTCGGACTATACGCAACGTTGCCAATTTCAATAGCACGGCTTGTAACTATAGAAGGCAGTGGATACACCTATTATATGCATTATTCCATTGTGAAAAGTAAGTGCGGTTGTACACAAAAGACAAACGTCGTTTGTACGTCACAAATGTTTCAATGCATGCTATGTACGCCCAGGCTAAATATTTTATCATCTCAAAGCACACCCTTCGTCTTTTTATTGGAATTTTATAAGGTACAGCGCATTTTGAGCATCTTTGCTCGATGGCTCACAGTAATGTGAGCATTGACGTAATAAAAGCAGATGATCGAAAATAGTCTTTGTCTTCATGGTAATAAGGTTAAATATTATTGTAATGTATTAATTATTATAGTTGTCAGAGTCTTTTACTGGCGCGGTATAAATGCTATTACGTCTATATCAACATTGTTAACTTATAAAATGCGATTTCATTGTATGGATACGTGATGCTGTCAAGAAATTGTCGCAGTCCTTTGAGGAGCGTGAAGTCATCTCTTTTACTCGTGTGTATTGAAATAGCGTCATTAACTAGCATCGCACGTCGACTGCTTGTACTGTGTATTTTGTATCATTGACTAACAACAATAATTTTGTCCTATGTATGTACTTACGAAAACAATTCAATACATTTCGATTGATTTTGAAAGCAATGCTGATTGCTGATAGGTGTAATGTATTCTGACGTATCTTTAAGATTCTAGATACATTTTAGCACCTGTAGTAATCTTTACTAGGATTCTAATGAGACTGAATACGAATGCGAAAATTATTGTTATGGCATTGAAAACCTAACGCACTTTAACACACGCTCACAAAACTATGTCAAATAGATATAAGAACATAGTTTTATCGTTTATAATATTTATGTCCAAAACTTAATCAAAAGTAGAAAATGTAAGTAACTGCATCGCAGATTCTCGTCGGATAAGATTGCCATACTTATTGCTTTCGTTTGCATCATGTGTGTACATTTTTATGTTTCACATAATCAAATTGCCTATATTTAATAAAAAAAAATTACTTCAACTTTAGTTTCTAATGTATTGTATTATAATACGTTCTGTATAGAAGTTCTGGTGCGCTATGAGCGATGGCAGCAGAAAATATTGAAATACGAAAATTTCATTTTCGTATTTCAATAGAAGATGCACTTTTGTTCGGTCGCACTTCAACTGCGCCTCCGCCCTCGGTGTGGCCAGAACATAACCTATGTATATCTACATGTAGAGACCATCCCACCATTTCCAATACTTCTAATTTGAAGTACATATTTAAGGTGTATAATTTAACTCAGAATTGCACACATATTTATTTCTTTTTTTTTTTAGATCGATCTTACCGTTTTATTGTATTGTCCTGTTGTTAAAATTTTAAAATGAATATACAGGTGAGATTTTAGTAACCAGCCAAAAATTTCCTAGATGTTAGGTATCACCAATAGACCTCATTACGTAAATAAAAATATAGGTCAAATGTTCATAATCAATAATTATATCCTAAATATTTTTTTAACAAAATTTGGCTACCTTTTACCTACATACGAAAGGGCGGAACATGGGGCATGAGAGCGGGGTGCGTGCACGTGCACTGGGGCGCTCGTGAATGGAGACTAGTATATTGGTAGTTTTCAGAAAGGTTTACGTAGTCTTAACTGAATATTTTCCTATTAAACGATACTAAAAAGGAACAAGACGGCCAACGGATTTTTATCAAAAGTCATAATATAAAATGTGGCTGGTGATTAAAACCTCAGCCTGTATACAAATATAGATTTATTATCTTGTGATTAATTGTGTGACGCTGACGAGTAAGACGCTTAGTTCCATGACTCTCGTATATTATACCATTATCATATTTATTTAAGACAAATCTCTTGAACTTTATGTTCAATAATTTTATTAAAAATCTAAATGATTGTTTTTTTTTTATTTTCAGCAAATTATCATTTTACATTTTAAATTGTAATCTATGAAATTTTGCTAAAACTGTGATGGGTTAGACAAAGAATTTAATTGATACAATGAGTTATATTAATTTTAAGGATAATTTCAAAATCGACATGACGTTTACTATAGTAATATTTGTTATTAGGCTTCCTGAATTTCGTAATACATGAAAAAAATTAAACTTAACAAAAGAAATATTTACTACCTAGTACCACATAATTAAAAAAAAAATACCAGGAATCTATGCAAAAAATAAAATTATTAATGACATAAATATTATGTTTGGATTTTTTTCCTGGTTCAGGGGAATGGCTCTTTGTTTTTTTTTTTATGTTCTCACTCTAATATTATACAAAAAGTATAATATGTCATGTTGTATAGTCCTATACATATTAAACTAGAAAATATAATTACAAATAACTATGAAATTAAAATGGATTTTATTATTTCACGTATTTTGGTGTAGCGGCTCGATTGTTCCTCGACATTTTGTGCTATAGTTATTATTATAAATGTACTTGTATGTTAACTAGCATTGTCAATTATTAGATATTTATAAAATACTTTTTTCTCTTTTCAGAATATCTTTTTGCTCAGCTTCTACGCAATTGATTTTAAAGTTTATTGTTTTTTTTTTATTTTAGTCATAGCATTACAATATAAATGAGCATCTAATGGACAAAAGTTAATTTAATTAAAATTTTATTCCATTGTTTAATTTATTTTATTACTTGCGTGTATGATAATCAGTGACAAACATTAATATAGTTTCATACATTGTTTTCTCTACTATTTATTATACTATGTATGTATACATATGTTTTATTTTTTTAATTTATTGACATTGAATATAAATATTATTTTCTTGTCCTTGATCGTTTTTTCACATTGTAAGTTTTGTACTTCAGAACGGCCTGTACGCGTGCACGCCCATTTAAACGCTTATTTAAATGATTACGACGTTAATACACATTTTAATCTTCGTTTGTTTTGAATTATAGTATCATTTGAGTTAGAGCTAGATTTGCATAGAGGCAAAAGCACGAAATTTCTATAAACTTCCTAGTTACAGAGATTAAGTTTATTTATATAACTATTACGGAATTTGTACAACTAGGATGTTTAGAGGAATTTCGAAGTTTTAGCTCTATACGATTATAATTCAAAACAAACAAAGATTAAAATGAATTAAGGTCGTAATCGTTTAAGAGCATAGGGCGATGCCCATCACGCCATATGTAATTGACCCAAGTTATTATTACGTGACTATAAGTTGCGTTAAATTGAATCATGTCTCCGAAAACTCGTCTTTTTTGGAAATTATTACTATAATATATTTTCAATAAAACGGCCTTTTTTAGTTACATATTAAAAAATATACATGTGGCGCCATCTTTATATGTCACACGATTGCATTCAAATGTATTCATTCCAAACTATACTTCCATGTATTTTTCCGAAACAATATATATGTTTGAAAGCTTGAATTTTTTATTAAAAAATTAATAACTAACGTTCAGTAAAGACAGCGTCGTTTGTCGTAAAGAATAATAACTAGTAATCGATTCAGTATAGCCCCATCTGTGGTTATGTATACCAACTAATTCAAATTCAGATTAATGCGCTGTGTCTATTGAATGTTTGATCTTTTTTTGATCTACTCCATTGCAATTTCACTACTTTATTTCGGTGTTTATCAAACCCTTTTCATAAGAAAATTACAAAATCGAAATTACCGATATTTTCGCATACCTTTATTATAGACATTGATTTTTTTAAGCGCTAGTCTTTTTATTTTTAAACAAATAATGGTGTGCGTAAACACTAAACTTTATTTTAAATTTTTTTTTTCCATGTTATTTCTACAAAATCAGTTCCTACAGATGAATATGAAATGGAGATGATAAAAACATAAAACCCATTGTTAAAGTGTATAACATTCCTTTGTGTTTCTTTTTTAATTTTATTGCATTGCAGTTTTTCAAATTTTAATAGTTAAACTATAATAAATTAAACCACTGTTTTGCATATGTAATAGGTCCATATTATTATTTGCGCTCTTTAAATTGTCGATATGTATATAACTATAAGAATCGAATGTATTCGAAATAAAACATTTTGTAATTTTTATGTAATTGAAATTTCGGTGACTACACAGTTTTTAATACAGTTTTTTAAAAATACCTCTTGTATTTCATTGTAGCAATATGGTCATATTTTCATCCCATAGTTTGTAAATTTATTTCGAGAATTGTCTCAGTAATCAGTGAGTATAAAAATTGATGATTACTTATACTCGTGAGCAGCTCCTAATTTATACGCAGTTTTAAATGCAAATAAATAACTTTCTATTTGTATAATTTGGACATATATATACCTGCAATGCTTGTGGCGTCACAGCCAGAAGCTATTTTGGTAGCCCATAAGGGGTGGCTGGTACACCTATCCCTACCAAGGTATCCCTATTGGTAGGGATAAGTCGAAAAACTCTTCACTTAGAGCTACTGGTAGCGATAAGTGTACCTACTCAGAGTGCACTTATCCCTACTATAAAATTAAATTAAATATAATATAGCTACTTTCCCAACATCTGTGTTTTAGTAAATTAAAAACCAATTAAAACAAGCTTCTTACAATTATTTGAAGTGTAAGATCTTTTTGCAGTTAAAACTAATGTGTAATTATTGTTTTTCGTTTTCAGTAAACGTATTTTTTTGTGATAGATTTGGGCGGGATTGTGCTCATAGCAATGGAGCTCACTCAACGAGATTTTCGCGCTATTATTATGATTATAAAAAATGTAAAGCCCCAACAACGTTTTGGATCAATAACTAGTACTTTTGACGAGTTTCCTAGTTCACGAGCAACAATTTTTCATTGGTTTGCTAGTTTAAAAGAGGACGGGGAAGCTTTGAAGAGGAGGCGAAGACAAGTCGGCCTCCAACAGCGGTCAATCAGAAAACCATTCATTTTTTGTGATACAAAGTCCATTTGTATTTAGATTTAGGCCGTCCGATGACTGAGCTGTTGAGGTAGCAAAAATTCCATGTTTTTTTATGAATGGTGACATGATCGGATATCTTTAATTTGATGTCGCCGATTTCGATGTGTATGGGGTCATTAACTCTTATAGATGTATTATAATTACTTGTTTACATCATAGGTATATTGCGAAATCTGTGATTGGCACTGTCGCCGCCAAAATTATAGTCGACTTCGAAATCCTTTTTCTATCCTTATCTCCCACCTTAAAGTTCCGGAACCCAAGACAACTCACACAATCAAAATTAAAACAATATACCCGCGCTACAAAAAAAAATCCACAGATCTTGCAGTCCCCGCAACCATCGGTTTCATTGAAAATGAACCTACCCAAACCCGATTTTCACAGATTATTTTATTTTATTGCCACGAAAACGTGGCACTATTCTTTTCAACTCTTTAAACTCAGAAATAAATCAACGAAAAAATTCTCTGCTACCCGTGCGAAGCCGGGGCGGGTCGCTAGTTCAACATATTTGAAACATTTAGGTTTAAAACTGCAGCCTCTGATATCCTTAAACGTTCTGAACTCGATAATTAAGCATTCGAACGAATACAGGCCGAAAGGCGATGACCGTAATGTTAACAAGTTCCCGAACGTCCATAAAATCTAACATGTGATGTCAAATTTCTTGTTCGATTTCCAAAATTTTGGTCTCAAACTGTAGCTACCGACGCCTTCTAACCTTTGGTATAACACTTTGAAGCGATCCGACGAATACCCTCTGAAATATAGTAACTTATATCCACAAACACAAGCGATCGACCAAAAAATCTCATCTTTCGGAAATAATTTCTCTTACAATTACCAACCGATTTCCAAAAACTTGGTCTCAAATCGTAGCTACGTTAATGGCCGAGATATTTTTTTTTTTAATTTCGATATCGGTTCCCGTTTTTGAAATATTTTGGATTTAGTAAAAAAAAATTCCGAAAAAATCCCGATTTTTTTTACATTTTGGAATTTTTTTCAAAAACTACTTAACCGATTTCCAAAATTTTGATATCATACAATGCACAACTAAATTCTTAATCTTTTAAAACCTTAAAATCTTGGCTAGACTCCATACCCTCGCAGTTATGGCCAAAAATGCGTCTCCCGTGAAATGGATATGATAGTCATTTTCAATGATAAAACACTCATAACTATGGATGAACTTTCATTTTGTGTTGTGAAGACGGCGCCAATACTGAATCTGTGAGCACTGAACTAAGGAGAAGCAGCACTGCATATCCAAGTAAATGGGTTGTCGATTCCCTTCTTTTCCAATTGTCCTGCAATAACTCCCGCCAGGTCCTTCGAAATTAATTTAGGTCGACGTTCATTAAAAAAAACGTAAATTTATATTCAAACCTATGGATTCCGCAATTATGTACTATACGGACGAATCAACATGACACTTATGGCTCGAAACTCGATCTTCCACCCGCTTCCTCGCGCCGAGCCCCGCTGTCGTCATGCGAGTAGCGATAGCATAACAACTGTTTATTTATTAGAGACAAACAGTCTTTTACTTAGCTTACACTAGCGACCCGCCCCGGCTTCGCACAGGTAGCACAGCATATAAGCCGTAGTGTTTTTTATGTCGTATAGACCTATCAGCTTGTTGCGTTGAACATGTGGATTAGATTTAATTATATTTAAGTTCATGTTACTTGGAGTATTTTTATTGTATTTTATTTCCAATTCTATAAATATTTGATAAAGTAAAGAATAAATAAATAAAAACAAACTACAATATTTCTTTGTATACAATATTGATGCCTAACTTTACATCACGCGAATCACGTCAGGGCATGGGGCGCCGGTCCCCCCGGCCCGGTCCATCCGCCGCCCGGCCCGGCTCGGACGATTGGGGCGTTCTAATTTTATTTCGCGATATCTCCGAAGATATTAATTTAAATTGTATGGTGTAAAGACATTTATAATGTGCATGAAATGCTGAAGGTAAATAACGTATTTAATTTGATAAGGATTAATACTGTATCCGTATAAATTGCTTTCCAATCACCATTTTTTTTTACATAAAAATGTTTTAAAAAATTGTGTCATATGATCTGACACATTGAAGTATAGTAAGATATCCATAAAAAGTAGACATATGCCATCACGGACTTTTCTTTAGTCCCATAAAAGAGAAATAATTCCCCCGTACATTATATTATTATTATTTTTTCTATTATTATTGTTAAACTCAAATTGTGTTTTAAAAGTCTATAAAAACATATCTTTTGACGGTAATTTATCTAGTAAAAGAAACACTATAATTACACCTAACTTAACTAAAACCACATTTGCTTCACGCTCGACTAATTTATATAATAGACTGAATCGGCTTCTGAACATATACCCCACGAATATTGAAACATGTAAGAAAACAGTCACTGCATGGCTGCATGGCTTGGATTATGAGACGGAACAGCTACTTACATTAAAAGAATACGCACGAATACGAATTACACACACACACACAACCACTACTCACACTCAAAATTTTCCTCACTCAACACACATCCGGTCACACACATTACAAGAACTTACATAGGTACACACAGTATATTCAAGTTAGTCATTAGTAACTAATACCTTTTATTGTTTGTTTTATTTTGTTTATCATTGTTTGGAACTTTTGTAACAAATTCATGATTCCATAGTTTTGGAAATATTGGAGGAGCGGATTACTTCTGGCACAGATATTTCACCTAAAAGAAAGATTCAGCATTTTGTATTATCATGTGGTTATATATATAAAAACAACATGAAATAGTGCAATTTTAAGAAAAGTTGAACGATTTTTTTTTTAAATTTACCGAAGTTTCAGTTTATAAACCGACAAAATTTAGCACATCACTATAGCATCTATAGTAATAATAACAACATGTAGTCAACCCGGCCTCATTGACCTTTCAAGTACAGGCTGGTTATAATTCTACCTCTGTCTCTCTAATTACAAACTGAATTGGAAGGATACGATCCGGTATAATGTAACTGTTCATTTTTTTACACGTTCTCCATACTTGCTATTACTCCTAGATCAAAGGTATAGCAGATAGCAGACTATGTGAAAGAAAGTAGTAAGTGCGACGTATGATTACGCATTTCATATGATTTTTCACATGCTACTCATGAAATGTCTATGCCTTCACATGACATGAGTCCACACAATATGCATAACGCCACAGAGTACTTTGTAATTGTTGGTTGTTAGTTTTCATAAACGTTAGGCATGTGGTGAGAATTGTGACCAATAAAATTGTGACTTGTGAAAGATGAGTGGAGGGAGATGAGCACCTGTGATGAGCACAGGAGATGAGCCTTGAATTAGATAAACATTTGTGATTGTGTTCTTAAAAATAAGCGATATTTTCTTCCCAACGAAACTATATTCGCAATAAGGACATGGAAGACGAGCTAGAGGACCGAGTTTTATATCAAACCTATCTATCTTTTATGAAAATTCTATCGCGTATCGTCACCAGTGTCTCATTCGACAGCCCGGTAGGCTATTTATGGAAAATGGTGCGTCTTTATTTACTACGATCTGAGGTGCTAGTTTTTGCCCTGGTCGTTACGATATTCTTGTTATATCTGCAAACTATCGAATTATGGAGCCGAAGTTTACTTAGTAGATTGTCTCACACCTTGAACCCTCTTAGTGCGGTCCAAAGGATGAAACTGATGGAGAGTTCCGAGACAGATAAACAGAGTTGGGAAATAAAAGGTTCCGATAGTGCAGCTTACGCGATAAAAGGCAGACGACAAAACATGGAAGACAGATTCATTATTAATGAAAACATCAACAGTACAGGCATTTCACTATTTGCTATATTTGATGGGCATGGTGGTGAGTTCGCTGCTAATTATGCCAAAGATCACTTAATACAAAATCTACATAACAAAATTGTAGAACTGAATGCATATAAAGATGGAAAAATAGTCAATCAATCAACAAAAGAAAATGATGAACAAAAACCGAAAGAACCTGAAGTGAACACACCAGTTGAAAAAAAAAGCAGCTTTAAGAAGTCAGCTAGCACTGCAGATGATACATTAAAAAAAGAAGTTACTGATCCTGAGCTGTTGGCCCAGTTATCAAGAAACAGACCAATCACTCGAGATGTAAGACCAAATTGTAAACCTGTAAAGAATGTATCAATACCATTATCAAATTATTTGGATAAAGGTAAAATTAATTATGGTAAACTATTGACCGACGAGGTTTTGGCTGCAGATCGTTTGCTAGTAGAAGCTGCTAAACGCTCAATGAATGTGGCAGGCACTACAGCCCTTATAGCGATTATGGAAGACAACCATTTGATTGTGGCCAACGTAGGTGACTCGAGAGGTGTTATGTGCGACTCTCGTGGGAATGCTATTCCCGTTTCCTTTGACCATAAACCACAACAGGTCTGTTTAATATTTAAGTTTTCTTAAAAACTCCATTATACACCATAATATAAAAACTCCCTATAGAAAAGATACAGATATATATATGACCTATCTGTAGACAGTTATTCTATTCTGCATATTTTGGCATCAGTTTCATTAAAATTGGTTCAATCCATCCCGAGATGTCTGCTTGAGACTGACTGACACCAATGCGTTCCGTAAGTACTTTTTTGCACAACTTTGCAGCAGGTCCCTAAAAACAACATTTGCTGTTACCTAGTTAAGTAAATTACACTACTAGGGTAAATAGGATGTACCTAACAAACGAAATTCCTTAATTTTTCACATACCTATTTGGACCTTTCAAGGGGTTAATTCATTTCATTTCAGTTGGCAATAAAATTAAACCCTTTTGATATTAATATCACATATACACAGAATTATTCTTGACTATCGAATTCATGAATGTGATTTTACATTCAATATCAAAAATTATCTTACAAATACCTATTAGTATACTGTTGTAGCCAATCACCACCTGCCAGTGAGACATTATTGTCATAAACCCATTTAAATGTTAAATTTTGTCACATAAATAATTTATTCTTTATTGCTTAATATCTGTACTAGATACACAATACAAAGACATGCGCAAGTTTCATTAATTCTTCGGGAGATAAGATAGATGTCCAAACTACAAAAACTTAGGTTTCTTAGCTCTCAGAAACGCCATACTGTTGTGCTTTAAAATGTTGAATAATAACACAAAATATAAATGAAATTTATACATACACCTCACTAGCTTTTCACTCGTAGCTTCACCCGCATGAAGTTCACGTTCCTACCGAGACTGTTAGAACGACATAGTGGAAGATAGCCTAACTTCCTTCCTCAAAGTTCAAGCTGTCTCTATCAAATATCAGAATTGGTTTTAACTGTGAAAAAGTAACAAACATATACATTTCCACAGTAGCCTATGCCCTTTTCATCAAAATTGGTTCAGCTAAGATAATATATGTAACAGTCACATGGAGACCCTTCCCATTTGTAATATTAGTATCGATAATGACACCCCCTCTACAGTGGCCTCACGGTGCAGGAGCGGTAATTGCGCGAAATTTACTCTTCACATTTTGTCTGTCACTGCTCCTGCACCGCACGGCTACCACAGTTAAGATCATCATTGTTTGGTATACCTATAACTTTTTATTATAAAATCTATTAGTTCCAATGTCATACCACAAAGTTCAGACAGTTAATTTTTCACTGAAGTTCTAAACAATGCATAAATCAAAAAATTGTCGATCAGAGCTAGGCAGGTCATTCAATAGTTAACCAAAGGACACAACATTTGATCACTCTAAAAAGTAGTCCGTTTAGAGTATCTAGACCTGGGTATTAGAACTACAGCGATGAAATACTTGATGACAAAAAACTTAACCACAACATGTTGTTAGGTACGAGAACAAAAGCGAATCGAAGCAGCAGGTGGTTACATTGCATTCCACGGTGTATGGCGCGTGGCTGGCATTCTGGCGACATCACGAGCTATGGGCGACTATCCATTGAAGGACAAGAGGTTTGTCATCGCTGACCCAGACATCCTCACCTTCGATCTCGAAGACCATAAGCCCATGTTCTTGATCTTAGCATCGGATGGCCTCTGGGATACATTTTCTAATGAAGAAGCCATCAAGTTTATAAAAGAACGGATGGATGAACCGGACTATGGTGCTAAAAGTCTCACACTACAAGCTTACTACAGAGGCTCTGTTGACAATATAACCGTTTTAGTCATAAACTTTTCAAATAAATTTGCTCCTAGTGTATCTCAATAAATCAGGGTTATTATATAGATTTTATTTTATTTCTATTGCAATCGCAAATGATACACCAATTTATTGAACATTGTTAGTTACTTTTCAGCACCTTTATCGTTTCTTCGTGTATGGTTTCATTATTATGCATTTTAGTCAATGCATTCTGAAAAAGTAATGCATTTTATTGCAATGTATATAACAAGTAATGGTTGTCTAATATAAAATTGTGCAGCCATCCACTAAATGTCATTTTTTCAATATGTTATATAAATTTTTGAAGATATTAACATTGTTTCACAAATTCTCGATCATATAAAATGTACACGTCTATAATGATAATTAATAGCTTATTAATAATTATTCTAATTTAAAAAAAAAATATTAATGATGAGTGCAGAGTGCCGAGAAAGCTTGCTGTGTTCCCCCGCGCTGAATGGCTAGGCTGATTCTCTGAACAAAATATTCTTTGCTGAGAGGGTCATCCGACACCAATCTGAGCCTTGCGCCAATCTCATGTGAGAATGCAACAACATCCCCAGACCAATGACATCGTCTCCAATGCGAACACGAAAAATGCGTATTTTATTTCTTACGTTTTATTTGTTTGTCTTGTCTATTATTTTAAATTCTATAATTGTGTAAATTGTAATATAGTCTAAGCTATAAAACGAAATAAATGAACATATATTTAACAAAGGTATTGAAAAAAATATATTTTGTGGATAGGTGCACAATATTCAACTAGGCTGCCTCTAAATATAATTAAATTTTTAATAATCTATCAAGTTCAGATCTGTAAGTAAGAATTGTCCAATAGGTATGTCACCTGTAATTTATATAAATAAAATGTAAAACATATTTTTGAATGTTGGATGTATACTAAATATTTTTGAAATTTGTAATTTGGAATTTGGAATTTATGGAAGGTTGTGATTGTGATTTGACGATTTTTGCACAACTTTAGCGTAATGTATATATGATTCGAGAGGTATATGTTATTCTTTTAAAAATCTATCAAGATTCATATCTATAAATTGTAAATAGTTCAATATTGGGATGCATTGTCATAGGTTATAGGAAGAAGAAAAAACTGACCAAGTGCTTGGCAGACATGCATCAACTTAGGGTATACAACCCTATAGTACTCAATCAAAATTTATTCCAAGGGCCGCAAAATAAAATTTATTGGTAACAGGGAACTCCGTCTATCAAAAAAACTTACAGGAAAAAGGAACTACTACTGTATTTTTTTTTTATGCTGTCTCTGGCACTCGCCTCCACTCAGTGGATGTGTACAGCTGCTGTCAGATTTTTTAATCACACAGTTGAAAACGTGGAGAAGGGAACACACTGGTAATCGCTTTAGGTGGTCATAAAATATTGTGTTCATGGAAATATTCATTTAAGAATAATTCAAAGTTGAATTTTCAAATATCGATTAAACACGCAATAAAAATTGGAAATTGTGCTAGGAAAATTCATCCCATAATTCAATGTATAGACATCTCAAAATGATTTATTTCCATGATTTCTTTACGTAATTGTATCGCGGTTCACTTTAGATATAGGTATATCTTCCTGTGAGATTTCATCAGAACTATTACAAAGATGGCCAACCTGTGACATATGGACAGACATTTTTTCGTTTTTTAATGTACCCCAAAAACACTAAAATTTCAGACAAAAACGTTTATCTCTGTTGAGGAAAAACAGCTGGAGTAATCTTCGACGCCAGTAGGTAAAACATCTTCAATGATAAAATTTCACATAACCGACCCAGACATGTTGTCCAGCAATTTCAGAACTATTGGCTTGGATAGTATTGCTGATCATGAAAAGTTCTTATACGGCAGGTTTCCAAGTATCTTCAAATATTGTCAAATACTTGAGTTTCGTTCAATCAATAATATTGATGCTACTCAAGTTTAATATGGGATATTGACAGACTTTTACTCGGGTCGATGATGTGTTCATAATTTTTTGGTGTTTGGTTTTTGTTAGTATTCTAATAGAGAATATACAATGTCTATGTATAGAAATTAAGTAATTTATATCTTGCCCATGATTCATATTTAAAAAATCGTTATTCTAATAGAAAAATTTCAATATTAATTTTACTATTCATTATCACGAAATAAATATTAGCAGTAGATCTTAAGACAACACATCCCACAGTCAGATTTACATGGAACCATTGTGAAGGTATTGACATTGTACAACAGTGGATCAAAACTATAATCGTGCCATTTATATGTATTCGCACAATATACACTAAAAGCCACCATATATATATATATATATAGAGCGTAAATGCAGTTTGTGCAGATGACTATACGTTACAAAAAAACTATTCTTCTGCACACCCAACTGCACAAATAGTGTTGTCCTCTATGGCGCCATATCGCTAGGGGTTTAATCTAATGCATGTTGGATGCATATTAAAAGATGTACTGGTAATATTTATTTTGTGGCGTAAATTGTTTTGACTACTTGTATATTTTGCAGCATATTATATGTAAAACTAAACTTAATCGCTTTGGTGCTAGTGTTGTCTCAAATTTTTCCTATTGTTCATTAAAGAGATGTAACGAGATGCTCTTGTCGATTCAATGTTACCGTTTAGAAAAATAGCATGTTTGCATAGTACACAGACCAGTCAACCTATAGACCACGCTTTAATAAACGTCAGTACGAAAACGAAATCGCCAAAAAGTGGCGGGGTGCGGGGAGAGGTCGGCTAGTTTTCATTGGCTCGTTCAAAATTGACAATTTAATGGCTTCCGACGTGCTTACAACTGACCGCTCACAAGAGACGTAGTTATGTAGTGTCACTACATAGCCTTGGCGAATGCTACTCCCTGTCAAAGCATGGTCTATAAGGTTGACTTGTCTGTGGCGTAGTACAAACATAATTTATTTCGAACTGTTTTATTATAGAAATTAAGTCTTGTTTTAAAGTAAAAAGAGGCAGGGGCCAAAAAATGTTAGCTTCTCACAAGCTTTAGTGCCAAACATGTTTTGTGATTTTTTTTACATATTAGATATTTTAGAAGTTTTATACTACTTGGTTATTTTTATGTGATAAATCAGTGATCTTATTTCTTTTATTGACAAAATATGAATAAATCATCATTCTGTTATTTAAATGCGCTTCTAAATGTAATTACTTATATGAATGTTAACTTACCAAAGCATAAATAAATTCAAAAATTATGTGTTTTAATTTTTTATGTATTCTGAATAAACTTATAACACACCCACGCACCTGACTTTATTGACAGTTGACGTTTGATCCATCGCAACTTATAATTCTTGCAACTTTTTTTAAATACTATTTCTAAAGTATTTTTGTTTACATCTATTCCTTGAGATATTTTTTGATGAATATGTGTAGCAATTGTAAGAATATGCTTATTCCCAATATTTTTATCATTATATATATTTTTTTTATTAGTCCAATAAACTTAAACTTTTTTATTGCGAATCGATTTTATAAATCACATTTTTTCATTTCATGAAAATAACAAATTAACATGTTATGAATAACTGAGCATACACATATAAAATTAAAATGATAGTATGTAGGTACCACAAAAATATGAGCATAAAGCAATAAAAATACAGAACAACTTCAAAACTGAAATTCAGAAATTACATAGATCACAATAGGTAATTAAATGTCAATAATTAGCATAAATGGCTAAGGTTTGAACTAGGTATCCGCCATGAGACTGAAGCTATGTTGTTATTAACAAGTTAATTCACATTTCACACAATAGCCTCAATCACGATGGATCTAATAAATCTTTAGTTATAGTGTGATGATTGGCAATGTTACTGAACGTGATTGAATTTCTTATCTTATTTGATTAGGTGGGCTTACCCTACACTGCGACCTATTTAGATCTATTTTGTCCCCATCCTTCGACCCTACTAATTGTCATTCTCAAATACGCATTTCATGTATTGTATGATTTGACCCATTTGCAGGTCGCAGAACTCATCCGGTTTGGGATAGCATACCCCTAGATGCTTCATATGTGATGCCCCTAGTACATCACATTCACAGAGAATGTGTAGCATTGTTTCCTCCGTAATACCACATGCCCTACACAGTGCCATCTGTGTGAGTCTCATGCGTTGTAGGAGCCTGTTGGTGGTGAAGTGTCCAGACAGCGCTCCTGTGACCAATCTTATTCGCTTCCTGTCTAATTCTAGAAGTTACCTAGCCTTAGCAGGTTTGTGTTCTTTTAGGAACATTTTGGCATGTACTTGCCCTTGAGCTTCATTCCATAATTGAATTTACCTTTTAAGTAGTATACGGGGTGTTCGGATGCACGTAGTCCTAACTTATAATGCGTGTAGAACTCACCGAAAAAAATTAAAACGTTGAAAAAAATTAAACTTTAAACATGTTTTCCTTGGTAACCGTTAATTTGCGCCATTTGCCCACTTGATTTTTTTTTAGTTTGGTATGCTCTACACGCTCTATAAGTTTGGACTACATTCAGCTGACATCCCGTTAAATTTGCTGAAATAAAACCGGGTAGGGAAGTGAGATCAGAGTAGGTACATGCAAGTTGTAATATTGTGCGGAACATTAGAAGTGAAAATAAAATTTCAGCTATTCATAACTTGAAACCAGGACAGTATTGATTGTATCAATAAACATAAAAGTTTTATGTAAGTATGCGGTAATGGATGGGAACCGGTGTAAATTTCCAAGCCAAATCAAACACTATTTTCATAAGAAATATATTTTTCCCTGAGTAATCTTTGGCAGTATAATCCAAAGTACTAGCATTATAAACAAAGATTTTTATGTATTATTCGAGACGACAAAATTAAACAATAAAATAAAATCCAGACCAACCAGGAAAAGTTCGCTTAGCGAGGCGTCTACTGAACTATTGAGCGTGTTAATTTGTTCTCATAGTGATGAATTGCTGACTACCTTAAATTCGATAAAATAAAGTTATTACATATTTTTTATCATAATATTGTGATTAAAATTTTAAAGCTATTGTCATGTTTTATGCGTGTTTTAAAAAAATAGAGGATAAAGAAAACATTACTATTAATGACTAATTTTTTTATAAAACGTTAATATTTGCGTTAATTTCATAGTCGTATTCTTATTTTTGGCCGAGCTCTACCTACTGGATCTTTTCGGGATTTCAAGATCACTATGAGTGGGTACTGATACATTGTATATAACGTGAATGGCGGACAGCCAGGTATTTCATCACACTTAACACAGAAGGATGAAGAAAATAGCATCCATCAATAGCATGTAATACAAAAACTTCTTTCTAGATTTCATTCGCATAAATTAAAGGATTTACAATCGAAAATATAAGACCTTTAGAACAATAATTAAAAAAACTTAATGCGTAAAATATTAAATACTGTAGATCGTAATGCCAGGGCAACCCATTCATTATTCATCACGATGCACCCCTAGTAAGTCGGCTGACTATGTACGCACGCGTCAACTTAAACACTCATACCATAGTAAGTCTACTAACGCCAGTACGCTGTGAAGTTTCTCTCACACATAGGTTCTTACGCGGCCGCCATTGCAGTGCTTCATTGGTTGTTCAGTGATAGAGTCTACAGTGTTTATTACGTCTGTATTTACGATTTAACATATACACTAAATGTTACTTAGGTACCATTACTTTCAAGTACCTAGTATAGTTCGCGTCAAAATTTATGGCGAATCGGAATACAACGCTATAAGCGTGCTTGCATAGGTAGGTATAACCCTCGCTCTACTGCGTCCCGCTACACCGAAAACTGGTTACTGCGACGCGACTTGTGCCTATGTTCACATCCGCCATAAAGTTTGATTGGAACTGTAACATATAACAAATTGAAATTGGTTTTACTAATTTGCCTGCTGTTTGATACGTTTTAATTTTCGCCCTTCCAAAAACAATATGAAAGGGGCGCTTTTGCATTAACAGTGCGGTCAGAAATACCCGCAATTTATTTCGTTCAATAGTCCACCCGCCCGCGGCCTTTTCGTTGTCAAACGATCGTGCGGGAGACGAACGACCTGCAACTGGTGAGGTGATTATTCGGTCTCTACAACTGGTGAAGTGACGCCATTTTCACGTAAAAATTCATAATCTTATTAGATATCTTCCAAAATACTTAGTTAAATTACGTTATTCACTAGTTTATTAATCATGTTAAAAAAACGTGTACTACTTATATGAAACTTTATAGTATTACCTATGTCAAAGTGGTGTCCTTCTACCAATACAGAGACCGCAATCGACCTCACCAGTTGATGGTGGGAGAAACTGTGAATGGGTCAATTCGATCGGATCATACTTAGGTAAGTGCCCAAAAATTAAGAATAAACTCAATTTTTCATCTCTTTCCCATTGGCGTTAAGAATGCAGTAAGTAACCAGAACTAATGGACAGAAAACAGGAAAATATAGTCGATTCTAATTGCATTTTTAATTAGGTACTCCACTCTAATAATAATTATTTTACTACATAATTCTCAAGTGACTGGTCTGTTTGAGTTACCTACTGCATACATAACGCGAATGAGTTATAGGAATATTGGAACATAAACATCTTTTCGTCAAGTTATATTATGGCAATGACTAGATATGACAACTTTCTTTATTGGTGCTGAATGTTTGAAACAATAGGAATGTATTTTTTTTCATCATTTTATACATGAGAAACAAAATATAACTTTTAAAAGACTGCGACTTATTAAAATACTACAATAAACAACCTGAAGCTATTATTACAACTTAATATCAGGATTTCTTCAATATTACATTTAATTAATTTCAATAAAATTACAAAAGTTACCTATTTCGTAAACTGCTACATATAGGTAGGTATATCGCTATATTTATATTGTTGGCTAACAAACATTATTGTGATGGTTTTTTTCAGACTAATTTGTAGTATTACAATATTTCGAATTCTTCATCTGAATCATCGAACTGGCGATCTAAGTCTAAATCTGAAAGAAGAAATACATGTCATTATAAAAAGTTTATCATTAAAATATGTATGAAAAAAAAAACCTAAAATACTTGTCACCAATTTGTGGAGCCATGAAGTTAGTAAGAAAAACGTGGCAGTAACCTAATTTCATAGAAATGTTGTGGCGAGAAATATGGAGAACTTGTGCATTAGCGCATGCGAATCGCACTTCACGGGCCGCAGATCGGTGGCAAGTACTGTAAATTTCAACTTAAAAACTATATAAAGTCAAATATTGAGTATTTAATGGGATAAAAATATTATCTTGAAAATATTTATGATCTTTTTAAACAAACATGTATGCTTCATACGTGATGCCCCTAGTGCATCACATTCACAGAGAATGTGTAGCATTGTTTCCTCCTTAATACCACATGCCCTACACAGTGCTGTCTCTGTGAGTCTCATGTGTTGCAAGAGCCTGTTGGTGGTGAAGTGCCCAGACAGCGCTCCTGTGACCAATCTTAATTGCTTCCTGTCTAGTTCTAGAAGTTGCCTAGCCTTGATGATATAGGATTCGGTGAACCCAAATAAAATTATAAACTTTACTATTTGGAATATTTAACTCTAATTAACAGAAGGCACAGTATACACCATTGCCATTTCGATGACGATGGGCAGATCACACCATAAGAGGCAAAGAAAAATGGAGCAAAATAATTACTGCATGGTACCCAAAAGAAGGTCAAAGAAAGGGAGGCAGACCACAGAAGAGGTAGAATGCTGATATACGAGAAGAAATAAAAAATAGTGAGAATGAGATAGAATATGACTATTGATAACTTAATAATTCATTTTTCTACATAGTCTCCGAGTCTCTACACACCGAGTCCAGCGCTTTTCCAAGGCTTCAATCCCCTTTAAAAAAAGTTTTGTCTTTGTCTTGCAAAAAGCTTTCCACGGCATCCATCATCTCGTTATCGTCTTCGTACCTGTTTCCCCTTTAGTATTCTTTCAATTTGGGGAACAGATGAAAATCGCTAGGCGCCAGATCTGTTGAATAAGGCCATTGCAACGATGGCTGCCATGCTGTGCGCAGGTGCGTTGTCGTGATGAAACAGCACGCCCCTTCAAAGTTTTGTCTTTGATGGTATTCCTCAACTTGAGAATTGATGCTGCATAATATTGGCCTGTAATAGTGGTTCCACGCTCCAGGTAATCAATCAACAATATCTCTTCTGAGTCCCAAAATATTAAAGCCATAATCTTGCCAGCCGATGCCACAGCACGAAACTTTTTCGGGGTTGGTGATGATGGCCGTTTCCATTGTGAAGATTGCTGTTTTGTCTCAGGATTAAAATGATAGACCCATGTTTAGTTCATTTTTACGAAACGAGACAAAAAGTTTTCAGAATCTTCTTGAAACTTGTCTAACAATGTCTTCGAAATGTCAAGTCGATTTTGTTTCTGTCTGTTAAACATTCTCGGCACTTATCTTGGGGAGACTTCTTTCATATTTAAAGATTGTTTCATTATTATTCAAGATTGAATACTTCCATATGAAATGCCCGTTTCTTGAACTAAGTAACGGATGGTAACTCTTCGATCGCTGAATACAATTTTCTCGGCTTTAACATTTTCTTGGCTGACTGATGTCGATGGGTGGCCCCAACGATGTACATTCTCCATGCTTGTTCTCCCTACTCGAAATTGAGAAGCCCACCTTGCGACAGTGGAATACAGCGGAACAGACTCTCCTAATGCGCCTCCAAATCGCAGTGAGCCTCTTGCGTCGTTAACTTTTTTAAACAGAGGGTATTTAATAACGGCTCGCACTTCGTTTTTCTCCATTTTCGAGAACACGTTCCGACACGAAGCAAACAAATGACTACATTCAGAAAAAAAAGCAAAAGAGAATCGAAGACTTTTTCTTTATTAATATTACAAGTATCTGAGCTATGCCTGCCAGTATTTTTTTTTTTCTTACCAAGGAGTATATGTCGTTCTCACTAATTTTTGATCAATCCTAGTAACTCAGTTTACCGGAAAAATATGGCATAGACTCGCACAAGATAGACGAGAGTGGAGAAGGCTGGAGGAAGCTTTTACCATAGGGCGATCAGATTTGCAGCCCCATGGGTAATCAAGTCTCACGGACATGGACGGAAAATATCTACAGCTCGCGTCCGTTCGTTTCCTGCTGCCATCTTTGCTGCCACTGAGACAGCACATCCTCCCAAATCGTACGCTTTCGAGCTCTTATTTCAGTCTTAGTCGCGTTCTAACGCAGCCGATCTATGCACCCCGCACGTATAATCACGAGGTCAGCCGGTAGCATCACAGCAAGAACCGGGAGTGCCGCAGTAGTTTCGAACCTATATGCTTTGGTCAACACGATCAGGGTATATCGCTGGGTGTGAAACAAAGAGCTCCTAATCATTTACAATGTTCTCCTCTCCCACCAACATACCGCCACATACGTCACGGTAGCGATGAAGCCGCTTCGATAGAGCACCCTGAGTGCACTATGGTACACAGGCTATGGTATCGTACACAGGCCCTAAAATGAACCGGAGACCCTGGACATTTTCCGAAATCCTTTTGACGCTCTTTCTACGGTTATTGTTGTATGCTGCGTGAATGACAGGTATACTTACAACACCACCCCCAGCAGTGTAGCCACCGTGACGGTCCGGATAAATTCGCCATGGAACTTGATCACAAGCGTCCTATGAAGCTTCTCTCTGATCGTCTTTGTTTGACTTTGCAGAGGAAAACTCTAGACGATCCTGACCTCCTATTCGGTGATCTGCGCCAGCACATTGGCGGAAGTCGCCTTGATCTCCTTCCGTGATTGTGCCTCAATTAGGACCGTCAGATCATCGGCATACGCTACGATTTTAACTCTGGCTGTGAGTGGAAGCCTCAGCAAGTCATCCATTAGGCCATTATGGTGGAGACCTACCACTCAGCCCTATTGCCGACTAGTATATCCACTCTTCACCCTATAGAATAAGTCAGCCAACATCCGATAGATATTGGGATAACGCCCGCCCCTATTGGCCTTTACCGTAATCATGAGCCACTAAGCATTGTTGAATACCCCTGTCAAGGATGATCGCCTATTTTGATGTGGTTTCCTTTGCAGTTCCGATTATCGCGTTGAGCGCGCTAACCGTTGATCTACTCTGAGAGAAGTCGTGGTGATCACCAGAGATCCCCCTAGTGATCTGCAGTAAGCATTTCAACACTATGAGTTCCAAAAGTTTCCCTAAGACCGGAAGGTGTCTCGCCGTTTGGTTGGTGAGGGGCGCTCGTGCTCGGCTGGCGCGCCGTTCGCGGGGGCAGGCGGCGTGAAAAAAAATAATTATAAGTAGTACATATACAAAAAAAGATTTTTTTACATTACCCGTAAACTCAGAAGTGTTCTGCACATCAAAATCAAGACTGCTTGAACCCCAGTGGGACGGCCTTTTTTCACAAATTTCGAATAACGGTTGGCTTTCTTGCATCAATTTCTCTTCTATAGTTTTGCACATTTCATCAAAATCACTTCTAGATCGGCACAGGAAACACTAAAAATTTACAATATTCTAATTAATATTTTAAAATACCTAAATAACTCTCTCTATATTGAAATAATAAGAACTTTTCATCAAATATGGTCAATCGCCGGCGACTTAACGATTGCGGGTCGATGACCTCACGGCACGCATCGGTAACTGGGCTGTGGTATGACTCAGTTATTGTATCACTGACTGATAAGACTTTTATGTGCCCAAAAATTAAAATTCAAGACAGAGACGTAAAGTCAATATTTTTAGTAAAGAAATAAGACTCATATATTTGAAAAAAACTGATTTTAGTACTACGCGCAAAAAAAAATATATATATACAGGATTCAGAAACAAAAAGACTCTTTGTTTATATGCCCAACATTTTTTATGTGGTATATAAAATATATAAAATTATAAAATATATAAAAATATACCTAGATATAAAAATCGCTTTTATTATTTTTCAAACTCCAACGACAGAGAAGTGAATTTTATGTTCCTCTAATGACGACACGTTGTATTTTCGAAAATAATGGTATTTCGGTTTGAAGCCGTAATTTGTTTCATATTCCTATCAACTTCACTGAAAATATAATTTAGCAATCTAAAAAGGTGGAATTATTATCTAGAAATTACCACTGCTACAGATGGATCCATGGCCAGTATCGGTATACGGGAAGCATATTTACAATGATAGGTGCAGTCCATTTCCTTCTGTTCATCAGTTAATTTATTCTGGAAAAATGAAATATTCATAATATTACTACATAACATTGTATTCTATCAATGTTATGTAGTAATCACCACCGCCTTACTAAGAACGCTTTTATTTATTCACATTTGTTTATCATGCACGCACTATAGCAAACCTCGCCAACCGCTCGACACCCCGCTCTACTCAGGCCCTAAGGTGAAAGGGAACCTTTGCTATCTAAAGTAATTATGTCTCATTATTTGAAATGTACTTAAAAAGGACAATTGTCTAAATACAAAAAAACTGTTGGTGAATGTCGTACATTCGACTCAAATTGGACTAATCAGACAATAAGACGACCCCGACTCAGCTTCAACTAGGCTCTTAGCAGAACCATAGTTGATGTGTATAAAACACTATCTTTTTCGTGGAACCAGGAACGGATCCAACCAGAACCGAAGAGGTTAGATTTAGTTCGTTAGTTAGGTTAGAGCCTTAGACGTTTCTTCTTTCAACTGAACTCGTATGTACTAATCTAAATATATAAATTACATTTATTTATACAATTTTTTATATGTAATCTAACTAAAATTTGAATTAAAAAATGTATTATTTGATACATGTATTAAAAACAATATGATTGAATTAAATAATATATTAAATATCTTCTTGTGACTCACCTCAACTAGTCCTGATTTTTGTGTTGTATGAGGATCCAAATAAATTACTTCTTGGTCGACACACCCAATCAAATACAAAGCTTGATTTGGCTTCCCCCCTATGACTCCAATTGACTGAGGTGATTGAAAGCAAATCTGGAATATCATGTGTTCAATATTTTATTTATCAATTGCTTACAATAGTATTCACTGTTCTTAATGAAATTCATACTTAATAAATATAAAGTTATGAATTTTAACCTTGTACATAATATTTGACAATCTTTGTTCAGGTCTGGATATTTTAATGCATATGGTGAATAAACACCAAACCTAGAATTAATATAAAAGCAGGGGACAGAGTGGCCGAACTCACAGTAAATAAAATAAAAGAAAAACTGGCGAAATGTATTTAGAAATCGCACGTATTCATTAACATACCTGTCTTGCTTCTATAGCCGCCTGAAAAAGGATAGCAGAACCCTGTGCAATTTTAGTGTCGCACTTAGATTTCGCGTGGTTTACGTTCGACTAACAAATTTTTCGATTGAGTATTCGAAAATACAACGAAAACAATACCCTACCTACTTTAACTAATTCAGAAAAGCTGTTTCCAAACATTTAATTCTTTGCCCTTGATCTCTCCTTAAAAACAAACAACTTTTTTATTAGCGACTCAACAGATTTTTATTTTTAGTGGTGAAATGAAGCTATTCCCAATTTTTTTTTATTCCAATTGTAATCCATCTAATACCAAATTTGCAACATTATGTTGGTAATGAACAACAATCATACAACAAATAATTGATGCATGAATAGTTCAATTATTTATTACATGCGCCCGACATTTTTCGTTTTAATTTTATTTTATACTTTCATAGTCCGTTTTAGAAATGAGATATTTCACACATTTTTTTTAAATTAAATAATTATTTAATGCGTTTTTAGTCTTGCGTCTCTGAAATTTAAGATATAGTTCTGAGTTAAGTTTACAGTTTCAAATCTCTAGCTCATCAAAAAGTTAGTTTAAAATTGATTGCAAATTTTCGTATGGAACAAACAAACAGGCAAAAAGAAAGCAAGTTAATGATAAAAACTTGGTAAAAACCTTGACTCCTAAACCATCTATCTATCCAATATTAGGAGTCAGTGTTCGTCCTAATGAGTTTATATATAACCATAATAAACGGTATAATACAGTGTTTGTGTAAATTAAAATTTGAATGTGCGTGAATATATTATATACATTACCTTCAATCCTTCAACATATATGGGGTTTATTTCACTAAGACCCAGCCTCAGTGGTACTATCAGTAAAAGTGGCAACCAATCCAATATCACAGAATTGCCTGAAGCTTGAGACGTGTCACCTCTATCATTATTAGTTGTACATTGTTTTACTAAAATATACATAAAATTAAATAACTCGAAATAAGAATTAATTTTAATTTGCAGATATATAATGTTTTTTCTACTTACATAAATCTTCCTTAACAACCGTGTTATCTAAGGCAACATGAATATATAATGAGCTCCATTTATCAAACACCGCTAATTTTCTAAAAACAAATGTGAACACATTTAATGCACATAGCAATTCATATAATCATTTACCTAACTTCATAGAGCACTATTCGTCAAGATTACTTATTTATATAAATCAGGTACACATACAGAAGACTTCTTGAGACCTATATTTACAGTACTTTGAAAACTCCAATATATTGCTCAGAATATGTAAATTTTTCAAGCTTTCAAGTAGGAAACCTATCAAGCAATCCGCAACATTATAATTGTTTTCACAGTACTTCAGTATGCATCTCGAAAATCACGAACCACATTACATAATACATAGATTTTTCGAAAGTAAGTCGACAAACCAACAGATGATGAAGCCTAGCCATGACATCGAAGCCAGCCTAAGGAGGAATCTGCAAAAGCGGTGTGTTCATACTTTCATTCAGTAACTCAAAAATCGAAGAATCCAGTTTCTCGAATAGTTTATCTTTGTCGAGTATACAGTCTACATCCCCTTTTCTTAAATTAAGCCCAACTTATTTTACCGATCACAAATAACCTAACATTTATGTTGGAAAATGGGAAACTTAATACTTAAGTTTCCCATCTTCCATTTTTAAAATTTTATTTACTTAGTTTATATTTAAATAAATGTACATATAAATCTATCATTATTTTAAATATTATTTTCCATTTAATAATAAGGGTTCAAGTACGAAATTGGGAATCTTGTTATTGGCCAATTTGAATGAAAATAAATGCATGTTGCACAACATAAGTTATCAATTTAGGACTTTTTGAAATAAAAGCCACTGTGATGTAAATTCAAAATTGATTATTTAATTTGGTAATTGTTTTCACAACCATGTCCGCAAGCAAACCTGGACACATAAAATTTTTTTAAATTTTTTTACTAGTCATGTAGTGGCATTAACGCAGTAGTTTCAGCTCATATCATCAATGCTGTGTTTGGGGAAAACATGACTAATAAACGCATTATACATATATGGTTTAATTGCTTGCGCATTGGGGATTTTGACTTGCAAAATGAACCATAAGATAGGTGAGCCACTAAAGTCAATAATGAAGAATTGCAAGCAAGATCCATATCAAGCTTCTACCAAATCAGCAGCATAGTTTGAGATTAGCACACCCATAATATTGATCAATTGACCAAGTTGGCAAATTAAAAATAGAAAAATGGGTTGTTTTCAATACAACTCTTCATCTATTTGACGATTTCCCCAATATAAAATTTCTGTTTTAACACTGGTATTATTTCTTCTGTCATATTTTAAGTTTTGATTCTTTTAAAATCTTACAAAAACTCAATAAAAGTGTTTTATGATTTCACGTCATTAGCATTATAGATAAAGAAACAGTTGTGGCTTGTAGAGCATGTTTTCTGGATACAGCCTTAGCTGTGAAAGGGTTAATCAACACAGAAATGAGGTGATTCTGGACTGAGTTGTTATGTGCGATAAAGAATACATTATTTATAAGTGCAAATGAACAACTTAATAGCTGAACCCAGGTGAAACAACATAATATTGCTCAATAAAGAAGTTTACCCAAAAAACGTAATGGTGAGTAATTGGTAGTCTATTGTAGTAGTTTCTATGCCTTCGGTTCATCAATAACAGCACAGGTCTGCAGTCAAGAACTTCAGACAAGGAGGGTGATGCCTGAAAAATAGCCTTCACTGCTCAACCAATCTACACCATTATTGCTTTATGATCATACGAAACATAATTCTGCACAAGACACTGTTTCAACACTATAGGAATTACACTTAGAAACCCTGCATCACCCTCTGTACTCTTTGAACTACCATTTTTTTGCAATTTGGGCAAATATTTTCATGAAAAAAATTTAGTTTTTGAAAAGTAGTAAAAATTACCTTTGTGAACTTTGTTTAATCCTGTTCTCAAGAGCTTTACTGCAAAAGCATTAATAATCTCTTTATTGCTTACATGGTGGAAATCCATAGAAAACATGGAGAATCATTTTGATTAAATTTACAAAACGTTCAACATGGACTGGACAAAATTGAAGACTGGCTCAAAAAATGGTGAATAAAAGCTAGTACGTCAAAGTCTACTCAGGTGACATTTGCACTCCGACCTGGAGACTGGACCTGTACACCTAGAAAATACCACGCTACCACACAATGAGTCGGTGAAGTACCCAAGCATACTCCTGGACCAAAGGCTTACCTGAAAGAAACACCTAAAAATAAAATGAGAGCAATTGAACCAAAGATATTGATGGCTACAATGACTAATTGAAAAAAAATCTGTACTGAGCATAGACAGCAAACTACTTATCTATAAGGTTGTTCTAGAACCAATATGGACATATGAGGCATCCCCTCTGATTAGTTCCCAGAATACATTCTCAACAATGATGTGGTATCAGAAGATTAAGTAGCATCCAACTCTGGGGATTGGCATGCAACTCCAACATCTCAGTTACACAGAGAGCCCAAAATGGCATTCTAAAACATCATTCTATTGCTCTGTGATTCTTTAGAAACAATGAACTTCACAAAGAATTAAACTTCTAAAAACTATAAACGAAGACTAGCGTGTCATCCGAACCACCTAGTGACAAAATTACTGATGATCGATCATCCAAAGAGACTTAAACAAAATCATGTTTTTAAAAAGAAAGAAGAAATGAAGGGAAAAAAAGTTGATAGACTGCTCCTAGATGCCTATCACATGTGCTCAAAAAGTTTGGCAACTGATTGATGGCAGCTCAAATAAGAAAAAATTATGAATAAATTAATACTTAATAATTTTCTGATATTAGTATTTAGTAATTCCGAGTTTCATTTAGTGCATCTATATAAAACATCAATTTCAACATCAACCCCTAATATTTAATTTCACAGTAGTATACATACATATACCGGATGTCTGGTTAAACATAATTCATACTTATAGAGTGTGTAAACATTAACATAAATGATAATCAAAAATTGAAAAAAAAATCAACGGATCTTCTGCTTTCGCACGAACTTCTTACGACATTGGAAATGAATCTAACGGGATAAAGTAAACACACATATTTTGGATATTATTTTGGAAATCAACCTAACGGGATAAACACACATATTTTGGATAATATTTTACGAAATAATTTTTTTTCGCAAAATAAGTAACATGACTGTATCAGAATGAGCTTAAAACTTCGAAATATAACATTCTATACGACATTTCGATTGAACAAACCGAATTAGTACGAAATATAACACCGACACATATCCAACTTCCAAATAAGGGCACCCTTAACCACTACTTCCGGTTGTCCGATTCTAACAATTTTAGTCTCAATCGATCCCCCGTCTAAATACCCCGAGCCGTTTTTTTATTTTTTTCTTAATCAGACCCACTTCTCGAGATATCGCGCTCCCAAAATGAAAATCGGGGAAAAAAATTGTGATTTTTTCGTTTTTTGCCGATAATTTTTTTGTTTTTGAACTTTTTCTAAATTGTCTTTTGCAATCTTGTAGAGCTCACCGAGCTGCGTCTTTTGACACCAGTTCATCTCGATATCTCGAAAACTCTTTGTGCAATCTGCCTGTCTCACAAAACTCCTAAATGACCCCCTATACTCCAACAAAATGAAAGTAATTTCCAATGACAAAATTAAACTTTAAAAATGTTTTTCTCAGTAACTTTAGCTTGCACTATCTGCTAACTTGAAACTTTTTGTTTAGTTCAGTAAGTCTACAGACTATGTTTAGCCGAACACATGGTATGTTATATGCAGAATGTGCAGCTGAACATAGTTCAACTTTAAACATGGTTTTCTCGGTAACCGTTACTTTGTGCCATCCACTCACTTGAAACTTTTTGTGTAGTTTGTTAAGCTCTATGCTCTATAAGTATCAACTATGTTCAGCCGAACAACCGATATAAGTACGTACTTTAGAACCTGTGCAACAGTGTTCGGCCCAAACCATTGCCCCACTTCTTTGCCTTCACATGCACCCATCAATGCAATCTGATGGATGGAATATGGAGCTTGCTTTCTTTCTTCAAATCTTTGAATAATTTTTAAATATGTTGGATCTCTGAAATAATATATTTAAAGTTATAAATCTAATAAAGGATATGGATTTTTTAGGGTCGGCTTTTCATTGTTGCCTGATGAAAATTGTATTCATAAAAATGATCAATTTGAAATCTGGCTAAGATAGATTGATGGTCATTTAAAAAAAAATAGGTTAGGTTATGGTTTGCTTGTGACAATGTGAGAAGCGAAGCGGAGCGACGAGCCACTAATAAGCCTTACATTAATTTTTTTTGTTCATTCCCTTAAAAAAATATTTACTGCACAAGGTTCCTACACCCCTCCCCCATAAGCCTGAATAAATATTTCGTAACTTTTCAGCAGGCTACAATGGAAAGCGCTACCATTTTTTATAATGAATTTAAAGTAATAATAACCTGGTGTCTGATGTCCAAACCCAATCACCTGATAAATGAACCCTCATGAGTGCAACACCCAGTACCATCTGTCCACAACGTAACATACAACCCCATCCTTTATCAGAAGTAAGTCCTTCGTCTCCTATAGGGACAAATCCCTTTCTATATGTGCACCAGATTATAGAAGTAATATCTCGTCTTATACGTTCTAAATCTGGAAGTCAGGAATATAGGTAATCTTTCTTTTCGCAACAATTACATCCAATTCACGTTGAAAATTCAAACAAACCTTGAGCTACATTATACTTTTTGCCTAAGATCCAAATTGGTTCCTTTGTTTGTGGCAAATCATCAGGTTCAATGTTATTAGAATCTGCAGTCAAATAGCAAATTTCAAACATAGAATCCATCTTGAATCATTATTCAGAACTATGTTGCTATAAAATTGTCACAACAAAACTGTTTTTCTTTTCGTGAAAATTCGTAAAAACAAACAAACAAAAAAATATTGACAGTGAACGTCACGGTCAGCAGTTCGTGGTCGGTGACAGTGTTACCATACCATTGCCATTTATTTAAAAAAAAATCTACCAATAAAAGTATGACTGTGGTGTGGAACTTAAGCTTAAACTTGAAGAGAGGCGGTTATACGCGAACTAGTGTCGAACCAAGTCGAACTGTGTTCGTATAGTGTTCACTATGTGTTCTCCATGTCCTCGTTCGATCGTGTGTACGCGCTTTGAACGTGTGACTCGACACTTCTTTATAGGGTCATTTTGATACCTATCTACTTAAATTGACACTTGCATTTTCCTCAGGAGCCCTTCACCAACTTATCCACACACACATTCGCTCTATAGTATTTTGTCGTCTGTTTTCATTCATTTATTCTTTTAGGAGGTAAACTTTTTAGTATACCCCTCCCAATTCGCAAGCGTCCCTTTTCGGGACGGTCGGTCGAGCGTCGATGGCAAGGTTCCCCTTTGTGACTGTTATGGAGGAGCATCTAATAGCCACAAAAATAAAAGGACCAAGGGACTCGGATTCATATTCTTTTGCCCATCTTGCATGGCCCATGTCGTAGATCCCATGACACCCCAAATACTCCTTTGCCCGTCTTGCATGCTCCATGCCGTAGACCCTATGCCCATAACCTTAGGCCCCAAAATCTGTTCTGTTAAATTGTCAGTGTCGCCCACAGAACAATAGTGTCGCAGGTGTCGCCAGTTCTGTCATGTTAGTTTGTTAGTGACTGTCACTAGTCACTGCTGTCACTCAGCAATTCAGCATTATTATTCAGTTGTCAGCTGGTTGGCAGTGTGGTTGGCAGACAGTCATTAGTCTGTGTCTGTCATCATTTGTTATTTTTGTGTCAATAGAATGTAATTGCAGCATGCTACAGTGGCAATTTCGACATGTTTATAATTTCACAAGTTTCAATATTACACCGCTTTTCCATTAAGTATAATACACTGTATTATACAGGTTTATACATGTTATGCATTTTTCGTTTCCACTAACATCGCATATAAGTGTACAACATATAACTTGTTCGTACAAGTATTACACATGTTTGACGAAAGATCAACATGGAGAAAAGAATATAGCAAAATTAAATAAAGAATAACAATAATAATTTATACATAACTATTTAAAATTTTGTTTTATTTTAGAATAATAAGTATGTATATCAGTGTCTGGTAATGCGTAACACAAGCATAATAGGTACTTGTTCACTTTGGGACTAGATGGCGCTGTGTGGGATGTTCTATGTATTATTGCTATATTATTATATAGTGGTCAAAGACAGATATAGGTAACTGTAGCACACATCAAATAGAATAAGTACCTACTTACATCTTCATTCTCCATGTTGATCTTGTATGAGGACTCTTCGGTTTGCATGGACGGATTGGATGATGAAGATTTAAACCTCATATTTTTGTCTTGTATTTTTTATACGACAGTCGCTGTTTTCCAAAAAATCTCCTAGAAATTGACATTTCTTTTCGTACTTTTACTTTTTTTACCCTTATTTCCTACTACTCTAAGTCCGTCCTAAATATAATTTCCTTTTTAAATATTTTTTTTATAATATAGGTATACAAATTTAATACAATACAATAATATACACCCAGACCAGGAACAAAATAAATATGTTCATGCACCATATTTGCTCCGGGCGGGAATCGAACCCGCACCTTTGGCGTGCTTTGGCTTCGCAGTTTAGGGTCTCTACTACTCAGCTGATCGGTCGGTCAATGGCTGACGTTAATCAGTTCATCAGTAAATCAAGATTTTTCTTTTGTTTGTCAACAGATGTAAAATGATACCTACTTGTCGCGATTATCGTCCATCAATGGATAACCAATACTTGTAGATAATTAGGTACAAGTTTAATACACACTTGTAGCCAAAAATTTATGAAACATGTAGATTACTCAAAAAAAATGCAACCTACATCTTGATGGAAACAGCAACCATGTATTCAACACATATTCAACATGTTTTGTACCCAGTACCTAACCAATACTCGGTGGAAATGAAAAATGTATTATACCCAATATAAAACATGTGTTTACAGGTTAAGTATACATGTCACATTTCGTACAAATATTATACATGTCGTAACATTAGTCTTGTGCCTGCTCGGACAATAAAGAGTAAAGAGAGCTGTCCGTACTAGTCATTGTGAACTAGTACACTCTAATAGTACTATTAGTATTATTGGGACCGTGATTTCTGACGTAAGGGGCTGTTCATTAATTACGTAAGATGATTTGGGGTGGGAGGGGGTGCGACTAGATCTTATTTTTTCTTACATGGGGGCGGGAGGGGGTCTATTATAGTTCTTACGTAAGACCATAAAAGTCATTTAAAATTTTATTTTACGCCTACAACCAACTTTACAGCCTTATTTTTGCAGCTATCACTAAAGAGGAACATTGACACTCCTTTCCAAAAGATCCCTTATGAGTTTTGTTGTCCATATGTCCAAGTAAAACAAAAACAAACCAAACCACGAAATAAGTGTCAAATTGGTTAAAACATTCCTATTTGTAATACAAACCTTTAAATTTATATTTTTTTTTTTATAAGTATTTCTATGTAATTTTGGTAGATAACTATCTTATATAAGATTGGATAGGGGGGGAGGGGGTTTAAACAAATCTTATTTTTTCTTACATAGGGGGAGGGGTGGGTCAAAAAGTAGCGAAAATTGTCTTACGTCATTAATGAACAGCCCTTAATTGTCCATATTTGTTATGTAGGTTAAAGCTATGGGTTAACATTACAGTAATGTTATCAATCGATCCAGTTCTATAATGCATGTAACGTATAGCGTACATAGAAAAATATTATTATTTCTTTAAGAATCATTATAGATGGAGCCAATCTTAGTACCTACCTATATATTTTCTAACGGAAATATTTCTAAATAAAATAATGTCATATGAATTAATTTGATAGCATATAAAAAACCAATTATCAATTTTAATTTATCGTTTTAAGTGACCGTACCTATATTGCGTATAACAATGCGAGATGATCAAATAATTTAATACAGAAGTCAACCAAGATTCTTATTTCTTTCTACTCTAAAGAATTTAATTGAAAAATTATCAATTCAATAGTTATTCTGAGTTATTCAATTTTTTTTTTCATAAGTATGTAAATCCTGCTATTTCACAATATCAAACAAACGTTACTAAACGGTTGCTTGTACTCACTCGCGTTCCTATTCAAATCAAAGAGCAATGTATAGTTCCAATCAAACGCAGGTTCAGTCATATGCCCCTCGCTCCACTGCGTCCCGCTATACCTAAAATTTGTTACTGCGACGTAATTTGTGCTTATGTTCACATCCGCCAAAAGGTTTGATTGTAACTGCACCAATGTAATAAAGTCTGAATAACGTTCAAAGAACGGAAACGTTTCTTTTAGTTCACAGCAAAGTTACGTTTCTTAATAATACTTCGTTCGTAGTACTTCGTACGTAGTACTTCGTACGTACTACATTCGTATGTAATACACAAGACTAGTGAGTTAGTGACATTGTGACATTACTTGTAGTAACTAGTAAACAACGTAAACAACAGTAAACAAGTATTTTGGTAGAAATAGAAACGCGATGTTAGAACTTTTATGCTTCTGAAAGATTAAACTGATTACTCATAGATTAAATATAGTAAAAATGGATTCAAGCCCATTAGATTATGTTGCACTAGAATGCATGGATCTTATGGAGGCACTCGAAACAGCCAATGAATCTGATCGAAATACCATGCTCGACAATCACATATCAAAAGTTTATAGTGCTGATTTTCAAATGAAGGATTTTAAAAAAAGTATGTAATCACTCGCTTTTATTTATTGCCAGTCGGAATTTTCTAGGCATACAAGTAGGAATTGTATATAAAACGTAGAATAGAACATAATAGGCTTACCCTTACTGGATCTACTCTTAAATCAAGTGGTTCTATACGTCTGCCAGTATACGACTGTAAATACTTTATGAATGGATTCCAGATTTAATGCGGCTTAAACCTTTTCTTCAAAACCATAAAATCCCTTATAATCTCAAAAAAACAACTGAATATAAGTAACAAATAAAGAGCCTGGTTTCGGAAATGATTGATAGTTTAACAATTTTTCTTTTTTAACAATTTTCTATTAATTCTATATAAATTTCCATCAGATTTAGCCACCTCACAAATTGCGACAGAACAAACCGATTCCGAACAATCTTAGGTTGTAAAGTACCTACATGTGTTGATTATAATAGAATGAGTTGAGGTTGATTGCCTGGAGACAATGCGACGAGCAAGCAGACCAGCATGGAGCCATCTATAAATAAAAATAAGGCTAACCGATGTTATAATGTCTAGTAGTAAAAAATTACAACTGAAAGGTTAAAAATAAAAATATGAATACTCTGAGTTAATTTTGCTATTAGTCTAATGGACGACTGGATCCTCAAGTTATTCATTGAAATAACGCCGATTTATTTAAGCATACATCAAAATTATTTAAACATGAATACCATCAAATTGAATATTAAAATAATTTATTTTATAACCCCAAACAATAGATATATAAAAAGGTGGCTGTTTTGGAAATTCAATCATTTTGGAAACTTAACTATATAAAATTAGATAATTTATTTATAAGTATATAATTTTATGCTAGATATATTTAAAGTAATAGATATATCATTTATGACCTAGTGAACAGCAGAACAATATTGAAATTTAGAAAATTTCTAGTTGTATGCCTAAAGGGTACGGCTTTCCAAAACTACCACTCTAGAAGTATTAATAATAATTTAGGGGATGGTGGCCGCTTCCGCGGCACACTCTATATTATTTTATGTTCCTAGTGGGTTGGAACCATCAAATGTCAGAACAGTAGTCGGGGTGCCCATATATTCAGTTTTATTGTATATTTTTTTAAACTAACCTAACCTACCTATTGATTGAGAAATCGCAGGAAAGCAACCAACCTTGATAAAATTTCTTTTATGTACCAAACTTAAATAGTTGAGACTTATTAGAAGAATGGCTGGCCATTTAGTGTTAGTTTTGGTGTTTTGTGTTTGTGTTTTGAGTCTGAAAGCTATCAAAAATGTCTTAGTAGCAGGTATATATTACTCATTTTTAATTTCTAGCAGGTATATATTACTCATTTTTAATTTCGTTTTTTTTTTCGTATTTTCGCATTTCCAAAAATTATAAAAGTTAGTTTAATCTCTTCACCTCGCCCTCCTCTTTCTTATTATTAATATTATTATGGTGGTAGTTTTGAAAAGCCAACCCACCTAAAGATCCACTTAACTACCTTTTTAAATTTTATTAATGAAAAAGGGCATTATAATATATGGTTTAAGGGGGCAATTACAAATTAACGGCATATTTAGGTACATTTTTAGAAAGTTTGGAACGGTATATCGTTATAAACCTAATTCTGAAATAAAGAATAGTTCTTGATTTACAATCATGTTAGAAAACATTTGCATATTTTTGCTGCTGTCTAGTAAAACCTATTTTCGAGCTGTCACTTTTTGTAATTTCGTCCTTAAGGCTTGTTTCACTACCGATCTAAAATAGGCATTATATTTTTTGTCTTACAACTAATAGTTAACTGTAGTTTTAAGCACATAATTATATTTAGTATAATATGTAAGACGGATGTGCTTATGAACTTAAGTTTAGCTAGCTAATCGTTAGTTTATTTATTTTGTTGACTCAAAATAAAGAATTTAGTGAAAAGGGAAAATAAAGATATATTTATTTTCGTATATTTTGTTATTTATTAAACATTCAGTATTTTTGGTAGTAATCAGCTTCATTGTAAAAATTAAGTAGGTAGGTATGTACTTTTAGAATAACATGTTTAAAGAAAAAAGTCAGTACACAGTAAACTAAATAAACTATTCAAGATAGTATCTAAGTAAAACACTAAGCTATTAAAGATTTTGGTTCAAAAATAATTTAATCTTATTTTAGATCTTGAATGGGTGAATGTCTCAGAACCTCTGTCTTTAGTTGAACATTGTGAAGATAAAGTGGTTGTGCTGGACTTTTGGACATACTGTTGTATAAACTGCTACCACGTGCTGCCAGATTTAGCACTTATTGAGAAACTACACCCTATGGAAGATGGTCTCGTTGTGGTTAGTGCAACATTAAATACCAATAACTACTTCTTTCTTATTCAATTATAAAATATAGAAAATCAGATATGCCTATGAATAAGAAAATTTTGTATTGTTACTGAAAAACAAAAATAATATTTATCTCTATTTGTTTGACTATTTGAACATTTCTTGTTGTTTATTTTTTATGTGTCTATTATAAGTTATACTTTTTTTTATTAAACAGATTGGAGTACATTGTCCCAAATTTCATAATGAAAAAGAAACTGAAAACGTTTTAGCCGCTGTGAAAAGATATAATATTAAACATCCAGTATTGAATGATTGTGACTCTTCCACATGGAATGCCCTCGGAATCAAGGGTTGGCCCACACTCCTTATATTGGGTAGGCATCACATTTTTTCTATCTTTTACAACAATTTACTTTTATAAAATGTTGATATTACTTTTGTTTTAGGCCCAGGCAACAAACCTCTTTTTGTTTTAACAGGAGAGGGTCATAAACAACTTCTAGTGTGGTTTGTGGAGGCTGCATTGCATCACTTTAAATCCAAACTCTCTAAAGCCTTGCTGCCTATCTCAATTAATACACATATCAAATCTAAAACAGATTCAGTTTTGAATTTTCCTAGCAAGGTATGTAAAGATTTAAGCACCTACTGTTATGACAAAGTGATATTTTAATTACCAATATCTTTACCATAAAAGCACGAATAGACTAGAAGCTCTCTTCTTTACTGTCTAACCACTCATACTCTAGCTAGGTAGTGCAAGATGGCGAGTTTCAGTCCGCGAGGTCCCTGCGCGACAGTCTTCACCCCCGTGAAATCGCGTTTGACATTTTCGATATTGTCAAGTGATATTTATGACTCTATTAAAACCAAATGCTGCTGTCAAAGTAATTTACTCTATGTCTTATACTATAATATGAGCAATTCCTGTATGTATATTTATATTGAATATTCTAGGTATCTCGCAATTGGCTCTAACAATTTGGATGAAATTTTCTATTTAGATAGGTATCGTCTCAAAATTGATTTCTAAATAAATATAGTTATTAACCACCAGTGGACGTTCCAGTAGATGTGTATCTTTGAAACCACCGGACTGATTTTCATACGGTTTTTTGCATTACATAGGGATCACCTACGAGTAGATAATTAAATAAGTTGTGCAGTCATGGACTACCAGGGGTGCTTCAATAAATGTGTGTCTTTAAAACGGCTGGAAGAATCTTGACGCGGTTTTTTGCATTACATAAATATCACTTAAGAGCAGGTTCTCAGATAAGGTTTGCCATTATGGGTCACCATGGGACGTTGCAATAAATATGTTTCTCTAAAACGGCTAGGAGGATCTTAACGCAATTTTTAGCGTTACATAAATATCATCTAAGAGCAGGTTCTTCGATAAGATTTCACTGTTATGGGCCACCATGGGGGCGCTGCAATAAATATGTTTCTCTAAAACGGCTTCTGGGAGGATCTTGACGCGACTTTTTGCGTTACATAGATATCACCTAAAAGTAAGAGCAAGTTTAACTGTACAAACACAATTATATAAAATATTATTAAAAAACCGAACAAGGCTCGATCGCCCGATTTCCTTTACACTAAAATGAAATTATATTGAATGTTTGCTACAAATAAGAGAGGCCAATACAAATATAATAATAAATCTAATTTAAAATGTATAGTATTATATTGCTATGCATAAATATAATTTAAATCAAATAAAAACAATTTTTTGTTGGCTGAGACCAAAACTTTTTAACACATGGTTTTTATTTATATTTTTTTCGAAAATATAAACCGATCTATATCTTCCTCTAAAATTAAACGAAATTAAGTCTGTAATTTTTTAGTCATTTCTTTTCCAAAAATTTATTCATAAAATATCCCTGTGACATCAACTTGTCAGATGTTTACTGTTTACATTATTTATATATTATATTTTTATTGATTTATGAGGATTACAATTTCATTTGACATGTTGACTTTACCTCAATATTTTTTATTTACTTTTAGCTTTGATTTTTTACTGTGGAAAGCATGGCAAATCATCCTTATGATGTCACAGGGACAACTCAACGCCCGATGAATTTTAATAAATATCTGTGAAATTTGTAAATAGAAAAAAAATTATGTAAAAGCATAATGACAAAATGAATTAAAGTCAAGGTCCAAGCCCACTAAAAGGTCATAGTTCTCCAAAAAAGCTGCCTATATGGCCATAAAATTGATATTAGGTCTTAACCTATGAAGTTGCCGTTTTGTATGAAATAAGTATTTTTTTTTCTGTTATTTTTATTCTGTTTTTTTTTCTGTTTATTCCTGTTATTCAAAGTAATCACCCGTGCAATGGATGCCTCTTTGCCAAGGCAGTGGCAGTTTATTGATGCCTTTCTTGTAAAAATCAACTGGACAGGAGGCAACAAACTCTTCAATCTTCAAACTCTAGCAGCTTGGAGACTGCTGTCGTGAAGGAACAGCGGGGACGACCGATGGACCAAAACTGGTCGCAGACGTGCGAGCTAATTCATCATTGTCTTCAGTTCTTCACAGTACATATCTGCAGTAATGCTCATGCCATTTTCTAAAAAGCTGTGATAAATCACACCGGTACTAGACCACCAAACAGTGACCAACACCTTTTTAGGGGTTATTTTTCGTTTAACACATTGCTTTGGTGCTGAACCAAGATCTAACCAACTTGCTGAGCGTTTTCGATTGTCGAACAGAATCTATTTTTCATCACAGGTAACAATCCGGTTCAAAATCCCTTAATTTCTGTGCCTGTTGAGCAACGCGAGGCAGATGTCGACGCGTACGTTGCGCTGGCGATCGTTAAGTTCGTGGGGTATCCATCTATCAAACTTCTTTACTTTGCCAATTTGTCGCAAATGGTCCAATATTGTATTGATGCTAACATTAAAAGCTGCTGCTAGTTCAGCTGTAGTTTGAGTAGCATCAGCTTCCACAATCGCCTTCAATTCCTTATTGTTGACCAAAGTGTCCGGACGACCACGAGGTTCATTATTCAAGTCGTAATTTCCAGAACGGAAGCGGGCAAACTAATAACAGGTTGTGCGTTCGTTTGTTAAGTTCTCTCCGTAAACGTTGTTGATGTTACGTGCCTTGTGTGCCGTATTAGTGCCACGACGGAAATCATATTCCATAATTACACAAGTTTTTAAAGTTATAACGAGTCTATTATGACGAAAAATGTTCAAATGAAATGAAAACACAACGCTAATCAATAAACAAAAGACTGACTTTGTAAAAAGATTGTTATGTTTTTAAAATAAAATTAATTTGAATTTAGAATTCACAGCCAATCAAAAATTTTTTTATTTGAAATGGTCAGTACGGAAGACCGGCGATTTCATAGGTTAAGACCTAATATTAGATAATTACGCACCCCAGTTTTTCATTTTTGTATTTCGCCAGATTGCTTTAAACCCATTCTGCAAAGTACGAGCAGAAGAACCATTTCTAGCCATCTCTGACACTGGTAATCATCGTGTGCTGCTCACTGACTTTTCGGGTCTTGTCCTGAAAGTCATCGGTGGTAAAAACCCAGGTTTTAAGGATGGAAGTGAGTATAGATTAGAATAATTGTTAATGAGTTTTTTTTCCTAGGTTAGTATTATTTATATAAGCAAGTGAGAAAAGTTAAAGTAAACCAATGATCTAGGCAAGTACTAAAATGGAGCAAAATGAATTTTGAGACCGCAGTACATGTGAATAAATGAAAATATTTTCAATTAATCTGTCCAAGTGGTGGGTTAATTTAAATAGTTTTACCTTACACTTCATAATGAATTTCATGTACTTTGTAATAATACGTACATTAATATTTAATTTGTCGGTATTGAATTAAATTTTATTAAATATTGTACGTACATATAATATGAACTAGCAATATATTAGTCATATTGTGATGTAATTATGAAGCAAGTCAAGTTTAAGAAAAAGAGCGATGCATTAGTCGTGGTTTATATTTCCGCGATACATATCATTTTGGGCCATTTTCGACTCTCCCCCCTCCCATAACTTAAAATCTATTCGATCTATGTATAGTTCCAATCAAACTTTATGGCGGATCGGAATATAACGCTTTAAGCATGCTTGCGCAGGTTCAGTCATATGCCCCTCGCTCCACTGCGTCCCGCTACACCTAAAACTGGTTACTGCGACGCGACTTGTGCCTATGTTCACATCCGCCATAAAGGTTGATTGGAACTATACATACTTGTGATTTTACATATCTAGTAAGCCCCTTCTATTTCACTGCCTCACACACTTACCAAAGCGTGGCGTCTGCCACGCCACCTACTACTACACGTGCGGCTATCGGCTGCGAACGACTCACTGTGGCCGCTGCGCATTGAGTCATTCGCAGGCAACTCAGAGCGGCAAAGATCCGTGCATAGTACGGTACAAGTTATTTAAAAAAGCATTCAACAAAATTTATTTCGAACCAACCAAAACAAATAGGACTTGACAATCCAAATTTATTACGAACATACTAGATTAAATAGTACTTAACTAATATTTACAATGCGTTCTTAATCACCAGGTTATTAAAAGTCACTAACTATCCACCATATACGTTAAATTGAGTTCTGACACGTCACACCTATCAGCTATAGGTGTGTGCGACGTGCGTGTACGTTGACTTGACGAAATCGCTCCAAAATTTAGCGACGATGACTCCAATCGCTTATACCAAGAGTATACAAATAGGGCAAGTATTACCTCTGTTTCTCAGCCCAGGAGCTGAGCTGCTGCCACATGGCGTAGATCTCAGCTGGTTGTCAGGACGCGTCTCCCAAAATCAGACAAGCAAGCGAGCTTTTTTCTCTTTTTTCACTGCTTAACTAACTTATATTTTAATTCAATGTACTTACAGGCTAAACTAGACCAAATACGACATGTAATTTCATTTAGCTACGGTCCAACCAAGTATTCTTAATTTTTAAACATTTCTCTGTACAAAGAAGGTAGGATATATTTTATCCATGAAATAATTGGGCTACAATTAGAGATGAAACGGATAGCAGTTTGGCCGGATACTGGATACCGGATATTCGGCCAATCATGTGGCCGGATAGCCGGATATCCGGCCGCCGAATATCCGGCGAAACTTAGCCGTTTGCGTAGGCAGCGCGCGAACGTTCGGGTGGACTCGGTTCCACCTTTCTGCACCTTGCAGCAGTGTGTATAACGAAAGACTTTTTTCTGAAGCTGGCCTTATTTATGAAGAGAAACGCAACCGCCTGCTACCTCTCAATGCAGAGAAATTATTTGTATTTACTCACCATAATTTGCCCTTAGTGCAGTATGAGTACTAATTCATTCATTTTCTTTGTATTACATTAATTTACTATTGTGTGATTAAAAATTTAAAACTAAAACTAATTATATTTAAGCTAAGTGATATTAAGACTAACTAAATAAAGCAAATAATTACTCAAAAATATGTTTCTTTTATCCAGTTTTTTTTTATTAGTTATTTATATAGTTTATTATTATTTTAGTAGCTATCCGGTATTCGGCCGGATAGTATTATGGCGGCCGGATAGGCCGGATAGTATTATGGCGGCCGGATATGCCGGATACCGGATAGTTACCGGATATCCGGTTCATCTCTACTACAAATACACACATCAAAAAAGTCTAAGCAACACATACTACATATTTCAAATTATTATATCATTTCTTACCAAGTAGGTAATATCTATGTAAACTTTTTTGATCTAGAGGACATACTGGCTGGTAGTAAAAAAAAATCGAGTATCATTTGTTTTTTTTTTTTCACAAATTCAAAACCGAATGCATTTGTTCGAATTTTATAGCGTTTTCTTTGCTTATTAAAATTTAGTATTCTGTGTCAATTTTATGATTTAAACAATAATTTGAAAAAAGTTTTGAACAAATTTGGATTTTGAGACAGTTTTTACGTCATGGAGCGACGTCATTTGAACGCAGATGAAATGCAAAGAGCTGTAGGGATGTTGCAAGCGGGAAGAAGTCAATCTCAGGTATCTCGGTATTTTGGTGTCAACAGAAGCGTTATTTGCCGTCTTCATCAGCGTTACACTAACACTGGAGATCCTACTAAGCAGCACCCAGGTCGAGGAAGGTGTACAACCACACGGCAAGATCGATACATACAACTGACTGCAAGACGGCAGCCGATGATAACCGCCCGAGAGATAGGTTTAAGACTACAAAATTCAAGTGGTGTTGTTGTTAGCTGCCAAACTGCGAAATCGACTGCATGAGTATGGGCTACGAGCACGACGGCCAATTAGGCGCCCACCAATACGTCACGGGAATCGCGCTCGTCGAAATGAATGGCGTAGGGAACACATTACAAGGACCCGGGAACAATGGGATAAAATTTTATTTTGCGATGAGTCTCGATTTGGGTTCAAGCCTGATACTAAAGGGTAAGAGCATACCGTCGTCCTGGAAATACTGCAAGACTGAGGTGCGTTCAGGAAGTGCATCCATACAACGGCTCAACAGTTATGGTATGGGCGGGTATTATGAAGAACAGACGAACTGAGCTCGTTTTTGTAAATGGTAAAATGAACTCGAGTATGTTCTAAGGCCTTATGTCCGTCTAAATTACGTCGAGGATGTTCTAAGGCCTTATGTCCGTCCATTCGCACAAACACTTGGCTCCGATTTCACGTTGATGCATGACAATGCGCCTTCGCATGCAGTTTTGCACACACGGGAGTACTTGGCAAGGGAAAACATTCTGGTATTGCCTTGGCCTGCACAATCGCCAGACCTCAACCCCATCAAGCATGCATGGGACATGCTCCAGAGACGTGTTTTAAAGGACTTGGATGGAGTGACAGCAACCCAACAACTGATGGATTTACTAAAATTTCATTGGGAGCAATTGCCGCAGGATAACATCAACAGTCTCATCGATTCTATGAATAATCGGTGCCAGCAAGTTCTCCATAACAGAGGAAGTCACACTTTGTATTAATTTATGCAATTTTTGTACAACCATTTAATTTTAGTTTAAGTTTAGTTGATTAGGCACCTTACTTTGTACTACGTACATACATTACTTACTCGTAATTATTGTTAATTAAGATTATTAAAAAATAAATATAAAAAACAATTATAATAATAATAATAATATCTGGGACATTCCACACAGCGCCATCTAGTCCCAAAGTAAGCAAGTATTATGCTTGTATTATGGGGTACTAGATAACTGATATATATATATATAAATATTCTTTTTTTTTTTTTTTTTTTTTTTTTTTTTTTTTTTTTTTTTTTTTTTTTTTATAATGTATACATATATAGATACTTTTACACCCAGACACGGAACAAATAGACATGTTCATGCACACAAATATTTGTCCCGGGCGGGGATCGAACCCGCGACCGTCGGCTCCGCAGTTAGGGTCTCTAACCTCTCGGCCAACCGGTCAGTCAATTGTAAAAAACAATTGTTGTTTTATATCAAAAAAGCATTAAAAATAATAAAAATAAGAAAATACTAAGGATTTAATGTGAAAACACATTGTAAAATTGAAATTTGTATGTGTTGCTTAGACTTTTTTGATATGTGTATATCAAATAGCGCAAGCCTTAGGCAGCAGCTACGTATTGTACTGTTTGGGATTGACGCGTGTGTACGCAACGCGGGTGTACGCTCACAAACATCTGCGCCGGTCGTTTACGACACACAGTCCAGAGTGTCGTCCCTGTGCCTCGGGTGACCGGAGGGCTGGTGCAAGCATTTTCTATCAAACTTGGTTCCCATTTCATATTTATGTTTTTGATGGGATTAACTTAACTATAGTCTGTTTTTTTACACAGAAATAGAGCAAGCTACATTCGATTCGCCACAAGGTTTATGCTGGTTATCCTCGAGTGTACTAGCAGTATGTGATACTGGCAACCATGCAGTACGTGCCATACATTTGGATGAGGACACGGTAGAAGTTTTGGCTGGAACTGGCAAGCAAGCTGGCTATGGAGATAATGGTATTTTGTAATATTTGTCGGATTTATTACCTAGGATGTTTAAAAAAAATATTGTTTTATGGTGATGTAAGGTAATTTCTGATACAATTTCTTAATTAATCATGTACAGATTTTGAATATTTTTTTATTCTGTTTCGATGTCTGTTTCGATATGTTATGGAATGTTAATTTAGCAATAATTTTCCAATTAACGTTTTTTTATTTTTTATTTCTAATGAACTAAATATGTTATTGCAACCTAGGTGGCCAATGCCTTGGATTACAAGCATTGTCATCACCATGGGATGTGGTACTATTCACAACTCCTGATATGGATATGTCAGTGCGTGCCCCCCAACCACCTCACCCTGACAAACAAGGAAACAACAATGAAGCTAAAGGTAATATTAAGAAATTCTTTTTCTCTCTTAACCATGTTCCCATGCCATTTGGGGTCGACTCTCTACATCTTTTTGCGCCATTTGATCAAAGATAATATTAGGTCTTAACCTATGAAGTTGCCGTTCTTCAGTACTGGCCATTTCAAACAAAAAAAATTTTGATTGGCTGTGAATTCTACATTTAAATAAATTTTGTTTTAAAAACATGACGTTCTTCTTACAAAGTCAGTCTTTTGTTTATTGATTAGCGTTGTGTTTTCATTGCATTTGAACATTTTTTGTCATAATGGACACTTTAAAAATTCGTGTAATTATAGAATATGAGTTCCGTCGTGGCACTAATGCGGCAGAAACGGCACGTAACATCAACAACGTTTACGAAGAGAACTTAACAAACGAACGCACAACCTGTTATTGGTTTGCCCGTTTCCGTTCTGGAAATTACGACTTGAATAATGAACCTCGTGGTCGTCCGGACACTTTGGTCAACAATAAGGAATTGAAGGCGATTGTGGAAGCTGATGCTACTCAAACTACAGCTGAACTAGCAGCAGCTTTTAATGTTAGCATCAATACAATATTGGACCATTTGCGACAAATTGGCAAAGTAAAGAAGTTTGATAGATGGATACCCCACGAACTTAACGATCGCCAACGCAACGTACGCGTCGAGACCTGCTTCGCGTTGCTCAACAGGCACAGAAATAAAGGAATTTTGACCCGGTTTGTTACCTGTGATGGAAAATAGATTCTGTTCGACAATCGATAGCGTTCAGCAAGTTGGTTAGATCCTGGTTCAGCACCAAAGCAATGTATTAAACGAAAAATAACCCTTAAAAAGGTGATGGTCACTGTTTGGTGGTCTAGTGCCGGTGTGATTCATCACAGCTTTTTACAAAATGGCATGAGCATTACTGCAGATGTATACTGTAAAGAACTGAAGATAATTATGGAGAAGGTCGCACGTCTGCGACCAGCTTTGGTCAATCGGTCGTCTCTGCTGCTCCTTTACGACAACGTGCGTCCCCATACTGCACAACAAACAGTCTCCAAGCTGTTAGAGTTGGGGTTGGAAGTTCTCCCTCATCCGCCATACTCACCAGACCTTGCACCTACCGACTATTACTTTTTTCAAAATTTGGACATTTTTTTAACGGGAAACAAATTCAATTCCCGAGAGACAGTACAAAATGCCTTTGAAAAATTTGTTGCCTCTTGTCCAGTTGATTTTTACAAGAAAGGCATCAATAAATCAATAAACTGCCACTGCGTTGGCAAAGATGTGTCGATTGCACGGGCGACTACTTTGAATAACAGAAATAAAGGAGCAGTTCCCTGTGGTCCCATTGAGTTGACCCATTAATGGGTCCACGGGGAATTTTTTTTCTTCGTGGTCCCATTACCTAGTGATGGAATTAAAATCATATTTTTATCGAAAGTAATTATATCGTTGTATTCATTTCATCGTTATGAACCACAGATATAATAGAGTCAAAAGAATTCATGTAACGATTCGGCTCGAATATGGAGCTGTGACTATATGTGTGTGTATATGTGATTTTCTAATTTACGCAACGTAAATAAATATACGATGTTAATTATATATAGTATATATCATCGTCATTGTATATTTATTTATTTAAGTTGTATAAATTAGAAAATGTAATTATAAGAATAGTTCAGGCAGCTAGGATCAAGGCATTTCTGAGAAAAAATACATTTTTACATACAAATTTCAATACATTTGTCAATCTCATTATTGCCTTTGTTGATCATGACGATGAAATTGGGTATATGACTATTATTTAATACATTATATTCATCAAGAAAATATAAAAATACATAATATATGATAACAAAATGTATAAACAAAGTTATATTCGGTAGAAGAATATGGAAATTAGAAGCTTTTAAAATTTTATCTTGTCTCTTTTAAATAGCCTGACGGCACACATAGGCAAGCCATGTGGTATTGTCGTCTCTGTCTAACAGGGCAAATGTTAAACTTAAACTTTAAAAGTTAAACAATGATAACTTTTTAAATAATGATTTATTTTTTAAAATTCTTACACTTTCACGATATATTTAGAAAACTCATTCATATATATTTTTTTTAAATAGTCAAGTAGCCTATTATAACAAACAACGATGTACGTATTATTTTCGTTACAAAAATATTTTAATTTTGTTCCTAGGTCATATGGACCGCAGGAAAAAGGTTCCATGTGGATACGTTGATTAGTCAACTTGAATAAGGTAATGGCTGTTTCGTGTCAGACGCACACTGACGGCTGATCTTTTGACAGCGAGAGGGTAGTGATTGGGTGAACGATTGAATAAAACGAATTATGGGTATTCCCCAATCTCAACGTTTACACAAGAACGGCTCATATACATTGTTTTTCGAAGTGCAGAAATCAAAACATCGGTTTATAGGCCTAATAAAGGTCGTTATCGATGGCATCTGTAAAATGTAAATAATTATTATACTGCGTGCTATCATAAAATTCATCCTACCTAGTAGTAGGTAGCAATTCAAAAATATTATAATACACAGTGATCATAACGCATTTGGTAGTCTATGCAATTTAAAAAATAAATATATATAGTTAGAGACCTCCATATTCAAGCCTAAATCTTTATAAAATGAATTCCGCGGAACCTCTTCTATTGTTCATGACGGCGAAATCAATACAAAAATGAATACAACCTTTCGATAAAAATATGATTTTAATTACATCACTAGCTAATGGGACCACGGGGAATTTTTTTCCCCGTGGTCCCATTAATGGGTCAACTCAATGAGACCACGGGGAAGTGCTCAAATAAAGATGTTTGAAAAAAAAAAAACTTTAACTTATTTCATACAAAACGGCAACTTCATAGGTTAAGACCTTATTATTAAGAAATAAACACAATTTTGTCAATAAACTGGTTTTCTGCCCGCAGCTTCACCCGCGTAGATTATACTTTTGTATCGCGACCGTTTGAAAAAGGACGTCATAGGACATTCTGGAACTTACCAGAAAATACTGAAACGTAAGATAATGTGGCACCCAAATATGGCTGAAATCATAAAATGACTACATAATTTTATGATCAATACCTAGTTCGTCAGCAATGTCGGAACTATTGATGTGTTGATCTGGCCCTATTTTTCACGAAAGCATTGATTTATCGCTAACGGGGCGACCAAAGCGACCTGCATCTTTCACGTTAAAATTGACAAACTGAAAACGCTAGAACCAGTTATGTACTAACCTTGCTGATACCGCAATAAGTACATATATGGCACCAATTTTTCGCGGCTTGTTTGACGTAGCGATAGGTCACTTTCTCTCATTTCCACAGACTATAAAATAATGTAAAAATAATGACAACTAGCCTTTTTTTATTTTATTTTTTCTAAGAATGTAAACTTTTAATAATATTGTTACGTGTTAGGGTTCGAAGGATTTGGAGAGAAAGACCTGCTGACTCTTTAAGAAGACTTTATTCACTAGCACTAGGTCCAATCACAAAGCACTAGGTCCAAACACTAAGCACTAACGATGTCCTAAGTCGTAGCCAAGTCGTAGATTTCACTTGTATCACTCTTGATCACTAGTTTTCACTTCGAAGTCGCCTCGAAGGTAGCCCAAAACTGAACTGCTTGGCTCGCCTCCCTGCGGCTATTTATATGGGCCGAGACGAGCCTCGAGACCATTCCAGAACGACCACGCCTCGCGCGAACGCGATCGACCGGGTTGGATGATTCTGGAAAGTGTCACGCATGTACTCGGTTTTCGAGACTATCCTTCCATAGTAGTTCCTCTAACGCCATCTAGTATTGAGTAGGGGGTATCGTGTTGTCTTTGTTCTTTGAGTGGTTTTACTGGTTGACATTAGATGGCGCTAGTTGCTTTGTGTGTTCGTAACAGTATTAATACATAAAAAGAAATTTCTATTATGGTATAGATGATGATTAAAAAACTATTTTAGAGAAACGATCTCAAATTTTTTCGCCTGTCATACGGGTGCTGCTTCAACAGGGGCTACTTTCTTACCTTTACTTTTACTTTGCCTTGTTTTTAACTATCATATTTTGTCCATAGAAAAGGAAAAGGTTGATAATAAACGGCGTGTGTTGTTGGTGGCGTGCGCGGGCTCACACCAGATTTGGGCCGTTTTCCTGGACACTACCATTTGGTGGAAGTACAAGACATACACTGAAGGTTAGTATAATAAATAATAAAACTTTTTTAGATATAACAAAAATCTAAAATAGTAATATTTCACGGCCTTTGTTGAACCATTGATTAAATATGTTTAGATTCAGAATATAAGCCGCACCATACAAGTAAATTATACCTTGTATGGTGTTTATTTATTTATTTGGTGTTTATTTTATTTAATTATACATATTAATGAATATTATTTTAACAGAAGGTAACATGCCAAGAGCTGTTATAGCCGAGTAGCTTAGCACTCGGCATCTGATACAAAGGTTCTAGGTTCAATTCCCGCCATAGGCTTATTTACCAATGACATTTTAATTTGTAAAAAAACAAGTTGAGTAGAAATCACAACCTCCGTCGACACCGTCATTTCTGTGTCAGTAGAGGTTATTAGCCCCTGCTCGTACCGGACCAGCGTAGTGGGCTTATGGGCCCAACTCCTTAACTGTATATTGAAGAAGTATTTCAGCAGTGAAAACATGAAAAGCTTGATTACAAAATACTTAGGTACTAAAAAGACAGCACTTTCGTAACGCTACCTGAACAAACGCCAATGGAACTTGATTATTTTTTTGTATTGTTTTTATGCATTATATTATAATCATAAAATTGTATTGTGCAGGTACATGCGTATGCGTAGCTGGATCAGGCAAGGAAGCGGCGCGTAACAACATGTACCCCCAAACAGCCGCCTTCGCTCAACCGTCGGGCCTGGCGCTCAAATCCGGTAAAATGTCATTTTGTTACCACGATTTTAGAGTGGTGTTATACTGTTACGGGCTACTAGTCTGGATATCTGGGATGCACTAAAACACTAATTTTATATAACTTTATTTTATTATAAGACGAAATCACAAACTATTTTAAGAACAAATAATATCGAACACCAATTATACCGTTATGTCACTCCACACTTCGCAGTTAATCGCATTTGACTTATTCATAAAAACTGTCTGTCCAACGTCGAATTGCCGCCTTTTATACCTTCACTCCCTTCCACGAGTCAGACGTCGCGAATATTCTAATTCTCGAATATTGAATTTAATAATTACATCGCTATTTTAGCATGAGAATTTTCTTGGACGTGCGTGCGAACGTCTGGCATCGTGGCGCTCGCCTTTATCTGGACACTAACATTCCGTCTCGAAAATGTTTTTATAAATTCGAAACATCGACGCGCTATTCTTTATAAAGACCGTCTTCAAATTTTTTTTTTAATTCGTAGAATTTATTTCTCTATCTGAATTTTTCTGTTTTATTGAATGGCCGTGGGAACTTTTCGAGTAAGTTCGATGACATGTCGACGTGCTATTATAGATAGACGTCACAATACTATGGTGGCCTCATGCTGAATCACTAAACGACTACTCCACTGCATCCACTCCAACGGTTATTCCACCGCACATATAGTTCGAACAACAGAACTAATGAAACATATCTTTTTAGGGTACGTTGGCGCTCGTCTGTTATGTATCTCTTAGTTTGTTCGTTTTGGTTTGGTTTGGTCGAAGGTCGTTGGTCATTCTTGTGGCTCATTCATTGCGTTGTCGACCGTCGTAGTTGCTTTTCGTCTATTCATATATTATTTCGTCTAAGGCGAACTTCGACAGGCTGGCAGAGTTCGTGTACACCTGGAGTAGGAGAAAAAGAACTGCGAGGCGCCGAACTCTGTATATGTTGAGTTCATACCCTATAAAAGGAGAGTTGTGATACAGGGATAAGGAAATCCAAAGAAAAAGAAATTGTAGGGAGTCAAGCAAATGCCGCGCCGTGCGTACTCAATAACGAAAACGCTGACGTCGTTGTGCTTAGGAACTAATTTAGTATATGTGCGTGCATCTGACAAATTTGTGATTGTGAAAATTTTTATTGCCATGCCATGCCATCAGCCTATTATAACCCACTGCAGGGGCCCAGGGTGAGGGGGACTTGGAGCTTAAATCCACTACGCTGCTACACGCTGCTAAAAATTAAATTAATGAAATATAATATATTAAAGTATTATGTTTTGCATAAGTAATTCGCTTTCTTCGAGAGAGGTTGTTCATTCTGTGCTAGCATGCGTGAGTAAGGGATACGTTCGTTCTTCCAATACTGCGTGTCTACTATACTAGTTCCGAAATAACGCGTTCCTGACAGTTCTTAGTGAGAAGTTTTTCTTGTAGTTAATATTACCTATCGATTTTTTTCGTTCTACACTCATAATTCGAAATACAAGGTAAAGAAACAAACATACTCAGATCAATCAGAAGAGTAATGTGACTGGACGTACCTGCAATTTGCAATTCGCAATACAATTTGAAGCAAATTTGTTTAGTAATAAAGTTGTTTTACAGTATTTTCGTTATATTTTATGACTTTTTTTTATTAAAATGATTTCATTGGATAACTTCGGGCAAACCTGCGCGTCCGATGTTAACCGATTCCTATTACTTTTCTGATACATGTGTACATGTTATTTAAATAATTATTTCATTTTCTATCGAATAGTCGATTTCATATTTATTTATCATCGATGTTTACTTTAAAATCACCGTGTGAATCTGTTATTCTTGCTACGACGCAGCTATAAAATATTTTATTTAAGTATTCTGTAATATCACTGAATATTTACTATACTTGATGAGCATGTAAAAGTCAGGAGCGCGTTCTCTCGGGACCAGTATAAACATGTATTCAAAGAACGTAGTACATACTGTTTAGTAGTGAGGGCGATCGTCTACGCGTCTTTCGATGATCTGTAATGCTTCTGCATCTGTATTTATGTTTGCCTATGATTCAATTTATGAATATTTAATAATTATAGGCGATTTTCAACAGATTTTAGTGGGTTCGGGAACTTGGCTTTTTATCAATATTACTAATTATTTTCAAAATTTAGATGACTGTGACCAATGTGGAGTAATGATCGACTTTAATAAGGACACCCTAAAGCGTAAAATACTTTTTTCACAGGAAACCTTCCAGAGCTGTATATAGCAGACGCTGAGAGTTCTTCCATTAGGAAATTGTCACTGGGTACTGGACAAGTGTCTTATGTAGCCGGCGGCGATCGTAATCCCCTTGTAAGTACAATAAATCGCTGAAAATAATTTTCAAAGGAGTTTTTTTATATTATACTAGCTTTCGTCCACAGATCCGCTTCTATGGACATATACTGAACATCCCTATGACTGTTATGCTGTTTCCACATCAGTACCACTTCCCCTATTGCCACTACCATTTCATTTCACAATTCGAAGCTTTTTTCGTTATATCTGTCGAATCCTGACTAGTTTTGTATGGGAACTATCGACCAGGAAGAACAGTATCCTATCATATCCTTTCACTGTTTTTGGAGTCAAATCACATACAAACAAATGCACTTTTGAATTATAGCTGCAGTAATAGAAGTGATCATAAACAGATGATCCAGGTACTGTTCTGTGGTGTAAAACCAATTTCAAATTGGTAAATCTCTACAAGTTGAATAGCAACGTACTTTTTATGGGCTGAGACTGTGTCTATTGAAAGTATACTGTGCCAGTACACATCTATTATATACTAACACTCATGTCTTTAATATATTATCGAGTGTTATTTTACTACATATCGAGCAGTGGTATTATCGTAATATATTTTTTAGACGATATTTTTGTAATCCATATAACTTGCCGACGCAAAAAATATATGTTCATACATTGATTGTATTTAGATTTACAAAAATATCTAATCACTATATGTATTTAAGCCAAGCTTGTTTCTTGCTATAGGAAACTAACAAGCGCTATTCCGTTAAAGGTAATCGACGTATTTGATAAAAATGACATAACGAGAAAGTCATTTCATTTAATTTTCACCTTTTTCACTAGTGTAGGCAATCGCTTAAGGTCGTTAGCTATTGTCAGCATCAGCCCTTCCTATTCCTCGCGAAACGCAGACAAATGCTGAGCCTACCAGGACGTGAATGGCTGGTGCCGTAGACAATTCCAAGACACGCTACGTTGTTCGAACAAGACATATCTTGTAACGATTTTCGATTATCTGTAGGGATAATTCATTAATTACGTTACACGTAAAAGTGGAGGGAAGGGATGCACAGACTGACTAGACGTACTAAGGAGGATACTGAGGGAACAAATAAAATTTGCGACGTTACGTTATTCTAATAAATTTAAATAGACGACGTGGAGGCAAAAACCATGAATTTAGGACGACTCCTTATCGAAATAGAAACCTATTGAAATTCACTACTATTGAACTTGAGTGTAATTAATTATATTGTTTTGTTCTAGAACCTATTCGCTTTCGGTGACGTCGACGATTCTGGTTTCAATGCAAAGTTCCAGCACCCGCTCGGCGTGTCATATTGCGATTCTACGAAAACTGTATACGTAGCCGACACTTACAACCACAAAATTAAGATGATCGACTTGAGCTCCCAACAAGTGACCAGTTTAAACCCGTCAATGATAGAGTCCACGGAACTAGCGTCGTTCAAGGAACCATCTGGACTAGCTATAACAAGCGACGCTAAATATCTATACGTAGCGGATACGAACAATCATGCGATAAAAATAATAAATTTAGCGAAAAACGAGTGCCAAGAGTTCCGCGTCCGCCTACCGGAAGCGAAGTTCTGCGAACCGGACAATTTAGTACTTTACCAGAACGATTTGTTCGTGAACAGGAAACAGGGTTGTCTGATAATATATTTTAATGTAAGTCTAGACAACCCTGAAACTCGGAATATAGCGTTCACAGACGCAGCGCCACAGAATTGGAGTATATCGATACGCGATGAAAATTCAAGAGACGTGACCGAAGAAGATTTCGATTTCGGCAACTCGAGCCGCAAAGGAACGAAACTACCGGGACGTGTCGAAATGAAACTCAAACAGGTAGTAGATAAAACACATTATCGTATGTATTTGAGTTTCAATACGTCATTATGCAACTTGGACAGTCACGAGTGTTTTTTTCATTCGTTCACAGTCAGGTCCACGATATTGGTGCGTGATTCCGTGAAAAAAGTCGAATCGTACAAAATAACTTGTAGGGTGAATCCGAATAGCAAAATTAAGAATTAGATATTGTTAAATGAATAAAAATGAACAATTAGACCTCATTAAGTTTTTATAAAGCAAATAGTTGTATAGCTTTTATACGTATTGTGTTATTTGTGTTATTAATAAGTTGTACTGTACAGTAATACGTACGGATCTTTGCCGCTGTGAAGTTATTTACAGAAAGCGTCGCAGTAGCTTAAAAAACAAGGAGAAATCGGATATTTCGCCACTACTCGCTCTCACGCGCGGCCACTACTACGCCTCGCTACCTGCGCGGCGGTACTTGCGCATTGAGTCTTCGCAGGCAACTCAGAGCGGCAAATATCCGTGCGTAGTACTTACTGTACTTTGGGGTCATCCATAAAATATGTCAAATCAGAATCGATAATATTCTGTAATAATCACCATAATTGGTTCATACTTGCAACAGTATAGCTTCAATCCCCTCCTCTATTCCCCAGACATCGCAGTACGGGGCGGTCCATTTCAAATCATTTTCACACCATCTTGACTTTATAAACACGAAAAGTTAGTATTTATAAAGTGAAAACAAGAGTGTAATCTGTTGCTAACGAGTATTTCTGTGGGTTACATTTAAAAGAATAAAAATAAGCTTCTATTATTTTTATAGTAAAGGGCTTGTAGTAAAGTCAAATGGCAGATCATGGCTATCGATTTTTTTTTTATTCTCACTTAGAAAGTCCCTTAAAAATAAAGCGGAAGGGAAAAAATAAAAGATCAAATTTAGAAACTAAATGCGTTTTTGTAATGCAAAATGAAACAAATTATACTGTCATTAATAATTTTTTTTTCAAAATTGAATTCTCGAATATTTGGTCTCTAGGATTTATGCTACTTTTTGCCAAATTTCAAAGTTCGAGAGAATCAAGCATTCTATCTGGTAGTAATTATAATTGACTATAAGAAGAATTAAACATTATTGTTACTACTTCAGATATCTCACATGGTTATTTACCGTATTTCTTGTTATATCAATAAGATGTTTTATTTGTCAATAAAAAGAATATTTTTTTACAAAGCCTTTTATTATCACCTATCTAGTGCAGTGCAGCACCCGAAAGATAAAAGTAACCACCTGCCATTGTTATATTATTTTTAATTTCAACAGGTATTGTATATGAATCGTTTATTTTTTATAGATACACTAGCGAACCGCCCGGCTTCGCACGGTTAGCAGAGCATTTAAGACAGTGTTTTTTCTGTCGTAATGTCCTGTCAGCTTGTTGCGTATCGAACATGTGGATAGCATTTAATTAGATTTAAATGTAACTTAAGTTCATTCTACTTGGAGTATTTTTAATGTATTTTATTTCCAATTCTATAAATATATCTCCTAAGATATTAATTTAAATTGTATGGTGTGAAGGGCAATTATAAAGTGCATGAATTGCACATATACACAATGCACATGAATGCATGCAAATAACATATTTAATTTGATTAGGATATAAATTGCTTTCCAATCATCTCATGACACCATTTTTTCAAACATTAAAATAGATATAGTAAGCTATCCATAATTGATAGACATATGCATCGGGGACTATTTTGTAATCCTATACAAAAGAATGCCTCCATACATTCATTTGTTATATGTCAAAGGGATCAAGCAACGTTTTCGATGAAAGCTCCCAGCCATCTTAATTTTTTTCTGACTTCTTCAACTATAATCGTCATATTTCAAGTAATTTGCACAAAACACTGATAAATTATACACGTAAACCCTTCCTTTTGAATCACTCTGTCCATTGTTGTCGACCATATGCCAATCCGTTTGGTAGTTTTTGAGTTTATCACGTTCAGACAGACGCGCCGGGGAACTTTATAATATGTAGTGATTTTCTGTAAACTAATCAAATACTGATCGCGTGAGAGATACCATCATTGTATGGCAATGCCAGTGGCGTATCGAACAAGAGATCGTATTACGAATTCTTTAATGATCGGGTTTTCGACATCCGATGGTTGTGGCCTTGACTTATGAAAGGTTCATATTTCGTCTGTTTTCCCTTTTGTGAATAAAAGTACGAAGTGATGATATGATTGTGATATAAGTGATATGATGATACACGATGTGCATGATTTTTAGGTCATTCAGAAACTTAGTGGATGGTAAAATCGCCTCCTATTTTTAAACGTTAAAGTATGTTCCCTCATTTCTTAGAAAAGGCATAACCGATTTGGATAATTTTAAACTGTATTCTGTTATAGAGTTCGAGTTGGTCCTTCATTCAGTGACGCGAATAACCTTTTTTCAAAAAATCGAAAATATGCTACGACTGTCATCGATGTGTTAATTCTTAATCACAAACTCGTGAACTATTAATAAGTTAAATATAGAAACTAAAAAAAAATTGTACCCTCTTCAAAAAACTGTCACACTATAAAGTGGAAAATAATTATTTTGTAAGTGCAAGCGGCTTATACGAGTACCTAGTTTATTATGAAATTTGTAATTACCAGGTGTCTACTCACAAAACAATGATAATATTTACAACAATATCAAATTATTATGACAAACATAGAACAGAAAACGGTGACAATTTTTCGAAGATTTCGGTAAGTAAAGTAAAAAATAGATCAGGCCGATTGCAAGGGAACATCCACAAAGTACATCACACGTTAAGGGGGTGGGGGTCGATGAAGTGTGACAAGGGGAGGGAGGGGTACTAAGTTTTGTGACGTCACATTTCAAAAAAATTTATACATGTAAATCTAAGTGTACACGAAGTGTGTATAAGTGGCAACAAGAAATTTTGCCCATCGCAAAGATTCGTTCTCAAAAAATTGCTGTTAGACGTGCCAGAGAAGTTCTTTGTTTGGATGATGACGATGCTATAATATCCCTGACATTAACAACCCAAACGAGAAGGAAGTGACTGCTGTGCCGGTTATAAATAGTTTGAAGGAGTGGGTTCATGGATTGAAGATCATTAAGTTTATAACTGCCAATAATATCTTTACATATTAGGTCAGGTAAGTCTTTTCGCATATAGTTTGTATATACTTATAAGAAAATCTCTTTGGCTATACTAGTTCTATCTTGTTGGTTTTGATACCTACCATTAAAAATCTTTTTGGATTTCAATTTTAAAAGCAATAAAGTAGTGTATGTAATTTTTGACCACCTCCTTTTCATACTTCTGAAGTTTCATTAAAATATGTTCAGCTGTTTTGAAGATTAGCTCGAATAGACAGATAAGCGTACAGACAGACAAAAAGTAGCGTATGTCACTTTTGACCACTTCCTTTTCATATGTATGAAGTTTCATTTAAATCGGTTCAGCCGTTTTGGAGTTTAGCTGGAACAAACACACTGTACGATTTTTTATATATAAGCCTATAAACCTTCCCCAAAACTTGGGCTATCAAATACAAGCAGAATTTTTCAAATCCGACTAGTCGTTCCAGAGATCAGCGCGTTCAAACAAACAAACTCTTCAGCTTTATATATTGGTATAGAGTACAGATAGGATATAGATTATAATATTATTTTTGCCACTAATGATAATAAGTTATATAACTCTCTTCTATATTAATTTCCCCGAACAATAGAAAATATTTATTTAGTTGGTATACCTACGCACGCACACATAGACGGTCGGGTTAATGTTCCGGAGTGTAAGAACATAACATCACACACACTAGTCCGTCAAAGTTGGCCAGTCAATTTTTTGACTTTGTATTTCGACGTTATATATCTCTGCGTTATTTCTCTAAGCATTTAACTTTATAAGACCTAACGCACGACCCCAGGGTACAGTGGTGGGTCCGAAGCGTTGGATTCAAATTCAAAGCCGCATAGTCGTTACACCGAATTTTTACATATGAACTACCGCCACAGATTACTACCGTTTTATCGAGGGGTACATAATAGGGTGGAGCGGACTTGTATGGGATTTTTTTTTTTGTGGAATATTGAATTGGCGGATGTCGCAAAAGGTGCTCTGACACTAACATAACCCTCTCGTATATTACTTATCATTTATACGAAATATTATTAGAAGTACCTACTGTCGCATAGCACGCAAAGTTTTCAAAATGTGCGAAATAATATGTATACTTTCTTGACATTTAAAATGGTTTAAAATAAATTGTTTTTGGTAAAAAATGCCTTTATTCACTTATGAACAAGTACGACTATGATATAATTGCAAAAAAGTTACACTGTGTAGCCTATGGCGTCATATTTTTGACGACATCTGTTTGAGCATCTTGATGGGAAAGCTACAGGACCAAGAAGTTCCACAGGCGTCATTGGTAACGCGTTGAAAGACTGTGAGAATCTTCCAGTGGTTGAATTTACACCCATCGCATGTGAATTGCCAGAGATTTCAAAATCACGTAGTGATCTCAGTACAGATCAACTTTATTTGTATGAAATAGGTGACGCAGTTAGCAGAGGACAATGTGACGTAAGTTTAGCCAAGTGAAACTCCGGAAAGATTGTTCATTCACGGTGGCTGACAACAGGTAATAGGATACTTCGACTATTTGTCTCCACTAGCGAACCTTCCCACTATTTGCGTATCTTAGCAGACTTCGTCATCCGAGTGTATGCTCCGATGTGGTTTGAAATTAAAACCAAAATGATAAAATTAACGAAGGACCTTCCTGCGAACCTTCTGAAAATAGTTGACCCTGTGTTTCAGCGCAATGGGTGCTTCGGCCACAGCGAAAAGATTTTGCTTAGTATGCTTGCAGATGATCGCAACCATATCAAAGAATTAGCACTCCGGCGCATTGTTAAAATACGAGAGCAGACTTCGAAGCTTGGCATCGATACGAGTGTTTAAATTACCGTCATTTAACTTATCTGCCGCCGAATGTACAGATTTGATTGATTGGAGCTATGTATCGGAACCTCCCCTGGTCAAACAGATACAAACCGACGTCATTTATAGAGCGATTCGGAATATTGAAATAGTCGAAACGGAGATTCTGCCTACATTTCGCAAAATGCCACGCCATGCCACTCACAAGCTACTGAAAGATGCATCAAGCTGGTAACTGACTCATGTGTTGCTGTATGTGGACCAGATAGATGTGAAGAATGAATACGAAACAAGTTAAAATCGTGCAATATCATGCCGGTCTTCAACACAAAAAAAGAGTTCGTAGCTCACCAAACGGCGAAAAATTGATAATTTGAGGTGCGTTTTTTCTAATTTTTTTATGAAAAAGTAAGTATATATTTTGTTTTTTTTTTTCACTCTCTATTTATAATGTATGTTAAACTATTAAATAAAACATACGATTCTCTCAATTTTTAGTACCTGTTTTACATTTACCAAAATCCCTTAATTTCAAGGTTCTTGAAATTTTCAATGGCCATATGCGGCAGTACTTCCAGCCAAAATTCGTGTTTACTGTCTTGATATATTCTGAATGTATCAGTACGCAGCACCGTTTCGCACTCCGCCGTATCGAAAATGTAAAAACAAAAAATTCGCTCCACCCTAGTACATAAAGAGGTAGGTACGCCCGCTCGCCGAGAGAATTTACTAAAAATGAAATACAAGTCGAACTGATTGAAATATTACAAATATTGCATCAATCTTACAAAATATTTTTTTTTTACAATCGAATAAAATCAATAACAGTAAAAATTAACAATCAATTACGACTTGAGTCATGGGGCAGAGCGCAATGTACCTACTATTTCGTTACCAGATTTTTCACGCCGATAGATTTAAGTTTAAAATCTGAGTGTATAACAAAGCATTTAAAGATAAATAAAAATTAATGTGCTAGTACAAGGTAATTAACGCAAGTTAACAACGTTGTCGGTCTGTCCGTGACACATTTACACAGTACAAAGTTCCAAAAATTTAAATTTCAAGGGGCCACAACCAAGTTCATTTTGTAAAATTACACATGAAATGAATTCCGGATTCTTTCAATTCATTGTTTTCCATTACGTTTTGCTGAAGTAAATTATATGAAACACTTTGTTTCTTGTGTAACGTAAACATCCATTAAGAAAGGAATTTTCGAAATTCTATAAAATTTGAATGAAAATTCGTAATTTTTATGGTTAAGTGCATGAAAATGTATTTGGCTTTATAGTTATAAATGAAGAAAGACATGTTTCAGGATTTATGAAAATCTAACTCTTACAGGGGTAAATGGAATATTTACGGTAATTCCATGGTTTTTAAAGAACGCTGAAGTGATTTACACGTTTAGACATTTTTTTGTCACGTAACCATCTACAGAGATTTTTTTTCGAAATTCTACACTTAAGGAGGGAAAATAAGGGATGTAAAGTTTATATAAAAATCATCATTTTTTAAATTGGATACCTACATAAAAATTGGTATTTCACTTTTTGATCCAAAACTAAATATGTCGTGTTTTTCGTTGAAAATCTAATCATTGAGGAAATAAAATTTGGTATGAAAATTTGTGTGGATCTTCCGTCATTCATAAAGGGAAAACCATGAAATTATTATTTAATTTTATGTTTAGGAAATTCAAAAAAGACGTATTTAAGGATTCATGGAAATTTAACCCTTAGCGGGGTAAACCAGGGATGTAAGTTTGTTTGGAAATTCCGTTATGTTGAAGTTTAAAACCATAGATGTTCACAAAGATACCGTGTTGCAAGAACAAAATGTGAGCAATATAATATACAACGTAGAACAAAATGTTATAAAAATAATATTTTGTAAATATATACACCATATATATATATACACCAGTTTAGGTTTTGAAATTTCGCTGTAAAGCAAAATTTTGTGTGACCAACACGTAAATAAGATTCTGAAATTACATTAATGTGTAATTTAATAAATTGTTTGTTTGAAACAATGATGATAATTATCCTTAGGGTCTATTCAGTCACTGAGTCTGACCGTGTGGTCACGTTTTTTATCGATTCGAAGAATGAAACGCTCCATCCTGATTATTATACTATCTAAGGTTGACCTTGAGAATTAGTATTGGTCTTATTAGTTGGAAATTAAAAAGACGTGTTTAAGCAGTTATAACAAAAAACTGTGGGGTAAAGGTAAAATAGCTACAATAAAATTATTTAACCTTTTGATTAGAAATTAAAAAATACATGTTTCAGTGTTTTCGTAATATCGACCCTTAAATACACACGTGTAATATTCGCGAGAGAAAAGCCGCGGGCGGCTGTTAGTAACTCGTAACTAGAGAAAATATAGAAAAGAAAATATAAAAATAAATAAATTACTAAAAAAAATAGAAGGTCGGATATTTCGGAATGAGAAAAACATTTTAGGTAGGTACCTAAGATCCTACTCGTAACCATTTCTGGTAAAATTATCTATTAATAAATCTAGATTGTCTATAAAAACATCGATAAATAAATAACGGCATTTGCTATATAAAAACGCTAATATCTGAATACCGTGTCTTGATAAGTGTATGCGATCATTTCATTTGCATAAACGAGTGCAGGAAATTGAAGCATCATAATAGCGTGACCTTACTATCTAAAACTTACAATCATAATACTATGTAATTGAAACCTCCGTTACGAAGAAGACATTGTAATCACGATACCTACGTATTACTAAACGTAGCGCTGGTGCTTTATTATTTTGGTTAGTTCGTCCGTCCGTTTGCCCTTACGCGCTCTAAAGTCGTTATTTTCCAATGGATTTGTGTAACACTTAGCACAGAAGTTCCCTTTGACCTCTTTGCAAGCATTTTTGCAAGTACCATTGAAGACCTGATCGGAGTAAGTCTATCTGTTACTGTAAAAGCACGAACTACGGTAAATCCCAAGATTTTCCAGTAAAAGCAAAGATTTACCAACTCTTAATGGTTAAAGTCCCAAAAAATCTGCGATTCGAACTTTTACCACCACTCACTTGGTAAATCTTAGGATTTACATCAAAGGCATGGTAAATGTTGAAAAAGACATGTCATTACGTGTTCGGGGCAACGTCTTGTACTTGTGGCACATGAGTAGATATCTATACGGAGTCCAAGCTCTCTAACAACGTACAAAATTCATATCAATTCTTATAGGGTTGACGCCTGTTACACCTAAGATTGACCAATATACGGGCTTTTACAGTAACATATGCAAAATTAACCAAAATTTCTACGTTTGACTTGTTAATAAATGCTAGATACGTCATATTATATCGACCTAATACATGCTGGATATACTAAAAACAGATTGTTGTCTCTTCATTTGTCTTTTTAGGTATTATACTATGTTACAATTAAGATGTGCTGGAGCAGAAAGACCAATTTGCCAATTTACCAATTTTTTTTTTTTTTTTTTCGTTTATTTCAAAACCCCCTGACTTTTCCTGGTCAGGCCCTTTGGCACGCATCAGTCTTTCATCCAGGCATAACACATTTTTCGTCTTGGTCCCTATATCTTACATTTACCAATTTATCTATTTTACTAACTTCTACTACTACATTTACTGCTCGAGTTTTCCCATTGCTATTCCATCTCCCAAACTAGCAGATTTGCTCGTCATTCATTTGTTATCTTGGTCCGGATGAATTATATCCTACGGGAACGCTTGATAACAGTGGCCTGTATTAGGTACTCTTTGTTTGTTTAATCAATAATACAAAAAATTAAAATTATAATTATGTTACAGCTGGACTTTACCTGAGCTCTGTGTGGCGATCAGTGAAACGCATGGCAAGTTCTTTATTAACAGGAAATGAATTCACTATACGTAATCTCGAAGTGAAATCTACAAGACTGAGAACTTTTCTAAACTGGTCACTTGTAATTTCCCCCCCCCCCCTACGAATACAAATCTTACTTCGTTTGATTCGTTTGTTTTAATGACCCTTCACGGATAAAGCAACAATCAGACAACAACAATCTGATTATAAATATTTTTGTATAAATTAATATCTTCGAGAGCTTATGTTTTATATATTAACTCTAGTAAAAACATTGCAATAAGTATCACGTCATGATAATTTTACACGTAGTAAACCCTCCGTCTCGATCTACGATGCCAGCACGATGAAGCGAGCTGAGGCTAGCAATAACTTTGCTTCATTAGCGTTGTATCCATGCATAGTTTCAGTGATTTGTCAATGCTGTGGCAAGTGACTTCTTAGTCTCACTGCGCGGCACAGTGTGGATTTGCCCTTAATTGCGGTCATCCCTTTTTATGTATTTTTTGGAAAGATTACACTCAAACGAAACTCCTATTGAAACTCCGATGGCATTCTCTGTTATAGTTTTAGAGATATTGGGGAAATCGAGAAAAATCCATAGAAACCATTGAATGACAATATCTCTTTTCCTGAAATTGTTTTTTGAAACCTACTAAAAGCATCAATAACTTCATAAAAACTTAAACGATCACGCTCTTCTAGGCTACAGCAATTTTATTTTCTATGATTTCTTAATATTTTTTTGTGATGAGTCTTTTCACGGTCGCATTTTTTTTCAATACGTATATGTTAAATTCAGTAATAAGTACTACCACAAAAAAAATCAAATGCGATAAGCCACAGGATCTCGGAAATATTTAATTTTAAATTTTAGGTTAGGGTTGTCAATCAATGTAATCACTACATGAAAAATACTTTCTTAGCCATTTTATAACATCAATTTAAGCTAATAACGAGATAAATATCTGGTTCTGACAGTCGCCTGCTGACAGTTTACGAATTATTCTCATTATCAGATTGTATCAATATTTCGTCCGTTGTTAGCGCGATTTCATCAGCTTCCATACTATTGGATTCCGATGGATGATAATTAACATTTTCCGTTGTCACTCTTAAGAGACGTAGAACTTTATTCGGTAGATAACGTTTTCTTTTGTTTTTGACGTGTATTGAGTGTCAATAACGTTAGATAAGGAACGGACGATTCTAGTGCACCGTGAAACAAATCTATAATGGTTGTTTTTCGATCCGATTTCCGTGTATGATGTTGTCAATCATAACGCCATAAACTCACTTGCTTGCTTGGACAACATACTTATTGGTATTGCGCTGCACTCTATAATTTGCTGACTATGGATTAGTATTTTATGTAAAGTATAAAAATGATCCAGCGGTTATGAAGTGGAGAGTGACTAAAAATTCACCAGAAGCCACAATTGTTGAGTAGCGAAAAAAGTCTATACAGTCTGAAATAATAGCAAAAATGTCACTCTTGACTTGATAGATATAGTTCATCAGAATTCATAAATGACAAATGACTGAAACACCGCACGAACAGCACCACAATGATAACAACGGTGCCGACAACGGAAAATGTTAATTATTACCCGAAATAAGGATACAATCTGAGAACGAGAATAATTCCTAAACTGTCAGCAGGCGACTGTCAGAACCAGATATTTATCTCGTTATTAGTTTAAATTGATGTTATAAAGTGGCTGAGATAGTATTTTTTAGACGCACATTGATGGTGGTCAGCCTAGTAACGCAGAGAAGAATAATGCTATTAAATAGAAGTCATGTTGATTACCGTTCTTAAAAAATACTTTGTATACTTTTTGTGACAACCCTATTTCTATAGTAACCTACGAAAAACTTAGAAATGCAATATCTCCGAGACCCGATCCGAGAAAACAGATATTTAATATTTTAATGATTTAATAGTTCTGTTGTATATTTTAATGGCAATAAAAAATAATAATTTTTATATTAATTTTTTTTTAATTTACAAAATTATTATTATCTCGCTTTCTAGTGCAGTAAAAATTTGCGATTTTTAATATCTAATACGTTTCAAATCGACAATCAATGTAAAAACCTTTCAATAGATAATTTAAATTTTTGCGGGATATACCTACCTATAGACAAAAACGTTTTTCATGAAGTTCAGTGACCTTTCAGATTTTTTAAAAATATCTCTTTAATTATTAAGTAAGATATCAAAACAGGTCTTTTTTAGGATGCTTCATTATGATTAAACCCAACAAAATCGAACATAGGAACATTTTTAGGATGACCGCAACTAAGACCAAATCCCACCTTGTGCGCGGGCCGCGCAAACAGTGTCGAGAGGGAGTGTGGAGGCAGGAATTTGTTTCGCTTGATGATACTTGATGTATTTTCGAAATACATCAAGGTTATCTTGTTCGGTTATATTTTTAACGACCAAATTTCTGTGGAATGAAATTACGACTTTGATCAAGTGAAAAACTAACGAAACACTATACATTTATGATTTAAATTAAAGAAAAGAAAGAAAATTAGGGAAATTTATTGAAATAAAAATTATTGAATCTAGGATCATCAGTCGTGTATATTATATTACAATACTGATTTATCATTCGATTCGGCAATATGCCGCCGCCGACCGTATAGCCGTATACGGACAACCCCACACTACACCACATTCACTAACTGAACTTTGAACTGATATTTGAAAATAAAGGTGTCTAGTATAAAATTAATAAAGGTGTCTAGTATAAAATTGCAGAATCGGGCGACCGAGCTCCGCTCGGATTTTTTTTATTGTCGTGCTTGCACAGTTATACTTACTCTTACTTTTAGGTGATACTTATGTAACGCAAAAACCGTATCGAGCTTCTCCCAACTGTTTTAGAGAGCTGTATCTATTGCACCGCCCTCTGATGGCAAACCTTATCTAAGAACATGCTCTTAGGTGATATCTGTATAATACAAAAAATCGCGTCCAGGTGCTCCCAGCTGTTTCAAAGAAACATACATATTGCAGCACCCTTTGGTGGCGCATGACCGCAAACTTTATCTAAAAACACGCTCTTAGGTCATATCTATATAACACAAAAAACCGCGTAGAGATCCTCCCAGCCGTTATAGAAAAACATATCCATTACAGCGCCCTCTGGTGACCCATGACTGCAAACTTTATCTAAGAACTTGCTCTTAGGTATCAAATTATATAACGTAAAAAACCGCGTAGAGATCCTCCCAACCAATTTAGAGAAACGTATTTATTGCAGCGCCCTCTAGTGGCTCATGAACGCAAACTTTATCTAAAAACCTGCTCTTAGGTGAAATCTATATAACGCAAAAAACCGCGTAGAGATCCTCCCAGGCGTTTTATTGAAACGTATTTATTGTGGTGCGCCCTAGTGGTCCATGATAGCAAACTTTATTTAAGAACCTGCTCTTAGACGATATCTTAACGCAAAAACCGCGTAGAGTCTTATCAGCCGTTTTAGAGACACATATCTGTTGCAGTGCCCCCTTGTGACGCATAACTGCACAAATTATTTAACTATCTACTCGTAAATAATACCTATGTAATACACAATACCGTATCAAAATCAGTCCAGGCGTTTCAAAGATACACATATACTGCAGCGCCCTACATGGTACCTATACATGAACAACAACGTCTAGGCCCCAAACTAAGCATTAGCTTGTGTTTTGGGTACCAAGCGAAGACACCACATACATATAACAACCAAGACCCGGTACCAGTATCAATATTCGGGACCTCCAGCTTTGTATGCAGGGTCGCTACCCACTAGGCCAAGCGGTTGTTCGCTCCGTCGGACTCCGACCTATTTAAATACAACATCCAAATAGTAGTTAGAGCCGTGTCCGAGATAGGCGAAATATATTTTAGGTCTTAACCTATTAAGTTCCCGTTTTATATGATATAAGTTAAAGTTTTTTCACTCGCCCGTGCAATCGACGCATCTTTGCCAACGCAGTGGCAGTTTCTTGATGCCCTTCTTGTAAAAATCAACTGGACAAGAGGCAACAAATTCTTCAAAGGCATTTTGTACTATCTCTCAGGAATTAAATTTTTTCCCCGTTAAAAAGTTGTCCAAATTTTGAAAAAAGTAATAGTCGATAGGTGCAAGGTCTGGTGAGTATGGCGGATGAGGGAGAACTTCCAACCCCAACTCTGACAGCTTGGAGATTGTTTGTTGTGCAGTATGGGGTCGCGCGTTGTCGCGAAGAAGCAGCGGGAACGACCGATTGACCAAAGCTGGTCACAGACGTGCGAGCTTCTCCAATATTGTAGACAGTACACATCTGCAGTAATGCTCATGCCATTTTGTACAAAGCTGTGATGAATCACACCGACACTAGACCACCAAACACCTTTTTAGCGGTTATTTTTCGTTTAACACATTGCTTTGGTGCTGAACCTTTAGTTCCACGATGGAACTCATATTCTTAATTCCATAATTACACGAATTTTCCAAGTGTCCATTATGACGAAAAATGATCAAATGTAATGAACACAAAACGCTAATCAATAAACAAATGACTGACTTTGTAAAAAGAATGTCATGTTTTAAAAAAAAAAATGGAATTTAGAATTCTTAGCCAATCAAATTCTTTTTGTTTGAAATGGCCAGTACTGAAGAACGGCAACTTCATAGGTTAAGACCTAATATATCATGTATAGAGATGCAAGAATCGCTCATATTATGGTATAAGATGTTCCAATCGTCTAACGAACAATCAACTTTAATATGCATTTTCAATAAAATCATGTCCACCAGTATACCTAGATACTTAAATATTTTCCTATTTTCGCAATTTAAAAGTTCATTCGTCTTTAGTGTTTTAAAATACTCGTGAAGCCACGCCACCGCGAGGCCGCGACGCGCACGCAGCCATCCGGCACGCAGAACTTATCTTTCGACCAGAAATTATACTTGATACATCCTAGAAATTGGTATTTATATTATGTATAATGGCATTTCAAAACGCGAACGTCGATAATATTATATGATCGATAATTTTATCGAAGAATAAGTATACTTATAAATATTGAAAAACCTCCTTGCATGGTTATCAACTACATATTATAAAACAAAGTCCTTTGCCGCGTCTGTCTGTCTTAACGGGATAAACTCAAAAACTACCAAACGGATTTTCATACGGTTGTTACCAATGGATGGAATGATTCAGGAGAAATATTTATATATAGTTCACTAATGTTTTGTATAAATTGGTAGAAATATAACGGTAATTGTTCAAGATGTCGGAAAAAATCAAACCGACTGGGAGCAATGAAAACGCTGCATATTCCCATATAATAAAACAATGTATAGAGGAATTGTTTCTTTTTTATCGGTCTAAAGAAAATTCTGCAATGGCATATGTCTATCTTTTAAGAATAACTTACCTCATTTAACGTTAAAAATAAAGTAACATATTATGTGGTAAATGTGTGTTTGAAAGCTATAGTTTGAATCCTTATCAGATTAAATACGTTAGTTACCTTAAGGGGATAGTCTTTCAATCTGCGGCTTCGAATTGGCATCGATATCTCTGTTTCAATCCCTCTTTCCGATCTATTCCTAAGTGACAGAAATGACAAGAACAAATTCACAAAAATACCTATAAAATACCTGTGGAAAAGCTTGCAGGCTGTGACGGTTTCAACCGCTGAAATGTGTATGAATTGGAACCAAAATTTGCAGGGTCATTAAGAAAGGATGTCCCTAGGTTTTTTTTTTAAATTCTCATTAATATCGAATTTACAGCTCATTATTTTCAAAAACAAAGAACTGACGGAAATCATGTTTTCAGGTATTTATTTTAAAATAACTAAACAAGATATGAAAAAAACAAAAACATACCATCCTGTAACAATATTTTTCCTATGAGGTACATAATTTTTTCCTGTAATTATTGCATAGAATTATTGATACTAAAATACAGCGAGGATTAGACACGGGTTGAACGAACAACAAACTAAGATGATTTTATTAACGAAATTAATGTATTACGTTTAAACTATAGTTTAATAACAAAGGAATCATAGTAATTTGATATTAAAACAAAATGAAGACACATGTAAATGACACTGAGCAAACCTGAAAGGCCGAATAATTGTAACATAAATCATAAAATAAAGTTTTATCATATTCTGTTCTATTATTTTACGTGATTTTTACACGAAATGAGAATACACGTAGTTGCAGGACAGACAGTAAAATGTGGTACTGTTTATGTTCGTCCAAAGTTCTCGAGATATACAAACCACTATATCAGCCAATTATGCTCCACTATGCTACTTATGCTACAGGGGCTTAGACCTCCCTTCGGGATGAGGGTGCTTAGATCTTATTTCACCACGCTGCTCCAGTGCTGGTTGGTGGATACAGATATAAGACAATCAATCACTAGTAAAGCTTCGAATTGTGAGATGAAACAGTGTATAATAGAGTAGAATTCAAGAAGTCAAATAAGATGAAAAAGTATGGCTGTGGCAACCGGTACATAGTCATAAGGACGGTACGTAGCCTATATTCATGCGGGCGGAAGTTAGTTACATTTAAAAATAATAATAATAAAAATAAGATAAATTTCTTTCCCTTTCCTAGGATTCGGCCCTACAAAGATGATAAGACATTTAAAAAAATTAACACAGATCGTTGTGATTGAATTGATTAAATATAGTCCCTAATTCTAAGTCTTGTGAGAAGTTCCGTTTTGGAATAACAAAATCATGTACCCACCTGACTGAAAAGTACCTATGTGGTTTGTTTGTATGGTTTGTATGTAGGTAGGTCATATGCTGGTTAAAGCTACTACTACCTACAACAATTACCGAGCATCGTTGTGTGATCGTGTATTTTGAATTATAAGCCCATGTTGTGCGAATGAAGCTATTTTCTCATATTTGTAATAATGATAGGTACTTATTATTTTCAAGCGAGGAAACGCATAAACGTGAAGCCTAAGCGAAGGACACGATCGCCATTAACGCACATTTATAATAAAATATTTATTTTATTTAACTCTACCTTCTGCCTTTAACTTCGTCCGCGTGTTGTTCACGATTCACATTATTTAGTTTTTAATTAACATAAATATTAACGCGTATTTTGTACACTTTAAGATAAGCTGTTTTTTTATAACTTTTTATTGTTCCGTCGCTTTGCTCATACAGGAACGTGATTAAACAAATAAAATATAATTTCGAATCATCTTTTTTTGTGTTCTTTGAGCATTGATAAATAACTAAATTAATTTTTGTTTAATAAACTTAATAAGTTCACATTTAGAAGATCAATAGTTCTCTGGTTCACATTTAAGCGACGACGGTATAAAAACTTTTAAATAATTTTTTTAAGTTTAGATTCTTTTTATAATATGTAAAAATTAATAGTTTTTGTTACCGCTCCAGTCTTAAAAATACATGATTATGATTCATACACCAACATATCATCTACTTACCTATATGTGAAAGCTTCATTAAAGTCGCTCTTGTGGTTTTTGATATTAATCATCTAGGGGTATCTAGAAACAAGTAGACGAACAAATAAGAAATATTATCGTTGAATTCAGAGAACACTGGCGTTGAATTCAGAGAACACAGAGATATCTGTGACAGAGATCGATGGCGATACTCGAAACTTTTTACCATGTACAGACATTTTATCAATTCTGTCATAGTTTTAATAATAGTTATTATATTATATAGATTTTTTTGTTATAGATTGTAGATATTTTTGAATTGAAGTCTCGTTAGTGAGAACACTGTTAGATTAGCGTCACTATATTAGTAAAGATATAGCATAATGCAATCGAGAGCAAGTATGATGAAGAAAGAGGTGAGCGGTGTTCAAAATTATAATGTAGTTATTCAGATGAAAACCATACACAAAACGATTGGCAGTAACGACTTTAAGTCTTAGCAGTTAAATCTACGGAGGAAGGCGTAATTTCGCCCTTTCAACAAAAAATCCTAAATCTACATTTTAAACAAGTAAGCTCTCAAAGTTTCGGTAACTTTCGATAACTCTGTACTAGATCAGACTTTAAAATTATTACAAACGTCTGTAATACACCTTTACGTTTTGATAACTCTGAATTTTTTGTTAATTTTTTACTCATACATTATTGAGACGCATAGCGACAATATTCTTCTGTTTATAATACTGAATGATCAATACAAGGATAATATTTTCCTTATGCGTGTTGACATTCACATAATTAGGTAAAGAGTACTTATTGGATAACTACCATCATGAAATACATCCATTACTGGGTGTCCGGGTTATAGTGTCAGTTTTTTTATATTTAAAGATCGTTATAATTGCTCAAAAAAATACAGCAGATGAAGTAACCGAATGAATATTTACATATATATATATATATATATATATAATAACTATTACATATATATCTGTGTATGTAGTAATATCTTAATCGCTCTTTGACATATATATATATACATTTTAGACGTTTTACATGAACAATTATTCTAATTATATGAATGTAACTATCAAAATGAACATTAATGCAAACTATGGACACTACTATACTTACCTCATACTGATTAATAATACACTTAAAAAAAATAGATCATAAATCGGCTCGGAGGGCAAACCAATGATCTAAATAAAATAAGATTGAGCATGGATTTATAACTTAGAGATACGGCTACGTGATTCCAAAAATGTGAGTAAAAAAGGTTTAAAAAAAACAGCTGGTTTGGCTCATAGAGATGATCCAGACTAGCTGTTTGTTTATTTGTTTTAAATTTTTTTCAAACTCTTTGAAAGCGATAACAAAAACATGGAACTTTTGATCTTTGATACGATCGAAAACGTGGGCAAAATGACAGACTCAGAGCTTGCCGAAGTTTTTGCTATCTAAGAGTTTGAAAAAAAATATGTACACTATGAATTGACTACACAAATAGAGGTTTGCGCTAAAATTCTGTTTCAACTAGATACATTTCGATACCACTATAATATCGCGGTACGTAGGAGTGGTATGCAAACGGGGTAATTATAAATTAAATAAGTAGTTAAATGAAATAGCGAAATAAAAAAACATTATTTTTGTCATTTCCTGGCATAAAGAAATATAGTAAAAAAAACTCTTGAAAGAACAAGCTAAATTATTAAAAATAAAAAAAGAAGAACTAAACTACAAAAGTTTAGTTCTCGGTTTTCGAAAGGTTTCATCAAATGCACGATAGCTTATGGTGCTTTTCGAAAGTTATCGTTCCTCCGAACTTAGATACAACATAATATGTTGTACGTCTGTTGACACAGAGTAAAATGTTTACGAAAATATGTTATTTGGACTTAGTTCATGATCAGTGTAATGATCCTTTGTTGTCCCTTCGAATTACGAAATACTATGAAAATATACTTCGCGTTGACAGTTGGTGAATTTGCATACAATAATAACTTTTTTTAACACCTCGTAGGTGGGTCTCAATTTGATAATTCATTTGTGTCTCTATGAATAGATTCTTGGCGTCTACACTCAATGGAGGCGGGTCACTGACGAGGAATATGAAAATATCACTAAAAAACTCATTATGTCTTATTACAAAAGTTTAAATTAATACAGATGGAGGGTTGACCACTTTCAGGAAAGTAATTGAAGAACAGATTCGGAAAATGTCCGATAAATGTGAAATATTCGTGTTCTCAAGTCTTCGAGAAATCGAGAATGTATAAATAGTGTCTTTGTTCTGAGTGGTGTATAAAACAGGTTGAATATCTTCGCTAGCCGGTATTTGTCTTTAATGCGAAAACCAAAAGTGAATTTATAGTGATGTCGAAGTAATATCGAAAATTCAAAATAAAAGTGTCTATATATTGGGTGAGAGTATGATAATTTTGCGGTAAGCCTGCTACTTGGTACGGATATCATGCACTTCCACCTTGGCCCAAAAAGCCTAGTAGGCAAAAATTACTCCACGATAAGTGAGCGGGAAGGAGAGTCGAAGTACCTAACTTTTGGTACACAAAAAAAATTATAGCCGATGTATTTGGATCAGAGTCCAGTTTAGTGTCATTAAGTAAATCGAGAATGTCCAATTCATTCGTTTCGCCGGTTTTATACGGTTCTATAGCTAAATACCATAATACCTAAAATAATAACATTCAGTGGGAAAATAATGCAAATAAATCCTTATATTTTCAGATATATACATGAAACTAGACATGAGCAAATACTCTTTGAAAACCCATTCAATGCGGATTATAAAAACATTAACATTAAATATAAATTCAAATATTCTTGAAGTAAAAAAAATATTGAACCTACTGCAACGTCCGTTTGAGGTACAAAATGAGACCAAAAACTGCTATACATTTAAATGTAGGAAGTTAATATGTATTTAATGTTATGTGATTATATAAATATAGTCCAAACCCTTGGGAAAGACATAATTTAGTTTTTCTCCTTTCTCACGAACCAAGTCGCGGGCAAAACAGTAGAAAATACAAAGGAATATTAATATTATATTGAAAATAAATTTTTACAAGGACATTTAAATTGGCGTTTATAGTAATCGCATTTCCTGCCACAAGAATTTAAACTCCATCTTATCAGTTCTAAGCACGCTTGAGCAGCCATGGCGCATCGACATCATTGTAATAGTTGTAAACGTTTGCAATATATATAAAAAAGTATAATGAAAAACATTTACTTATTTAATTAAAATATACAGGAAGGAGTTTCTTGGTGGTTCTTCTCCTTCTAGATTTCTGAACCGGTACCTAACAATTTATTTTGACTTTCAATAAGTGTGTGTAAACATCTTATATTGAATGAAAACTTTTTTAATTTTGAATTTTTGAATAGGAATTTGAGTCCCCTCAAGTTTCTTTGCCTTTTCTACCAAGCCGACTCCTTCAGACGGGCAGGGAATATTTTGAATAAATTTCAGCATTATCCCAAAACATAAACACCCTAAAAACTAATTTCAATGAGCTTATATTGTTGAGTAGTTTCTGTACGGGGTAAGTTCCCTACCTGTCTGTTCTTTTTACTCGACTGCGCAACGCAAAGGAGAGATAATGTGTTTATTAAGCAATATTTGTTTATATATTGTAATGCCTTATTTTATTTATTCTATGGCAAAGCTCCTTCTATTATTCTGTAATAAGTTATTTGATCAGGGACCTAACCTTAAGAGAGCTGAAATAAAAGATGATGGATTCGAACAATGACTTGGTATATTTCGTAACAACAATTATAACACAACGATTGTACACTTATATCCGTACGACATGAACTCCCACATTAATCTATGTCAAAAAATCGAGCATCCCGGGCTCGTGTTCCTAACACATACGTAATAATAACGTCCGTTAAGCTGGCGGTGTCAACATAACGGAATCAAATTTGAACTAGGCAGTAATTTGTTGCTAATTTGTTACGGCAAAATTAATTTTGTTCCTCTAGTCATTAACAAAAAAATGAGGACACCGCTAGCTTAACGTTAAGCTGGCGGTGTCACATTGTAAATCGGGAGAAAAATGAACAAAAAAAACTATTCTGAATTAGTTGCTGATTTGTTGCTAACTAGTTACAGCAAAATTAATTTTGTTGCTCTAGTCATTAACAAAAAAATTACGTTCGTAAAGGCGGAGAATCGTCTACAAAACGCCTAAAAATTTAGTTTCTGAGTAGCAGTAGGTATTCTTACTGCTACACAGAAACGAAATTTCTTTCTACATAGAAAGTAGTCCAAATTGTGGAAAAAATCGTACCCGGTATTTGGTAGTCGATATCAAGTCCGGAGAGAAAGGAGGGTGACGGATAGGATTGATAATGGAGGAGATCAACTGACCAGGGTGGTTTTTCTGTCAATTTCACCATCATTGTACGAAATTCTAGACTGTATTCGACTCGTGCGATTTGTAGTAAATCTATACTAATATTATAAAGCTGAAGAGTTTGTTTGTTTGTTTGTTTGTTTGTTTGTTTGTTTGTTTGTTTGTTTGTTTGTTTGTTTGTTTGAACGCGCAAATCTCAGGAACTACTGGTTCAAATTGAAAAATTATTTTTTTGTTGGATAGTCCATTTATCGAGGAAGGCTATAGGCTATACTACATCACGTTACGACCAATAGGAGTGAAGCATCAATGAAAAATGTTGCAAAAACGGGAAAAATTATTCCTTTTGAGAGCTTCCGTCGCGCGCGCTGCGTAAACGGTTGATGTTAAGCAAAAATCATGTACTACGGAATTGTACCCCTTTAAAAGTTCTAACCAAAAGTCCGCGACAGCATATGTGTATCTTTTAAGGTTAACTTACTATAACCTTTTTTATGACAATCAAATTTGTTCAACATAATGTACTAATTGCGAAGATGTTTTTTAAACGTAATATTAATCCTTATCAAATTAAATACGTAAGTTGTCTTAAGCATTTCATGCATATTATAATTGCCATTTACACCACACAATTTAAATTAATATCTTAGCAGTTTTTATCGAAATATGAAAACTATAGCGGGAGAAAATAAATTCGCTGTCTTCCTCTGTTCGTTAACTTTTTACTTCCAAACCACGCAATAGACTTTGATACGGTTTTCAGTATTATCTTATTTTCTTATTATCTTATAATCTATTAATCTATATAATAAAAATATTTATTATAAAGCTGAAGAGTTTGTTTGTTTGTTTGAATGCGCTAATCTCTGAAACTACCAGTCGGATTTGAAATTATTATTTTTTGCCTTTGATAGCCTGAATCTAGCGGAGGGTTATAGGCTATATATATGAAAACGAACTGTCTGTCTATTCGAGCAAATAGGTTTCGGCCAAAACAGCTTAACCGATTTTGATGCAACTTTACACATATGGAAAGGATGTAGTCAAAAATGACATACAGAACTTTTTGTATGTCTGTCTGTACGTCCATCTGTCTAAACCAATTTTAATGAAACATCACAAGTATGAAAAGAAGGTCGTCAAAACTAACAAATGTTACTTTTTGTTCGTCTGTCTGTCTGTACGTGTAAGGTTGTCAAAACTAACAAATGTTACTTTTTGTCCGTCTGTCTGTCTGTACGTGTATCTGTCTATTTGAGCTAATCTCCAAAACGGCTAAACAGATTTTAAGGAAACTTTGCAGACGGGAAAGAAGGTTGTCAAGAGATTTGACATTAGCTACTTTTTGTCCGTCTGTTTGTCTGTACGTCTATGTGTCTCTTCAATTCAATTTTATCTATTCGATCTAATTTCCACTACGGCTGAACAGATTTTAATGAAACTTTGCAGACGTGAAAGAAGATTGTCAGGAGCGTCATAAGCAACTTTTTTGTGTTTGTTTGTCTGTCTATCTGTCTGTCGTTTGTCCACACTGATCTATCAACTACTACAGCTAGTAGTATAAACTACTAAGTCTAGGAAGCTTAAATTTGGAACATAGGTTTATTTTATAACGTGAGCATTGAGAAAGGCTTTTTTAGAAATTTCAAACTTAAGGATGGGAATGGAGGGACTCAAATAATGACGTGTTTCAGGGTTTTTAGATTTCCACATTTTAAGGGTGGGAAACGGGAGATGAAAAATTGTATCGGTTTGTTTAAAGGGTGGAAGGGGAATGAAGACTGAAAGTTTGAATGGGTGTAACCAAAATTGGTTCCAGCAAAAAGTACGTATAAACCATCTCGAACGTTAATAGTACCTATAACAGGAATTCGTAGTCTACGCAAGCAAAACTGCAGGCGGTCGCTAGTAGTATATATAAATGTGCAATAAGTGCATCTGATCGCATTTGAAGGCATGCGATATTCTGATTTCTGTGGTACCTACATACGATATGTATGTCATACGAAACCTCCACGTACTCGTCCTTCGTACATTTTTTTCTTGGATTTATTGATACCTAAATTTTTTTGGTCGATCCGTGTATGTTTTCCGTACTCATACTTAACGGAGGCTTGGCGCGTTATGTCATCTGACGAAGCCGCGCCAATGTCAGGAACGCCTCTCGATAATTCATTGAATCAATTAACACAAATTTGCGTGTCACATGATATCATATTGAATATTAATTAGTTGTAATATAGAGACGAGGCGGAGATCCGCACATCGGTTCAGTTGAGAGTGTTTCTTCATCAATTCTATATAGGTAATATTAGCTGTGCCCTAAGGGCGCACTCATGTTAAAAATTAGAATCATAGGTATGCCTCGATAGGCAACAAGGATACGACTATCCTTGTTGCCTATCGTTGTTCTCGCGGCATTTATGACAACTGCTTCGCTCTTTTGGTTTATTCTGAGCTTTTGGGTCGTAGCGTGATGGAGGAATGTTATAACCTTCCTCAATAAAAGAGCTTCTTTCTCTAAAAAAATGTTTTAAGATCAGACTGACACTTCCTAAGATTGGTGCGTTCAAACGTGTAAACTTTTTAGCTTTATGTATTAGCGCTTATTAAGTTACCATTAAAAAAACAAGTAAGAAGACACATATTATACACAATTACAGATTTGGAGAGCTTGCAACTGCGCCACTTGAAAGCTACCAGCAATTTTTCGAAGCGGTTCAATGGACTACACTGGAGCTTTTCAGATTCATCGTAAAATGGGGCTACCTCAATTTGTTCTGGGACTGGCACTGTATCTAATATTTTTTAAACTATTTGTGTTTCGGTGGTTTTATGTGAAAGAAGTTCTTCGAAATTAAAGTTGATAATATCTTACATAAAGTCCAAAATTAGTCTAGTGCGATTAACCAATCTTTTTATTTTTTCTATTGAAAAAGACAAAAAGTAAATTTTGTTAATGTGATAGAGTATTTTAGCAAAATAAAGTCCCGTAAGCCGTTGAAGATTTGTTGTTTTATTTTGGGGGCGTTCAATAGGAAACTGCCCTGGGTATCAAACCCGGCTACGCCGCCTCAGTTAACCGTAGAGTAGGCTGAAACCCCCATACATTTTTTATTTCATTAAAATAAACAGTTCCATGGTATAAAATGACATTCAAAATGTCGACTGTTCGATTGGCATAAACACGAACCGCCATGTCAATGAAGTTAGTCATGTAAAAATAAACTAAAGCAAAGAACGATCGGTAAATAGATTTTTATGTTCGTATAAAATTAAAAGTTCCTATAGTTAAGTATAAGTGATACCAAACTGTGAGAGGACAAATACATTTTTTTCGTTTTAAAGCAGTCGTGTGAGACTTCATATTGAGGAATTGAATGCCAGTAGACATATATGTCACACATTTTTGTTTCATTATCTTTACCTTTAGAATTATTCCTGCAAATCACCCCTCTTGGCGAAGATTGCAGTAGCAAGAATATGAAATAATTCCAGTTGGTGTAGTTTTATCTATCTAGGCCTTACAGGGAAATTACAGAAATTTCGCATTGTTATGTGTATATCTTGAGAGGATCCTAATTTTTCAGTTGTGCTATGCTTTATGTCTATATATATTTATATTTTTTTAGTGAAAACTAGTCATTCTGACTGGTTATTCGATAAAATGTGCATTCACATCATTCAATGATTAATCTTTCATTGTTACAAAGCCATGTTCTGTCATGTGGACAGCGACAGTCTTAGATTTTATGAATGATATGCTAAGCATTGAAAAGTGTCCTACCAGATGAAAATATCGAGCTTCAAAGTTCATGTGTACAGAACCCTCTGTGATCGACTCTAGGTTACACTTGATATGCCATTTCAACTATTTTAAGTCTTCCTGAAAGTGGTTTTCTTGAAAAACTGTAAGGACGAAAACAACTAAACACTTCACAACATAATATGTCAGCCCTGTGAGCAAAAAAAGTTGGACATATAGGGACGGGTGAGGTCCATTTGATGATTTTGTTCAAAAGTCCAACTCTTTAGTATGCATACTCACAAAGATGTTTAGTTCCTTTGCCGTGAAACATTAACATTAGGTTATCCTATATGATCAAAATCCTCGTAATATCGAGTGTGTTTTCAAACTATTATTAAAGTTTTCATACAGTTTTCCCTAAAAATCAGTAGGTACATATATGTCGTGTAATCTTATACAAGCGTACGAGTGCTGCATCGAGCATCCCCCACCAAAAACCCCCACTGCCCCCTCAGCGTCGTATAAAAGTCGACACCCAAACCTGCCGCGCGCTATTACCATAGTGCCTCTGTGATTTTTTCCCGCTGTTATTCAGTTTATAACTTCTCACAAGGTAAGTCGAATTTGATTTCGGGATTAAGGATAATCAAGGGAATTGATTTATGACATAACGAAAATAATTAGAATAAATATTAGTTATTATTTTATTTTCTTAAATATGGTTTTAAGAATTTTTTAAACATTTAATTATTAAATTCGATAAAAAACGACACTATTTTACGTAATAATGCACTTCGTTGAAAATTAATTAATTAATTTAAATTTCAAATTTTGACACGAACATGTAAATGATTTAAAATTATTTTTTATCGGTAGCCATATAAAATTGTCACGATATTTTACGTAACAACTTCGGCACTAATTTACCGATTCAGATTTATAATTAAGAAACAAACTCATTAATATTTCTTCAGTAACACTCTAAACTTGCGGTTTATGTCTTATTTTAATTCAAATCAAATTTATCATCGTTCATTAAAATTCGACTGTGCGAACGTTCGACCCGATTTTGACACCAGTCAATAGGTTATGTTAAATCATTCGATCATTAATTATTAGTTTATTCAAAACATTATCGAAACAGTTTAAGTTTTTCTTCGAGTCTTTTAAAAAACGTTTAAATTCTATAATTTGCGTCAAAGTGTATTTTGTTTAGGTCAAGAAGCGAATAGGTTGTTAACTGTTAGCTGACATGAAAATTGGTGTTTTAAACTTGCTTACATCCATCCTTAACAAATCGTGCGTTAACCACGACGGATTACGTTTTATGTGTGTCAGAATGTTGCGACATGGACGCCGCCGTCACGACCGAGCCCTTTGCTAGTTACGACACAAGTGGTCGGTAACGCGATGCAGGGGATACAGACTGCAATATTGATCGGTATTAACTTATATTGAAAACATATTCTAGGTACTCACTTTTTTGAGTTGAATCCTATGTCAAGCTTAGAATAAATTACGCTTATGAGAAAAGCACATTTTGTATTTATTTATGTTTGTAAGAACAAATTTTCTAACGCATGAAACTAAACTAAATTAATTTAATTTAATTAAACTATTATTAAAATTACAGAATTTTATTATTTTCATTTAAAAATCTCATTATATTTTTTGTTTTCAACATGAGGAAGTTAATTAAATTAGCTTCTAAGCTTGCTCCAGAGTATTTAAGTTACACGAACATAAAAATCATTGTTATTCGTTTAGTGAAATGCTAATTTTAAGAAATATATGACGTATATACTTATTTAAACAAGTTCTAGTCTCGTTGGTATATACTTGTTTCATACTGGTTACGATCAGGTTCATAAAACAAGTAAATAAACCTGAAATGATATTATTTGATATCGAGATATTGAGAAATTCCGTCCATTCGACGTCGAACTGGCCCATTTGGCCCAATATATGAGTTCTATAATCGTTTTCTTAAATTAAAATATCAAGTTTTAGTAACGACTTACTTTTACCTAATGGGTGCAAAGCTCCGATTGGAGTCGGGTGACTCTCATAGCAAAAAATTTTTCCTTCAGAGGATCTACCTAGCCATTCAGGGTGAGAATTCTGCCAGCGTTCTCGGCACTCTACGCTCGTCATTTAAAAAACATATGTAACATTTTAATAATGTATTTATAACACAAATTACACGAATTATTTACTTTATTATTATGTTATATTCTTAAATTAGATACAGCAATTTTTCAATTGTGTTAAGTTAAAAAATAACAACAAAAACAATTGAGATTTTCTATTATCGTCCGAATTCGGGAGATGACAATTTCATTTCGATTCAGGAGTACTTTTTCTCATTAATATTCACTAAATGTTCGTAATTCTCTATATAGACTTTTAATATGAAGTCAAAAGAGATGACCGTTACGTGTAGTCACGCTACTAACTCCGTTTGGGGGGGCTGATGATCACAAAAAAATTTGCTTTTCTCTTATTAATGATCCTTTACTCTTAGAAATTCCTGCTGAAATAAAAAAAACTACTGGTATAAGTATTTTTTTCATTACTTTTGTTCTGGTAGCGGTTTAATGTAATTTTGTGAATAGCAGTTATTTATTATATTAGCTTTTTACTAAAAAACGAACAGAAAAAAAATTATTTCATGAATTATCATGCTATGATGCCATATGTAGCAGTGTTTCACAAATGTCACTTTTTTGGAAATAAACATAATATTATATATGATCATTTTTGATTATTTCATATCCGGCATGATAGCAATTTCATAGTATATATAATAGAGTAGAAAATATACACGAAGCCTAAGTTTCACAAATATCGCAAAGATGCTGATAACATTGTATAGAATTTAAATAGCTGAGAGCTTTTTATTTTAAACGCTTTATATAATGACTGTCTTCCGCTTATTAAAATTCATGTAAACGTGAATAACATAATTACAGCAACATGATTAATCATAATTAATTACAGATTATCGATAATTAAAAGGTGTTTCCGAGATTGAATACATCAGTTTAACATTTTTCAAATGTTGTATACAATAGAATTGATCGAATTCACAGTTTAGCATGCCTCACGCTACTTATTTTAGAAACATTTGACATTTCACGCTAAATATTTATATAAATGGATTATATTATTGAATGTAAAAAGGTGGTTAAACAAGTTGCCCTATACTTCTCTTTCCGATCCCACAACTCGGAAGTAGGTGGTTCATGATTCACACCCTAAGCTCATACAGTATCATGCAGGGCTTTGAGATCGGAAAGGAGTAGTTAAACTTGTTTAATATTTTTTTAAAGATCGCTTTTTCTACGCAGTCACGTTTTTTGATTGTTATTATTTTATTGTTTTTATTTTTCACTTTCTTATATATTTTATTATATTGTAAGTATTAATTAATAAAAATATCTTGTGAAGTTTTAGAAAATTTGAAACGCAACAGATTTAGTTTTCGATCAAAACGGTAAATATCAGTTTTCATGCATTTAACTTCAAAATAACGGATTTTTATACAAACTTACCTCTCCCATTTAACCCCTTAAAGAGTAGAATTTCCAAACAATCCTTTCTTAATGAACGCTTACATAATAAGACAAATATATTGTCCAAAATTTCGTGATTCGCTTCAGTAGCTTTGGCTCGTCGTTGGTTATGAGTCAGTGAGTGAGTGATATATCGATTTTATTGAAATTAATATCGATTCAGACAATTTTTTTGCTCATTAAATTTTTTAATGATCGAATCTAGAGGAAATTTACATGTTTTACTAATCATGTTTTCACGATACTTATCTCAAATTATTCTATTATCACTACAGGTTAGGTCCGGTCAAATGTGAATTAGACTCCCATAGTAGGGGTTCAGTGTCGATTACAAAATAAACTTATCCAAGCAGATAAATAGATAAGTACTTGTATATTTCTATAATTAAGCGTACACGCGGCTGCTATTTCCTTCATCTTACCAAGACAAGCCAATATTATCCAATGCGTAGTATCCATACATATCCAGTATTAAAATTGTTTTTATTTGAATGGAAATAAAATAAAAACATTTATTGTTTTCTTTCTTTTGGCACGAGCCAGAAGAAATGCCATCAAACAATCGCAATATTCATCCTGGAAAGTTCACGTGGACTTTATAACGAATTCTATATATGTACCAGCGGACATGTGCTAAGGCGTGATACTTTTTCGTTTACACATTTCGCATTTTAAATTGTCAGTAGACTGTTTCGTAGTGAATTAAACATTTTTAACTTTTTTATTTTTACCGTTATTATTTACAATTTTTTTATAGGACGTGTATAAATACAATGCGTTGGAGAGTAACAATCATAAAAATAAATTTCTTATATTGTCCAATAAAATTGTATCTCTTAACAAACTGATATCAAAATGTCCAGAGAGGTGAAATTGTATAAACCGTCTTATGGCCCAATTTTAAACTAGGAAAGTAGAGCATTTACAAAGTAAGATATATCAAAAAATCTCTTCGAAGGGTTTTATTTAAATACACCTTTTTATTATTTACGCATAAAAAAATATAATTGTGTATGATATATTGTGTGTACTTTTAATAAAATACCATTAAAATATATTTCATCTTATGCTTCAGCAAACAAGGTTATTTTCAACTTACTTCGTTGATCAATAATAAGAATAAATTTGACCGTTCAGACATCAATTACATATAGAGGGACATTTTATGCTCCACTTTTTTTTACAGGCGTATGGATTATATACATTCCACCATATGAATTCGTCAGTATTTAATTTAAATGACTTAATTCTTCATATTTATGGAATTGAGAAATTAAATTAATAAATACTTAAAATAAAAATAACCCATAACATTTGAAAAAAAAAACTTTATAAATACGTAACATACCTATTTCAATATACTGACGAGCACTTAGCCACCATATTTAAATTAGGTCAAAACTTTGGTGGTATCGATCAATGCGCTATTTTACCTCTCTTGATATTCTGATACATCAGTTTCATAATTAGTTCAGTTCCAAAGGGCTAGTCTTTAATCAGCCAACATGTTGAACGTCGAGCTACCTTAATTCTTTCAACAAACGCCTAAGCGTCTAATTGAAAACCGGCATCTAATGAACAGGTTAGCCGTATCATTTAATTTATCATTTAACCACATGGCCGCGACTATTATAATGAGCTGTTAAAAGTAGGAGTATGATATAAATATCGTTTCCGGCTTGTTTGGTAGAACATAGTTTTCGGAAAACATTTTTAACGATACTTCAACTACATGTTTTAACGAAAACTCCCATGGAGACCGTAATTCCTATGGTTTTTAAATTTGGTGACACAAAACCCTAAAAAAGTTCACGAAGTAAGGTGACTTTTTCAAACTTGTTGTATTATGACTTGTTTATTTAAAACTAATATTAGATTTTACATTTTTATTATTTTTTTAAACCACTGTAACATTGCCAAGGTAAACTTTGAATCAAACTAGAGTCATATTTTTCTGGAGCTTTAGAAATAAGTATTTCAAAGACAAAATTCATAACGATGTCCAAATTATGTTTTGGTATAATGGAGACCTTTGTTTGGATTTATTTATAAATTAATAAACTAGGAACGAGCATCCTCAAAAAATCTGGGAATCAGTTCTGTTTAACATGTATAAAAATGTTCTAATTTTATACATTGAACAGATAAGCGAATATTATATCTAGTCGTGTAAAATAATATTTAATATCTCAGCAAGTGTAATTTAATGTAATTTAAACAATAAAAAGAAACTTTTAATACTAAAAATCAAAAAGAAGTAGCAAATTAATCATTTTTTTACAAAATACCAATGTAATGAATGATTAGGGAGAGGATATGTTGGGTGTATTAGAACGGAATTATTAAAATCTTGTATGATAAATCTTACTGAAATTTAGCTTTGAGATGTTTTGAAGAGTTGTTAAATAGAGTTAGCTAAAATGTTAAAAGCCTAACTAACCACTCGCCGCCGCCAGCGTTTGTTACAACATCGGCGCATCTTACATTATGTATCTGTGTCAGTGGGGACCTGCGATGTATTCTTAACGAGGATTCACATGATTTTTCGTCGATCGAGACCAGAATTAAATAACGATATTTTCTAACTTCGAATCAAATCATAATGAAATTGAAAATGAGAAAATAAACGTCGGCTATAAGCTGAATACACGAAAATAGAGTTTCGAAAAACAATATCTAGGCAACTTCTTTTAGTTTTTCATGAATGAGATACAAAATTTTGCGAAATATTTAACTTAGCATGCTTTAAAAAAAGATTAAAAGAATATACTTACAAACCATTTTTGAGATTTTATCGATTAAAAAAGACGCGATCGTGTACATCCTATGTTGTATGATATCGAACGCCTGAATGCACGATTATATACCTATTTTTATTAAAAATGTATGCTACTGTAAAATTGTAAACTGTTTATTTGTTCGTGCATAACGCAAAAAGCACTAGATCGATTTTGGTAAAAATTTTTGCATAGTTAAGACTATATTTAGACTTAAAACTGGACTATATAAAAGTAGGCCACCAGAAGGCGCTGCAGAAGATGTGTTTAAATAGAGTTAGCTAAAAAAAACTTTGAATTGGCTGTACTGGTTTTGATGCAAGTTTCTGCATTATACAAATTTTTGCGTTATATATTTGCTTCTGAGACCTCCGCTACAAGGCGCTGCAGTAAATGAGTGAAATTCAAAACGGCTTTTTCATTATAATCACCTTAATTCACTTGGCACAGATCAAAAAGATCCATTAAATAATTTGAAAGTCCACGACGGAAAAACGTTAAGTAATAAAATATTTAAAAGTGGGCCCTAGAGTTTCCAATTTTTTCAGAATGATGTAGTGTCCTGGAACGTCGTGTCCCTTTAGTGACGCACGAGGTCGGGTATTGTATAGAAAGGATTCTTTTATATAATAATATATGAAACCCGTTTTATTACCTTCTCCTTTTAACTTTGGAATTTTACGCAAAAATATCCATTCGTTTATTGTCGTTTCTCTGTAAGACGAAGCGAATATAGTATGTTAGTGTTCATTTATGGATGATGGCTGGATGATGTAAAATCTTTGCTCGCAGCCCTGACTTTTATTCACTATTATCTATTTTTCATTAATTAAAGAATGCCGCATAAACCTTGCGAAGCACGAAGCCTCTCGAATCGCGATACCGTAGGAATAATATTTAATTGAAAGTATTTCTATTGATAATAATAATAATATTCGAGTCGGTTATTTGATAATAATTTACAAACTCTGACAATGAATTTTCCAGAAGAACTCATTGTTCGAAATAATGAGCTGAATGCGTTTTTTTTCCTGCATTTATCGTAACCAGTTGTAATTTGGTGAAAGTTTCATCGAAGTTTATAGATTCTTGAACAAAAGCTTCGAAACAAAAAACACACGAACACAAATAAACAGACAAATAAAACAATTAAAAAGTATAAATATAGTATAATATATACTTTTTAATTGTTTTATTTGTCTGTTTATTTGTGTTCTGTCTTTTGTGTTGTTGTGTTGTGAAACTTTGATTTCGGTAACGACTAATTAGATAATTACAATTTCCCTGGCAATATATTTTATATAAAAACATCATTGTGTTGCAGTTTTATAACAGCATAGATAAGTATCATCGAAAACTCATAAAAGTAAAATGTCAACTAAAATTACATGTAAAATAGCTTTAATATTATTATAACCGCCATTTATAACGGTCATGAGTATAACATTTATGATACTATTGCTCCGGTTAAAGCTATTTCACAGTCAAATAGCACACGATCTATCCTTTCCACATAATTCATTTCGACTATAGAGTTGAGATCATCGAAATCACTAGGCACAACTCATCTTTGCGGTTACTGAGCCAAGGTTTCGTCTAACTAAATGTCACTGTATACTGTTTACAATCATTTGAAATAGCATTATTTTCTTGGCGCTTTATTTTGGGATAATGTTTTTTACTGATGTTAATCGGTAACATATGTACGTATTTAAAATCATAAATATCATTATTCAGGTTATGATTGTCATTATTTTCATCATTATACTATTTCCTGTGTAGGTTTATTAAGATGTAATAGTTATTCAATAGCCTGCGAAGCTGGAGGTCCCGGGTTCGAATCCCAGGTCGGGTCAGTATTTATATGATGAATATTAATACTGGCACCTGGTCTTGGTCGTTATATGTATGTGCTGTCTTCGCTTGGTACCCAAAATACAAGCTAATGCTTAGTTTGGGACCTACACGTTGTTGTGATTGTGTGTGTTATTATTATTATTATTATTTAATTAATTTTTTTTGTCTCACAAAACGAGACATTACTTCTGTGTTTACTCTGTATCGACTTAAAAATGCCAAATTTATGCTTTTTGGAAAATGGAGCCAGTAAAAGGTACTTAAATTTAAGCGAGAATTATTGTATGATAAAAAAACTTCCATCACGTTACTACTCGCAAACGGTCGCAAAACCAAAAATGGTAGTAAAATTTGTTTGTACTCCACACATTACAGTTATCAGATTATTAAAATTTATGGTCAAGTCGAATTAGGTACATTATAATTAATAGAGTACAAAATGTTAATCAAAGTCTAGTACAGTTTTACCTGTTATTTGAAAAGTTTTATAGCCTAATTATTAAATCCTCCACTCTGCTCTTTAAACCAACAAATTTATGGAATATTCTTATTGCTTTTTGTTTAGTTTACATTTGGATAACTAAATATAATTTAGTATCATAATTTTATTTTAAACTGAATAGACATTTAATATATTACGAAATATATTCTATGCATTTAAAAAAAATCAAATGTGAAATAATTGACCGTACTTCGGGTCAATCACACTATATATCTTACAATAGAGTCAATCAAATCAACAATTTATTCCAATCAGACTTGAACGATCTCTTTTCTATTTTTACTTTACAATGTACGAGTTTTACAAATCTAAACAACGAATTTACAAGTATCATTGTTCTAGGAACAAAGTGGTTGGACAATTTGCGAGATATCTCATTAAATTTTTAGGTTGCGACAAAAAGACTGTCCCACGCTAGCAAAATACAATAAGCACAACGGTGCAATTAAACTCGGCGTGAGATGAATGGCTCGGAGATACACAGAAGGACGTGTTGCGAAAACCTTCCAACTTACGAGACTTTATCGGCCGATATCGTTCTTCTAATACTTTTATCCATTATTATCGGCTAAGAGACTCATTACGAAAGCTCTGAAGTTATGAATAATGTCAGAATATTACGCAAAAGTTCAAGGTTAATGCGCAAATACAATTATAAATACATACTATTGTAACGAACCGACCGCCGAGTATAATTGTAGGTCACAAGAGATTTAAACACAAATTCATTCATTGGATCATTTTATATATTTTTGTTGTTTGTACACCGCCCCGAGTTCGTATATTGCAATATCTTGCAATGAATATTATGATTATTTCGAGAACTAAAATTAGTACAATCAAAGAAAATAATTAAACATGTACTACACGAGCTGTCCGGTTCGCTTTATAAAATTTAACCTCGACTACATTTTATAACATGAAATTTGTAAATTAAGTATTTCGTACCTCTTTACATTTTAATACAAATTAGTATGAAGGATGTAATACTTGCAATAGCATTATAGGCGCCCTTATATACTCTCACGACGGGTAATTTGACGACCGCTTAGCCTAGTGGGTAGCGACCCTGCCTACGAAGCTGAAGGTCCCGGGTTCGAATCCCAGATCGGGTCAGTATTTATATGATGAATATTGATACTGGTACCGGGTCTTGGTTGTTATATATATGTGATGTCTTCGCTTGGTAACCCAAAATACAAGCTAATGCTTAGTTTGGGGCCAAGACATTCTTGTGATGTATACGTTATTATTATTATTATATAATTATACCGGCTACTCATCAGTACCAGTTTACCAAGTAATGTTTGACTCCCCTAGTAACGTTGGACGAGTCGTGATAGCCCAAAGCGCAACGAACCTGTCTCAAATTTATAAGGCGCCGTAGGGCGATGGTTCGAATACGGGCGTGTGCCAATGAGTTTTTCTGACTTAAGTACATAATTATCACTGACTCCGTGCCTCGGAGAGCATGTTAAGCAGTCGATCCCGGACGCTGTCAATAGATGGCGGTCGTTACAATCCCCAACCCGCAGTGGAGCAGCGTGGTGGATTTAAGCTCCAAGCCCCTTTCACCCCGGGGGAGGCTTAAGCCCCTGCAGTGGGGTAAAAATGGGCTGATGAAGTGAAGTGAAGATGTAATACTTAAAAAATTATATATTACCACTTGAAAAAAAAAATCATTCTTGATTTTCGAAAAATGCTTCTACAGCACTCACCTCGTGATTGTTGTAAAATTTCATACCAAAAATATGTTCCTTTGACTTGGAAAATAGGTGAAAGTCCCTGAGACCCAGATCTGGTGAATATGGTGGATGCTCGTATCATTTTGAACCCTTTCTTTTGCTTATCTCTTTCTTTCTTTATTGCATTACGAGCTGAACTTGAGGCATGGAAGATGCTTTGTCATGGTGAAAAAGAATGCCGGCTCCATGACGCTTCAATTAAATCTTTTCTCAGAGGTTTTAAATCAATACGGCTTAATATGAATATGTCATTCCTTTCAACAAGTAATGTCCCATGGTAATTCCTTTACCATCTTCGAATATAAACACATCAGTTTACATGCGGAAGGTTATGTATTTTCGTTTCAACTGGAGAATTAGGTATTTTCGAAGACATGGTCTGCTTTTTAGTTTCAGGGTCAAAATGATGGGACACAAGTTTCATCCAAAACATATCGAAGTAGAAAAATATCCTCAGTCTTCATTAGGGTCAAATTTTTTCCAAAATTTCAACTCGTGAATGATATCTTTTGACTGTTTGTTAACCATTGAACACTACCAAAAGAAAAGTTTAGAGCCTCAGCTATAAAAGGTGGAGTAATTCTACTATCGTTCGAAATTAGTTAATGTTTTTTTTTATGTTTTCTTTTCTTTGATGGGTAAAATGTCTTTCCGTGCTGTACTGTTTATCACAACTTTCTTTCCAAAGTTTAAACTCCGTACACCAACAAATTACAAATATATTTAGTATAAATTTTTTAGGTATAAAATATTTAATTACGGCCTGAATCTCAGTTCTCTCAATTTTAAGTGATAAGTAATAATGACACATTGAAATTGCAAACAAAAATTAAATTAATCGTCGCATACTATATTCATAGTGATAAGTAACAGTAAACCAAAGATATTTTCTAAATTCAAAATATCAACAAAACTCTGCTTCTTTCTCTGCTTTTTTCATCACTTCTGCTCGTACGATATTTTCTCCCAAATCCTCACGAAATATATTAAGAATATAAATTCTATCCATTTATTACATACGTACACACGTGTAACGAGGTTAATATAAATCATATTTCGATAATCAAGGTTAACTTGATTTTAAAAAGTCACTCACTCACTTAACTTCTCAGGTTTAATTATAAATAAATAATATTTCGATTATTGTTTATCGCAATAGGAAAAATTTAACACATGTCGCAGTCTCATAATTTTCAGATAGTGCGATCATAAATATTGTTGAATTACAGACCGAGAGAAATACGTATATTCATATATTGTATTACATTAAATATAATACACGTAGCAATATTACGTATAGTAAATAAATTCTTTTAAAAATTTAATAATTTTCTTTTAACTCTCCCAGTCACATTGTCTTAGGTACTAGGGAACTAAGGAAATGTGTTAACGATAAATTGAAGGAAACAATAGATAATTTGATTAACTTTTTTAATAAATTCAAAAAATCCCGGTTTCGATGCGGAATTTATTTATGACAGGTAATCCAAACTCGATCTTCACGAGTTTTTAGTTGTTAATAAAATTTAATATATACAGGTATACAGATATTTTTGTGCTTACCGTGCAAAATGTAACATGTTACTGAATTCACATCCTTATCTGAAGACAATGAAGTTTGACAAAGCACGCGTTGATGTCTCTTACATGGGAAAAACGTGCAGATCCAGAACGACCGTTGTGGTGACTCGATTGATATGCTACTCTTGTTTGTATTGCTACTATAGTTAGTTTTGTTTTGTTATGACATTATTTATGTAATGTCTTAGGAGGACTGATTGGCAGAAAATCATGGATGTACACATACAGATTCCATACCGTGGGCACAAAAATGTGAATAAAAAATTTACACCGGAAACTAATTATTCGCCAATAGAGGTATTAAATTTTATTATTAGATTAAATATATTGAGAATATATTAAAAATAATTTGATAATTAAGTATTCAAATTAATTAAAAACTATGGAAGCAATCTACAAATATAAAGTCTATAAATACAATGTTAAAAGCTAAAAATAACCAATTATTAGATTATTAAATTAGAGTTAAATTTGTACTGAAAAAGCAAATAAAGATTCTGAAATTATATTTCAAGTACAATTTAAACAAAATATTTATAACAAACAATGATCATTACTTATGGTCTATTTAATCTTGTCATTTAACTTGAGTTTTGGATTATTTTGAAGTATGAGAGAACACTTTTATAATGTTAATTACTGTGAATCGGTGATGTTTTTTCTGTCCATCGTCATTTACTAGGTATATAAACATTTAATGATGACATATAAATGTCAATACAAATATAAAATAATTATATAATTCAAGGTTGTCAGCTATGTGTAACGTGGAAAAAACTTAGCTTAAAACGCGTATACCCAACCCATGTACCGCATCGTACGAATCGTTTGAAATAAATAGGCCTTGAACTTGAAGGTACTGAGGTTAAGGTTTGTTTCTAATAGATTTTTTTTCCCTTTACCGTTCAACTTACGTAATAACTATTCATGATTATTATTTTACGTTGATTAATTTATTATGATAAAGTTTTTGATTTGTAATTAATTAATTTAATTTTAATTTTTTTATAACGTATACATCACCACAACGTCTAGGCCTCAAACTAAATATTAGTTTGTATTTTGGGTACCAAGCGAAGACACCACATACATATAACAACCAAGACCCGGTACCAGTATCAATATTCATCATATAAATACTGACCCGACCTGGAATTCGAACCCGGGACCTCCAGCTTCGTAGGCAGAGTCGCTGCCCACTAGGCTAAGCGGTCGTCGAAATTAAATTTAAATTTAAATTATGTAATAAATGACTTACCATATTTTTGGTTAGTGATTATTAATATATTTTTACTACTCGTTGAAGTTAATAACACAATTTCACAACAGTATGTTTACATAATATATTTAAATTATAAATAGGCTTTTCTCATACATTGACGACCGCTTAGCCTAGTGGGTAGCTACCCTGCCTACGAAGCTGGAGGTCCCTGGTTCAAATCCCAGGTTGGGTCAGTATTTATATGATGAATATTAATACTGGTACCGGGTCTTGGTTGTTATATGTATGTGGTGTTTTCGCTTGGTACCCAAAACACAAGCTAATGCTTAGTTTGGAGCTTAGACGTTGTTGTGATGTATACGTATGTATGTATTGAATTTATTGAAAATTTCCATGCTCAAAAGAGTCCGAATGCTTCTATTTTATGATAAGCATTTGACAGTTAGTGTCATCGCAATGTTCATGTGAATGTAATCTATAGCGACGTATAATAATCGTGTGCTGGGCTAATCTACAATTTAAATCATATAGACATCGAAAATACATATGTTGCAAAAGTTACGTTGCAAAGCAGATTATATCATATCAATCAGCAGATGTGATTGGAAAATTTTCAGATTCGTTTTGGTGCAGCTTAAAAATTATTGTTGTTATTATGGCTGTACATTGAATACATTCAAAACCTATATGTAGGCGAATCGATACGTATCTATGTACGTACTATTGTTTGCTTATATTAATATTTTTGTGGTTTCCTTTGGTCCTTCTCATGCGTATTTTTAGAAAAAACGATATCAAACGTTACGAATAAACTCATATGAGCAATTTAAACAAGAAATTTGCTTATATATGTTTTTTCAAATCTAAATACTTGCTCTGAAGTGATACTATATATGTAATGTGAAAAACTGCAAATCGGCCTAGCCGTTTTAGGAAAACACGTCTAATAGAGCCCTCTGGTAAGCTATAACTGTAACACATGTCTAAGCTTATAGTCTAAAGATATATCTATCGATGTAAAAATTTATCAAAATATTGGAGGAACCATTTTAGATAGACACATTTATTGCAGCGCCTGCTCTAATGGCCTACAACTGTAAAACATGTCTAAGAAAATGACTATTAGGTAATATCTGTCTAATACAGAATACCGAAACAAAATTTATACCAACCAACTGTTATAGGAATTACATAAACCGCAGCGCTATTTGGTGGCTAAACCTGTAAAGCATATTTACAATCTACTATAAAGTGATACTTATGCAGTACATAAAAACGCATTTAAGTTCCAGTTATTTTAGAGAAACACATTTATTGTAACGCTCCTTGGTGACCATCATCTGTAAAACATGTCTAAAAATTTGCTCCTACCTATGTAATATAAAGAACCGCGTCGAAATCGCTTCAGTAGTTTTTTCAGGAAAATGATAATACAAATATGAACAAACAAATGAACACACAAACTCTTACCCCGAACGCATGTACCTTCTTCGTCTGTCGCGGATAAGAAATACGCGAAAATTTAATAAATAAATTGATACCATATTGATACACCGTTAAAAAAACATATGTGTACATTGCCATGCGTATGTTGTTTTTTTTACGGTGTTATTTTGAGAATCACGTAACTTGATGTAACTTCTGATAAGGTCGCTACTTATGCAAGACATAAACTTTTATATTGTAGTGAATTATTCATCAGATTTCTTTAAAAATATCTACATAATGACATAACATAATTGACACTACATAAATATATAAACATGAAATTTTTCGTTTGTCTCTCGGTTACGATTACACCATAGAGTAAATCAATTTGACAAGTTTTAATAGAGTCATAAATGTCAGTTCACAGTATCGAAATGACATTTCGCATTTGCGGGGGGTTGAAACCGGTGTGCGGCGGTTTCTCGGGGATGAAGAGCGCCACGTGGGGATCTTGCGCACTGAAACTCGGCCTAAAACTCCTCATCATACACCGGCTAGCTATAGTATAAATGATTAGACGGTAAACACAGAAGAGGGCTTCTAGTCAATTCGTAATTTTATGGATTACACTGATTTCAATTAAAATTTCCGTATTGGTGCTTTATAAGTCTATGTATGGGCTTTTTGAATTTGCGCCAAAAGTTCTAAATATCAATGACTTTAATTATATAAACAGTGAAGTCGTCTAGTTCACATAATATTGACGCGACAATATATTTACAAAAAACTTGGGCTACGCCTTTTTTATTATATAGTAAATTATGATGGGACCCGAAAAATATAGTGTCTAGTAGAGATGGTGAACGCACGACCGACGCGACGTCAAGTGAGCCAACAGTGTCGACCTCGCTTCTTGCGAAACCGCGTTCGGACTGTTCCATCGATATTGTTTGATTTAGCCTCGTTTCAGACTTACCATTATTTTAGAATTGTTTTTCACTGCTGAACGATGAAATGTTTGCTATACAAACTGTCTGTCATTCACACGCCTTGTCGTTTACCGATTATAAACCGTCACTTTCTACTCACAATTTTCTAAAAGCATTGCGACATTCTTTTAAAATAACCTACAAATTTTGTATTCATTTCTTTGTAAATCAAGCCCTTTAGTTAGAAATTAGAAGTTAGTGAAAAGTGATTTTTTTTAACTTCCATTTTCGCCCCTTAATTTTTTTTTTATGCATGGGACAACCCACACAGCGTACAATTGCGTACACTCGCCATGATTAACGATAAGACAGATTTCGTTATCTAGTAGTACTGACTGTAGTTTTGTTGGCGCATGATGACACCTGTATTCGTGATTTCTTATTACTTATTCTATGAATTGAAATTTCTTTTGAGAGGGTGGAAAAAATATTTCGATACGGTACGTTCTGACATCCTACATGTATACATTTCCTTTTTTTTTGTTATACCCTTGCGGTGGGAAGGCGGATTAAACTCTACAGTTTCCGCGCGCCCGAGAGCGCGGGGTGTGTGGGAGTTGCACCCACTAAACGGCCAATGGGCACACTGGGGTGTCACCGGCGCGAAGATGTCGAGAAACCCTTAAGAGTTACTCGATGAGAAATAATTTCGTTGGCACAGCCCTCCGGTTAAGATATACGTTTTTAGTATAACGTGAATACATTTCCTATATTCTTATACAGTAGTACATATTACCAACTTTTAATTTCAAAATTGTATAATAACAATATAGTCGGAGATTGTAATTACAATATAGTTTGGGAATCAGTCTCTGATTATATTTACGAAATACACAAAAAAGTGTCCGACCCATACAAATTTCACTTATTGCGTGAATTAGCTTATATTGCTGTAGTATTTCAGACTAATCCTCATACAATAATTATACTAAAATGATAATCTGTATTCCAGGCCCACAAGTGTTTATAAATAAAAGTTTTGTTAATTCATTTTCAAATAAACATAAACAATGATTTCGATATCCATAGTAGTAAAACAGTTCCAGAGTAAAACATGTATACTTAGGTTACATTTAGGGTAAGCGTTAATTATTTATAGAAACTATTTTAATTCACGAAAAAAATATTGGTGAATGCTTTTTGACTTTGTTTCCTTACGTAATGAAGATATAATTTGATACATGACCATTAATTATGATTACAAATTCATATCTTCATACAAATCCAATGTAATCATATCTTCATACAAATCCAAAAATCATCTGCGCACTAGAAATCATATGCGCCAATAACGTCAGATACGTATGTCTTCCCATCAACACTTGTTGGTCCTGGGCTGTTCTAGGACATGGTAAGACCATGGGGTACAACAGTGACCTTGTAGTGCATAAGGGGTTTTTCACACAAAGAAGTAATAAATAGCTAAACTGTCATAGGGTTTAATTTCAGGAAATGTAATTAAAAATAGACTAGGTATAGTAGACATTTTGAGAGTAGACAAGTTAACTACTTAAAGGTTAACTACTTATTGTTATTTTATTATAGAATAAACTTATTTTGTATCTTATTAGTTCTATAAGGAATAAATTAACATTCCTTACCATAGGAGTTTTATTAACCTTGACTGACTTACCTAAAACTTGCTTTACTTCTTAAAAATAATTTTGTCATTACTTGATTGCTTGAAAAATAGGGAATACAAATTACTGTCTATTCCACGAATCCCTCTCGGCTCATGGGGAAAAATGGACACGCGTTTCCAATTTTTCATCCCAGGGGGAACTTTCAGGGTGACTGGATGGAATAACAGAACAGACGATGCCACGTCAGCAAATTAAATGACTTTTATCAAAGTTCATATTCAAATAATTACATCAAAATTTTGAATACCACCTCACCGCTCCTTTTTCATACAATAATGTACGAAAAAATTTAACACGAATATTAAAAACATTCACCGAAGACGCCTTGGCTATCATCTTTTTAATAAGTAACCTTTGCACATCGGTATGAAGTTATTTGTAAGTGCATCTATATTTGGCGCATGTTCATCTCGTAATGCATATTGCGGACCTCGAAAGCTACTTAAGTAGACGTAGTTTATCGATGACCTACCAATTATATATACAGTAGCCGTGTGTGTATGCAAACGTGTCAAGGTCGTCACGAGAAGACAGCTTCGTATTTTCCGGATTAATTGAGCACAGTAGGCGAGCATATTTTTCTCATCATTTTCTCGTACTAATATATAAAAAAATCTGTTTATTCTGTTTGTTCGTCTGTTTGTAAATTATGAAATTTATTATCAATTTCTAGTGTTCCAACTCAAGTTTCCAAAACAAAAAGTTCATCCAATTCACGTGTTAAAAATATAGAATACGAATTAAAAACTTATAAGCGGTGACGAGCCCATAAGAATTTCGACGTCTTTCTTTAAAATGACTTCGAATTAGGTTTTTTATATTATAAAAAAAAAAAAATGTGATCCAAAAATTTTAAAAAATCTACGTTGGTCGACTTAAAAGCTTTTGTTGCAAAAACCTTATTGCTTTTGATTTTTGAAAAGTATGAAATTAAGCTTAATTGGTTCATTTATTTTTTCATTTAAAATATTCTAGAATATTTAAATTTAAAAAATGATTAGGTATAATGAAAATCAACTTTTTTAAATGATCGAGCAGGAGGTTTTGGTAGAATGGAATGGAATAGCTAGGCTTTCATGAATGTTGATTACATTTGTATTAATTTTCTTACGAGTATTAGCGAGAATACGAGCGATGACCGCTTAGCCTAGTGGGTAGCGACCCTGCCTTCGACGCTGAAGGTCCCGGGTACGAATCCCAGGTCGGGTCAGTATTTATATGATAAATATTGATACTTGTACCGGGTCTTGGTTGTTATATGTATGTGGTGTCTTCGCTTGGTACCCAAAACAGAAGCTAATGCTTAGTTTTGGGCTTATACGTTGTTGTTATGTTTACGTTATTATTATTATTCCTTTCATGGAGTGAAACGTTTTTCTTTTCTTAGCAAATGTGTTAAGCTGCCCATTAATTTTATTTAAATTTTTCAAATCAGCATTCAACATAGAAGACCGAAAATTATGAGGTAGCACCTTGGTAGCCATAAAGACTCTCAGACCACTAGATATAGAAATCATTATAAAAAGATTTATTAAATATTAAAACCTTCCATCCATCCATCAGCCCACATTCGTCCACTGCTGGACGTAGGCCTCTCCCAGGGCACGCCACATTTCTCTATCTTCAGCTATCTTCATCCAGCCACTACCGGCAGCTAGCTTTAAACATTAAAACATTAATAATAGAATATTATTTATTAGAATTTATAGATAGAATGAAATGTTCGTGCGGACGGTAAAAAGGAAGGTAACCAAAGTTTAAATAACGTACTAGTTTAAGACAAACTTTAGCACAAAATGTGTGGATAAGCTTCAATAATTTTTCTCAATTAGTCAACAGTTGTTGTTTGTCTATGACCAATACAATCATTGCTGAGTAACAGTGATTTGGCGATTTTTGAACACTGATTGACGGATTACTTTCGACAGCACTCATGAGCTTGTTTTGTATGCAATTGTACCTATTTATATAACTAATAAATCGTTTGAAGTCGATCACATAAATTACTATTATAATTATTACTTACAAATCTGTTACAAAATGAATCTCCAGGCAAAAATTCCACTATCGATTGTAATTTAAATCTAGAATCTGATAAAATAACGAACGATTTCGAAACGTAGACACAATAAAGTAAAAAAAAAGAGATGATAAAATTATTTTCTACGCAATGTGAAAATTTATAGTAATTATTGACTGCTTTCGTAGGAAGATGAAATTTTTTAGGCGTGTGCATGCAGTTCTTATTGTAGTTATAGTTCCAATCAAACTTTATGGCGGATCGGAATACAACGCTTTATGCGTGCTTGCGCAAGTTCAGTCATATGCCTCTCGCTCCACTGCGTCCCGCTACACCTAAAACTGGTTACTGCGACGCGACTTGTGCCTATGTTCATATCCGCCATAAGGTTTGATTGGAACTATACCTCCTATTAGTTTTTACGTAGGTGACACTATATTAACATTCATTTCAAGATATCGCGTCTCAAACTTCGAAACGATTCTTTAAGATCTTATTGGTCAAAAATTGTCTATAATTTGTATTATAACAACAATAATAAAATAATAACAATTTTAAAATTGTATGGGAAAGTAATTGGGCAAGTACGACTGATATTTGATTAGTTTTTATTTCTTGGAACGTCCTGTGACGTCCCAAGTCCAAACATACATATCTGTACGGCTTGTAAATGATTATAATGCGTAAACTTAACGTAACGTTGACAACGGATTTTGCGTTTACGTTTTGTATAAACAAGTAACAAAACGTTTGCACAATAGTTAAATTCCTACCGACAGTTAAACGGTGACTGAGTTATGTCTGTCTGTAAACACAGACACGGAAATATCCATGTCTATTCATCATATTCGATTTTTTGGCTGTAGGCGACTCGAAAATCAGTCAATACACAAAACGACTAGTTTAGTAGTTTAAATTACGAACACTTTGATAGTAACTTAATTTTGAAACTATTTTACGGAAGACAGTGGAACCTTTCACTCTTAACGGTTTCTTGTATTAAATTTATTGACATAGACATAGTATTTGGGTCATTTTAAAAGCCTTCATGGATCTTGAGAACAACAAAGAGCTTTTTTACAACATGTTTTTATAGAGATTAAAAAGATTTTCTTGGTCATAATTTCCAAAAACTTTGCATCCCATTTACATTCAAAACTCCATGCCGGACGCACGGCTATTTAGACATTGACTCGGTGGGGAGTCGAGTTTTTCTTTGCTATGTAGGTACTATAAATATCTAAATAATAATATACACGGAACCTTACAGCACAAATCACACTCGCGCTTGACCTTTTTTTAATATTCTTCGTTGTAAATCCATCAAAGTATTATAGTAGTAGTTATATTATGATTTATTAAAAAATGACATCTTGCTATAGGACAAATATATAAAGAATTGTTTTATTTAAGATAATTATCTTTTTATATACTGTCTTAAGTTCTAATTCATTGATAATTTATTTTTATTATTTTCCACCGTGGATAAATTAAAATTATCAAATTATCAACTGACCGAAAGATCGCGGATCCGATCCTCTCCCGGGACAAATATTTGTGTGTATGAACATGTATATTTGTCCATATCTAAATATGAATACATTACAAAAATTTCTAAGTATGTTAATTTCAGTTGTCTAGTACCCATAATACAGGCTTTGCCTAGTGTGGGACTAGTTAACCATGTGTGATATGTACCGAATATTATTATTATTAATGGACATAAATATATTTCAATCAATTAATTAAAAATTAAGTTAATCTGTAATCCATTGGAATCGGTTTTCGTACATGACCTTTTATACACATTCGATTTATTTTTGTAGTGTTTTTTACAAAATAGTTGTACGTTACTAATTTATAAATTTTTTATGTTGCGATGCCGATTTTTTGGATTAATTTAACATTCCATTTCTGCATATCATAATTGTAGATATTTTAAATGTATTCCGATCTATTTCCTAACCAAGCTGACCAAGGGTGGAATCCCACAGGGTTCTTACATGTGCCATAAAAACCACAGCAAGTTCTCTAGTTTATTTCATCGACAATATTTACAGGGAAACAATTCACAAACCAAATCAATTTTGACCTTCCGCTCAAGTTAGGTATTCTTTTTTTTGCACTTAATCGTCACTGTCGCACCAAATTATTCTTTTGATCCGCTGGTTTGGTATATAGTTTCAGTGGTTTCTAGAAAACTTTATTTAACTATAGAACTTACTGGTTAAAATGCTGGTTAAAATTAGTGGTAGGGTAATGTCGATAATGGATTCAATATTTAGTGATCATTTATATCAAGTTCCTTTTTAGAATAACTACCTACATAATAAGGGGTTGCAAGTAAACAAATAAGTACGTTTAATAAATGCAATAATTCGTTCTCGATTACGTAATCGTTACAGATAAATATCGTAAAACAAAAGCCGTTTATTCGTTACGAGATCGTTACGTTGGTTCAAGTTGCGTACCCCTCTGTTGTCGTCCGACTTCGGGTCACAGCATTCTTTTCATATTCGTCTCAAGGGTACAATTCTAAGCGTGATACATTCTGACGTACATTATTTAAGACTAATAAAAAAATTTAAAGATAGCGTGTCACAAACATAAAGTTGAATATCAAAACCTACACAGAAAAAAAAGAATTCTGTTATCAAGAAAACATAGTTTTTAATATATACAAATACCACATATTTTTGAACCAATGTAATTTGCATTGATTTTTTTTTTCTGTGTAGCTGATTCGCTTTGTAAATATTCGTAGGCATATTAATACGTAGAAATATATATTTTGCCGACCGCGTTCTATGCTAGCCACTGGATTGAAAAAAATATTTTGAAATGCATGTATCGTGTATAAAAAAAAGTATTTTGTGAAAACCTTTGTACATTAAAAAAAAAACATATTTGTGACAAGTAAATCATTCATGTTTCAAATCGTTCATAATTTATTCGTCAATTTAAGTGTAGGTACGTACCTATTCAGTTCGTAGTTTTGCCGCGATTATTTTATTTTTACCTCACCCTTTATTGTAAAATTTCTGACAGTTACAGATACTCAAAATATTAGTATTTTTAATGTGGTTTAAAATGTTACAGTGCACTATTCAAAGAGTTTTCAAATTAATCCGTCGTTACTTTATTTGGACAATCCCATTCTAAAAAATAACAGTTAAAATAAAAAATATGGTACACCCAGACATGGAACAAATAGAAATGTTCATACCCACAAATATTTGTCCCGGGCGGCAATCAAACACTCCACGTTTAGTTCTACAGTTAGGCCTTTTAACCACTCGACCAATGTCATTCGATCACGGCTGATTTCTGTTTTTATAGGTCATCTTTCGCCACTGACAACTAGTCGGACATAAACATCGATCGTGACAAATATCGAACACTTCGAATAGGGTACCCTAAGTCACTACGGGCGTGGTGGTGAACTCAAAACTTACGCAACCGCTTGCCGACTGACCATCTTGGCTGCCCAACCGGACTATAAAACTGAATCGAAATAAACACATTAAAACTTTATCAAGCGGTCGTAACGTGTCGATTTAGATCATCTCTCGTTAACCACTTAAAGATCAGTTCAGTTTGATCTTTTTTATGACAGGTTTATGGTTCTGTGCTAGAATATGCGATATGGAATACAATTATCCAAACCTGAATTTAAACGGCTGTATGTGGGGTGGGAGCAAATTAAGTGAGCGGTAGTGTGTTCACACGTTCTCAGAGCAATTAAACAAAAACCAGTTAAATGCGTGTCAGAAAATGAACAGTGAAGGGTTCTGTAGTGGGAAAAACGTTCGTGGCTAAAATTCAAATAATAAGTTTTACGCGCTCCTGATTAGGTACTTTAGAGGCGCATATGTCACAAAAACTATTGACTTAAATAAGAAAGTTGTTTATAGTAACCTCTCATTACGTATAGCCCTATATATGTAGGATAAATAAACCTATATCATTTTTAAAGACCATCCTATCCAACCCAACACTTAATTTGCCCTGGAAATTTGGAGGAGTCATAGGATTTGGAGGAACCCTGGAGTTCATAGCATTTATCTTGTGCCTCTGTGTAGTCTCTGAGTAAAATGACTGTGGCAGATGAACAGACAAACGGACAGAACGAGATTACAAGATTTCAGTTTCTCGCCACTTGACTACGGAACTCTAAAAATTAACAGTTCCAAGCAACTTTTTTGATAATTTATCTTAAATTTAATTATAACTTTGTAATTTATTTTTAACTTATCTATCAAACATTATTTTTGATTAAAATATAAGTTGACACTGCTCGCCAAGATATGCAAAATGCATTGATGGAAACTGTATTGGCTATTGTACAAACTATATGTTCTATTGATAAGTGAAATATAACGTTGTTTGTTTCCCAATAAACAAAAAAATAAAATTTCACTCGAAAAGATTTGGCGTCATGAAATAGGAAATTGATAGGATATGAGATAGGACGAGATAGGATAGAAATAGGAATAGGACAACCTGAAAATCAGCGCTGAGTTGTGAGCCAGTTAATACTGAGCACACAGCCAGCAACATGCTGAGGTTGCCCTAATTGTCATAAAATATGTACCTAAAATTAAAAAAAAAAAGTACTAAGTAGATATGATTTACTGTACAGAACCTTCTCCACGCGAGTCCAACTCGCACTTGACTGGTTTTTTGTAGAAGGGTGGGTGATATAGGAGAAGCTGGTTAAGACGAAGTATTAAGATTCTTTAAATAAATGATCGACACTGCATCAATTTCGTTACACCTGTGCTGTGGTCAGATATTAACCTTCTTGTGAGATAAGTAACTTGATGTCATGGCGTGTCCCTACGCTTTCTCTACGTGACGTACTTGGCATGCAAGTCATGTTACGTTACTCCACGTCAATTATAAAACATTATCACGATGTCGCATAAAACCTGTGATAAAATTATGATAACATCCATGTTCTGTATATTAGTAAAGCGCAACTTTATTTCGCTTTGAAAACTGTTCACAGCGAAATGGATTGAATGTCAATGTAAAATCCACACGTTGATTCGACACTGACAACTGGTTTATTTTTCTATGAACTTTATTTAACCTCCTCCTCAAATCCGACTGACTGTCCGATTGTCAAGCGCATCAGATATTCGAAGGTTCTAGCGTTCTAGCGCTTTCCAGAAATATTCAATTAAATTTTATTAGACATCACGGTTTTTCATAGAGCTTCCTTTAAAAAAACTGGCAATGGAAAAATATACATTATCGATATCGAGGATATGCCAGATACTAGTAACGTTCTGCTAAATTAATTTACTTTAAAAGTAATACGAAAAAAGGTAGATTAGCGCTGTGTTTGGTCTAAATGGTCAAAAATAACAATGGCTCATCTATGATAATAACGTAAAAGGAAATCAAAAACTCAAAACACTCATAAAACATGTCCTAATTTATGTTCGACGTAATTTATTGATTCAATTATACAGCAAAACTCCACAGATAATCGAAAGACGCGCGATTTCGCTTTGCTATTAGATATCCATGTTCAATCAGGGAGCGTGTCCCTTACGCATGATGGTGTACACCTAACATACCCCCTAAAATACCCCCATGTTCCCGCGACACGTACACAAGCGCCAAGCATCTCAGAAACGTGAACATTCCATGACCCCCTTCGTTGTAATAGCGAGCCATGTCTAGAGCCGGTGCCGGGTGTCCGTGCGTGTTCCAGTGATCTGGGCAAAAATTTAAAAAAATATTCGTGCATAGACAACGCTCAAGGATTATTTTCTGGAACAAAATTAGTGTCGGAGAAGTGTTAAATAATCGATATGGTACATAGGTACGTGACACTTTATTAATTAATTCATTCTCTGACTGTAAAACAGTTATAAATTTCTTTTCTGTTTGTTCGTTGTACCTTTATAACTAAAAAACTAAAGAAATTTTAATGAAACATTCACATTTAATGGATTTTACATTCGGGGTCGGTAGGTAGGATCAACACACAGCAATTTTCAGTAGCAGAGAAGTAAGAAGAAAAACAACAGACAAGGTTTCATAAAATAGTAAATAATAGCGCGTAAAACATTTTATCCTATGATGTACTCAATGAAATCGCTATAAATTCAAATTTACGTGTTTACTAGATGCAATATTTCTTCCGAAATAATGCACAGAAAAATGTTACCTATGAACCCTAAATGAACCCTGAAATGAAATGAAAATGAACCCTATTGTACGTACCTATTGTAACCAACTATACTAATTTCTATTTTACTTCCTAAACAATTAAAATTTCATAAACCCAGAAATATGTAAAACTTTTAATGGTTTACATTTTAAGGACGATGGAAGTTCCATACAAACTTTAAGCCCTTTTTGTTCCCTCAAAGGTTAAATATCGAAAAGTCTTGAAACACGACAAAAACCGATCCAAAGCTCAAATACCAATTTTCATGCATTTTATTACTTCATAATTAGAGATTTTCATAGATACTTCTCTGCCTATTTTAATCTCTTAGAAATAGAAAAAGAATTAGGAATAAAATAATGCAAAATCTTTCCTTGTGGATGCTTGCAATACAAAATGAACCTAGCGACCAAATATCGTGTAATTTACAGAGGTTTCGGGTCGGTACGATAAATCAGACGTGATATTTTTATATATATAAATAAACATAATGTTTGTCATGACATACCGAGTGCCGGGTAGCCGGAGCCGGGTACCCAGTGGCGATGTGTATGGGCATGTAGGCCGGCGATAGGGGGGGTGTAAGGGTAGTAGTACCACCAGGGCCCGGACTATGAAACGGGGGCCCGGTTAATTGATTTTTTTTTTTTCAAAATAAGGTGGGGTGGGCCCGGAATGTTTTACACCCGTGGCCCGATTCGGCTCTCGCCGGGCCTGCATGTAGGTATTGTAGGTAGTTTTCATACGTACCGGTGTAATTTACCGGACAGGCCGATACACTTGGTACCTTTTCACATGTGTCGGGTGCCGGGTAGCCACTCAGGTAGGCACTGCCGACTGTCCGGTTAACACATTCAGCTTTCACATGACCAGATTTTGTATTCAATAGCGTCCTTACCGTCAACGCAATAGAGAGACAAAACACGTGCGTGTGCTTTCTCTGTAGTTGTACGTGGGTGGGCGACTGACCGCACCGGCACATATGAAAGCTTGTTACGTGTTCCATACACTACTGTGAGTTCCGCCGGCTAACCGATATGCGCCGACCGGGCGTATAGTGGTGGATCCGGCGAGCACCCGACGACTGCCTGCCTGGTAAATTACGCCGGTACGTGTGAAAGCTACCTACATGCCCGTACACTTCGCCACCCAGTACCCGGTGCCGGCTACCCGGCACTCGGCACGTGTGAAAAGGCTCTAAAGGAGAAAACGGCAAAATGACACTACAAACCACTGTCTTAAAAACTAAGTGGATTAGGACTATTTAATCCCAAACATTTTTATGATTCATATATTCTTTTAAATTGTAATATGCTTTATCTATACTAATATTATAAAGCTGAAGAGTTTGTTTGTTTGTTTGTTTGAACGCGCAAATCTCAGGAACTACTGGTTCGAATTAAAAATTCTTTTTGTGTTGTATAGTTTATTTCTTGAGGAAGGCTATAGGCTATATGTATAAACTAATACTATCTGTCTGTCTGTCTATTCGAGCAAATCTCCAAAACAGCTAAACTGATTTTGATGAAACTTCACAAATATGGAAAGAAAGTGGTCAAAAATGACATACATTACTTTTTGTATGTCTGTATGTACGTCCATCTGTCTATTCGAGCTAATCTCCAAAACGGCTTAACCGATTTTAATGAAATTTCACGGGTATGAAAAGGAGGTGTTTAAAAGTGACATACGCTAATTTTTGTTCGTCTGTCTGTCTGTACGTCTATTTGTCTATTCGAACTAATCTCCAAAACGGCTGAACAGATTTTAATGAAACTTTGCAGACGTGAAAGAAGGTTGTCAAGAGTGACATCAGCTACTTTTTGTGGCTGTCTGTCCTTTGTCCTCATTGATCTATCGGCGTAGATAAAGCCGAAACTACTAAGTCTAGGAAGCCAAAATTTGAAACAGTGGTTTATTTTATAAAGTGAGTATTAATTTTTAAGAAAGGAATATTTGGGAATTTCAAATTTAAGGAGGGAGGGATGGAGGGGCTTTGTATGAGAGTCTTTGTTCTTTAAAGTTAGAAACATAAAAATTTTAACATAAATAAATAATGACGTGTTTCAGGGTTTTTAGATTTCCACATTTTAAGGGTGGGAAACGGGAGGTGAAAAGTACGGGAGTATCGGTTTTCTTAAATGAGTGGGGAGAGAGAAGATTGAAAGTTTGAATGGGTATACCCAATAATAGTTTCAGCAAAAAGTACGTATAAACTATTTCGAATGTTAATACTACCTAAAACAGGAATGTGTAGTCTACGCAAGCGAAGCTGCGGGCGGTCGCTAGTAAGTTATATAAGTTATTACATAAGTTGTCATTCTACATAATTCTTGAATTTATTTATTGACAAATCTATAATATCCCTTGTTATAAAATCTTACACAATTCCCTTTGAATGAATTACTTATTATAATATTATCATATATTAATTGTCTGTATTACAATTGAAAAAAAAAATTAACTCTTGAAACAATTAGCACTTCTCCTAAACGCGCCTTCACACGTTGACCCAGCCCAAACAAAACGACTTTTTTATGTACTTACTTATCTTGACAAGCCGTAAAGTTTCCTACGCCATAGAATGACAAGTTTAAGCAAGTTCACTCTCCGACTCGGTTAATGTATGGAGCAAGCTTGAAGTGCGAATTTCCGAAGGGATGGCAATTTTAAATTGTATTTCATTGCATTGATATTTTAGTGAGAGGTAGGAGCGGACTGTATTTCCTATAAAACTGAAGACGACACAGTCAATCGTATTATGCTAAATTCCATCTAATAATTTACATTAAATATTGTTAATTGTTATATCTTAGTAAAATTTATCTCCGTAAACAAATTTCATGAGTTCACTGACAACAATTGCATTTTATTTGTTGATTTTAATTGACCAACTCTAATGTCGTATAATTGCTGCCTATTATTGCAATTGATTGCGATAAATGTCATGCGCTTATTGACAGCATTGCATCGTAACATAATTAATAGTTAAGGATTTTTGTAAGATTTATTAACAAGTTTATTTTGCATACGATTTCATTATTCAGATATGTAGTTTGTACGACGATTTTTTCTTGCTCTAGTTTTTTAAACTTGCTATTTATGTAACTAATTATAATATCGTGGCCTTAGTACATGAATAGATTTAATATATAGACTGTCCCTAAAATCTGAGTTTCGAAGTTACTCTCATTAGGTTTTGTTTCGGTATGAAATAAATTAGTTACAATGATAATGTTAAATTTAAGCGGGACGACACAGCTATATAGATATATACAAGTAATCTACGTGCACAAAGCTGCGGGCAGTCGCTAGTTTATGAATAAAGACTTTATTTTTAAGAAAACCTGTTTGTTCTTCATCTGCTTTGCTCTGTTAAGAGAAACTATCTAAAAAAAACGAACTGGGCGATTATTACTCGGTTCGGTGGCTTATCATTTCTGTATGGCCTAAAATCCATAAAAGCATGACCCTTGACTTCGCTACCAGTGCCTTCATTATTCAGATTCAGGCTTCCTATGTGTAATTTATTATTCTCAATTAATTAATATTCAGTAGCTGGAAAACAGTCCTAAAGATTTATTTAAAAAAATCAGACAGACGTTTAAAATTTTGAGAAATTCAGAATATATCTGTATATACGTTTGTTTGTATGTTAAATATGTTTCTGTGAATATTTAATTTTAATTTTTTTTGTTTCCTTCATACAATCTCATAGCCAATAGCAAAAAGTACCTATCGTTATAATTTCATGATGTATATCCGTACGTCCGTATCCGTTCGTCTGTCTATAAGTCCCAGGCCTACTCGCATATCTCCGCCACCTTTTCATCGACTCTCATGAAATTTTATTTAAAAAAATTTATCCTAAAGGACAGATTTTTTTAAATGTACTGCAGGTCCTTATGTGATGTTATTTAGGTTGATATTTCCTGAAATATGTTCTATTTAACAATCTGCCTTCCCCCCATTAACTTTTCAACCGTATAATTTAAAATTCTAGAAAAATCAAGAAAGTGCATTTAATAAAAAGTTTTAGTAAAAAAATATGTTGAACAAGGTAGAAAAAGACCTTCGATATGAAGTAAATAGGTGGATTAGCAGGTAAAGCCAAGTAAAAAACTCTTTCTTTTCTTTTGATCTTTTATTTTTATAGTATGATACGGTGCTGATAAGTAAGATGTTTCCCTTCAATCTATTTGCGTAAAATCCATCCGCTAACTTCACATCGAAAGATCTTTAAGTTTAACCCGAACTGTACATAACACAAAGTTACTTTTAATTTGTAATTTCGCATATTTTACTTATGTTTCTAAGGAAACCACAAAATTGCGTGGTCTACGTTTAAGTCTAGCCGCTGTGGTGTTAGGTATTGAAACGTTAAAAGCGAACGAGGTCTTTGCTTGGTTGTGAAATATTTTTAATATAGAAATGAATGTGTTATTAGGATATGAATAATCCTAGCATCACCAGGTCATCGGATAAAAGATCTAGTCCACAAACACTAGCTGTTTTAAATAGTATTGACTTTTATTTAAGCTGAATAAAGAAATGACGGTTACAGTATATCATTGGTGTCAAATTTTCGCGTCGCGTGATTTTGTTATACATTTTCAATAATTGCTAATATCAAATGAATTGTAAACAATTTTAATATGCCCACTGAACCGAATAACTAGGCTGAATTCTCCAAACTTGTTTGTCTTGCGAATTTTCTAGCCTTCGTTTGATGTCCGATTTAGAATTCAAGAACGTAGATAACGATTGAGAAAAGCTTGTAATAAAGGAGTTGTTTCACTCTGGGCTAGGACTTTATTGTACGCCTTCAAAAAATAAGAAAAAATAGAAGGATCCTAGGAAAAATACACAAAATTTTATTTATTTATTATCTTCGTTGTACAAAAATGATTTCTATTACTATTTTAGAATATAAAAAGACCTCACTGTTTTAACATATATTGATAGACAAATTTCAAAATCATACAAGATAGACAAACGTCAGATGGCGTCAGACAAATTTCATGTCGAGATTGTGCTGCCTACGCTAGACGTTTTATCTTTTTCACGCATGAACTACGCGAAATGTACCTATCTCTTTCTTTCACAAAACGTAGACAGCGTCACCTCGACTAAAATTTTATTTAGAGTGTCACTGCCCTGGCAGCTGACAGTGTTAGGATATGTGACAGTTTTATTTGCCATTCTCTATCCACCATTTTCATGACACAATGCTGCAATTTTTGGACTCAATCAATATGTATTTTGTACAGCTACGAAACACTCCAGATTTCTGGAATTCATAGTCAAACTTTCCTGTTTATTTCCTAGATTGCGTATTTTTATAATACTGTACAATGTCCTAGCCCAGGTGTCCCCTTGATTTGATCCCATAAATTGACATTGATCCCATAAATTGTGGAACGTCCCCTTTATTTGAATTGATATGCTTGTTCCACCTTGGTCAATTTTGTAATTTTTTTACCATTTCTACAGTACTATATAATTTTAAATCAGTTACTCGTTTTAAAATTGTCTTTACTGACAATACTAACTCTTTATGATTAGTGTAATTTAATATGTGACAATATTTTTTGTAGATGCAGCTGTGGGGTGTGGTCGGAGCGCTAGCAGCGCTAGCAGCGCTGGCAGCGGCGCAAAAGCCCGGCCGTTTCCTCTCGCTGCCCGTGCCGCAGAAGTGCGCTAACAGTTAGTATATATGCTGTTCATTACCAAAGTGAAACTTCTTATATTATTGTAGTAGGAAATCATCGCATAGAAATACATACTTGACGATAAAAATGACAATTACAGTTGTTAGCATTTTTCATTGCATACATTTGTACAGATAACCGAACACATATTTCTCCGAAAGTTACATTTGTGTCATGAAAGTATAATATACATATTTTTCTTTGGAATTAATTTTGCTTGTCAAAAATTGGCTTTTTCTGGAAAGTAACCAAATCTTATATTAAATACATAAACATTTCATGTTTTTCGAAGTAAGAATGTATTTCTAAAATTCCACACTAACGAATAATACTACAGCAGGAACATAGGAGTTTCAGCTAACACGTCTCGATCTGTTAGAAGGTGAAACATGAATTAATATTATTATTGACCAATGAAGCCGAATTAAGCCAATTTCTTTGTCCTCTAATTCTTGTATTATAATAAGACAACAATCCCGTCACATTAAATATTTCAACCAAGCTGTGAATTATTCACACAATAAAATGTAATCACTAAAGCTTCCTTATTATGATTCAGTCGGTACATTTTATTGTGGGTATTGTATTTTTAAAAACTCATTGAGAGGCGAATGCTAATACGTGAAGTCATTTTTAGCGATTTCAGTCAGGTACACAATTTGAACAAAATATAATTGTATAAAATAAAACACTTTTATTTAACCAACGCGTTAGTGTGCGCTGTAATTTTTTTTTCGTCCCCCATTTACATGTATGGCGACGTACCTACCTTCATTGCCACACACGTATAGCGGCTACAGGCTACCTTACTCATCTCTTTAGTGCCAATTGTCCCTGAATGAAGTGGCTGTGACAGATGAAATTATAAGGGTTCCGCTTTTTGCCCTTTTCTACGGTACCCAAAAAACTAGAATTTCTTCAAGAAAATTATAATGAAAAAAACTAGCTCAAAATAATGAATATAAGTTGTAACTGACGAGGCAGCTTGTATCCATCACCTCAGTCTAATCCACTCTAAAATTGGTTACATCGTTCTTAAATTTTTAAATGGTATAGAGTGTCCATAAGTAAATGGAAATTAAAAAAAAACAAATTAAAAGTATAACAAATACTTCCAACCGCCTTTCTAATGTTTCTATTATCAGAAGCGCAAGAACATTAAGCCAAGGTCTATAACTATTATCAACGATGTTCGAAATCAACAGGACGTCTATGTTTCGCGATTCAACAGCACGAATAATCATGCAGGTGTCAAAAAAAACAATACCGTGATTATAATGTAATTTTTCACGGGTCATTAGAACAATAAAAAGAGAATAATTTATGAGACCGCGTGTTTGCGTCGTACAGTTCCGGGAGTAGAGGATGAGCATAACCTTGAACCGACGGGCCTTGCCGATGCCGATAGCCGACTTATATAGGAATTTACTTAACGACATAACGACGACTTCCTCGTGATCGGCCATTAACATAACGTCTGGTCGCGAAACTTGTCGAAGAATTTAATGTCCACGTTTTTATGGTCTAAGACCAATAAATATAACTTACGAAAATTTAAAATTAGCTTGAATTGAATTCAAAGCTATGCTCCACAGTGACATACTATAGCTTATACTCGGGTGTATCATAAATGGTGAAATGATATTAAATAGTGAGCAAGCGACGGCCTACTAAAACAATATGAGAATAAGGTCGGGTTTTTGACAGGTCAAAGTCATCATCAGATGACAGTCGCTACAATCCACCAACCCGCATTTGGCAGCGTGCTACATTACGCTCCAAGCACCCTCATCCCTAGGGGAGGTTTTTAAGCTTTAGCAGTGGGGCAATAATGGGTTGATATCGTAAACAGTAAGCGGTTCACTGTAAACTACATCAGAATATCCTTTTTAGTAAAAAGCAAAATATCAGAAGCTTATAATTTGTAAAAATCGTCAAAATGCCAGAATTAAAGAATTAATTCTTCCTGTTGAAACTCTGTAGTTAAGACGCTGATATACCCTTACTTTTCTATTATCTCGGAAGTATCCGACCGCAAATGATAAACAACCGAGAGAAAATAGGAAACGAAACATACCACAAAATAACTATACGAGGTAAAATAAAATACTTTTGTTTTGCGTTTAGGAAACTCCATTTATAATGGCTGCCATTTTAGTGGTAGGCATTACAAGCGTATTACATAATATTATTATTGTATTTGTTACAAAAGTATTTAAAAATTGAAAATGGTATAATTTCATTTAGATGGGGCCACCAAAAATAGTCGTACGGGTAATAAACATTATTCAATTTCGACGTAAAATATAGTCAATGTGCATTATCTTCATTGGATTACGAACACATCGAACTAATTTGATTCAAGAAATTCGGTATTGTGATAGCAGCCTAACGTAGGCATTATGAACCGAGTCTCAATTTTGCTTAAGTTTACGTTTTGAATTCAAAGCTTTCAAGCGTTAACTGTCGATTTTACACTTGTGAAAAAAAAAATTTCTACACATCGTTGAGGAGCGAAAAATAAACGCCATAAATAGATATTTTTTATTACTACCAGACACGGAACAAATAGTCATGTTCATGCACACAAATATTTGTCCCGGGACAGGTCCCGGCGGGAATCGAACCCCCGACCCAAGGCTCTGCGGGTCTCTAAGGGCTGGTATTTCAGTTCTCACTTATCCTAGGAAAAGCGTTGAGGGAAACAAACAATTGAAAATTTGTATTGCATTTTGAACATTAAGCTTCACTTAACGTTATTCCTAGGATAAGTGAGAACTGAAAATATTGCATATAAATTCCTGATCAGGCGGTAGAAAAAGATTGGAAATGGCAGAAAGAACCTTACTTCTTTAGAGTAGGGAATCAATTCCAGTGCAAGCAGTCGAAAAGGATTTCAAACGGTAGTGCTTTATATGTTAAAAAACGTCCATAGTGCCGATATGAAGCACAGCGACTTCCGTGCCGTTTTTTAACCATCGCCTTTCCATATAGTTACATGATTACATACAAACTGATAAAATTACATGCCTATTTAACTTAAGAAAGGAAAATGTGAGTTCAGTATATGTTGTAAGTATTTATTTATTTTGATTCTAAATTGACCGACAACCATTCTTCGCCGCTCCACGAAGTATTATTACAAGCACAGTACTCTACAGCGGGTTTTTAATATTAACCAATCACTACAAATCTTCCAAGAATACTATCCATTTCACTTAGAGCAGAAAGGGCCTTATGTCTTTACTGTAGGGTATCGATTCCTGTGCACACGATCGAAAAGGTTTTTATAAAATGATTTATTGAAAATAAATGTTTATTAAATAAATATTCATCATTTTCTGTAAAAAAAAATGTAATATTTAATTTTTTCATAATGCCATATTTAGTTCCTGTCGTGATCTTGTCTTTTATGCATATTACTTTTACAAACTCGATGTTTTACATCTGCCAGGCGTCCCGTGACGGCGCACTAGTTTTATTAAACTTAAGTAACTATATTCACGTCATTGATGTCGTGATAGCCCAGAGCGCAACGAACCTGTCTCAAATTTATAAGACCCCATAGGGCCATGGTTCGAATCCGGGCGTGTACCAATGAGTTTCTGACTTAAGTACATAATATCACTGACACCGTGCTTCGGAGGGCACGTTAAGCAGTCGGTCCCGGACGCTGTCAATAGATGGCGGTCGTTACAGTTCCCAACCCGCAGTGGAGCAGCGTGGTGGACTTAAGCTCCAAGCCCCCCCTCCTCACCCTGGGGGAGGCCTAAGCCCCTGCAGTGGGGTAAAAATGGGCTGATGATGATGATGATGAACTATATTCACGCGGACGGACCCGTGCACAAAATTTTTTTATTAATAATATAGTAAGAGTACGTCATTAGAGTAGATATCGCGTCTCGTTTTATTATTGGCATTAGACGTTAAACAACACTGCATTTACTTGTAAAGGGCTTAGTGAAGAATGCGTTAGTGAAACGAAACGCTTACACAACTGACAAGCACGTTGATGATAGTAAAGTCAGCAAGAACATCGATATATCAGAAATCCAACTTTCATTCATTAAAGGTTTTATAAATATTGATACATATTACCAAGTTGGGAATCTTATTAGATTAAAATTGAAAGGATTTTCAGATTAGCTTTGAAAGATAGAAAGTGGGAAAAAAATATAGTTGTCTTGAAGAAATCATCAATAGTACAGAATACACTTGCGTATTATTTCCCCTTAGTGACACCCCTTTGAAGTTGAACAAACATGGATGGATACATCGAAAATATTATAGTTGAGATTGTTTCTAAACTTGAGTCGTATTTTTACTATAATATGTAATATTCTTAAATTTGTAAACATAAAAAATATACAAAACGGCGTGTTAGGAGAAAGCTGTGCCTCAGAGCATTTCTGAATCAATGTTTTAAGAGGCCTTTAGAGCCAGATTTTGTCTGGGATCATATTTTGTCTGGGAGATATTTGGTAGGTATTACACAAAAAAAAAATATTTTAATTAATTACTATATATTCAGCACTAATAATAATTATTGTTAATTTGATACTAATAGCAATTGTTAAAAAATAAAAACATTCACAATATAAAGGGGTGATGGAAGAAGAATTGAAACGGAAAATAATAGCGACTCCAAATTGTATCTACCGTTTTTTACAATTTTTTTTTTTCACACATAAATCGATAATCTGTGTATCGATGTAATAAATATCTCTATTCAAATTCCAACGAATGCATAATGTCAACTTCATACAATAAATAACAGAGGTATCTACAGTTCAGAGGTGAACGAATTCCCTACGCTGCGACCAACCCGTGTGATGCATCGCTTTCGAAATCGATACCTGTTTTAAAGAATTTTCGATATTTATTACCTTTACTAAAGTTTAATTACATAATAGTAACCGCGTTCAATTTCATCAAATAATACTCAAAGTTAGCTCTTATTATATAAAGAAGATCCCATCAAAAACAATACTTGTCAAAAAAACCAAGTCTCGCAACTCAGTTGTTCTGCGGTAAAAAGTTGTGAGATCCATGTAATACCAAGTCGGTTATTAATTTATAAACAGCATCTTATAGTGACGCATATCAATATAAAAATTCTTTAATGTTTTATATAAATATATTGAGACTTGGCCATCGCACTAAATAATTGAATTTACATGTGTTTTCAGGCGATTGAATTTACACGTGTTTTCAGGCGATGGCCAAGTCTCAATATATTTATATAAAACATTAAAGAATTTTTATATTGATATGCGTCACTATAAGATGCTGTTTATAAATTAATAACCGACTTGGTATTACATGGATCTCACAACTTTTTACCGCAGAACAACTGAGTTGCGAGACTTGGTTTTTTTGACAAGTATTGTTTTTGATGGGATCTCATTTCTTTTTGTATTTTGTAGACAGTTCTACTTTTTTCCTTTTCGGTACCTTCTACTTATTGTATATATGTATATCTACCAGCAACGAATTTTCTTAAAGCCCTCTCTCTGACTTATGAACTTTTCTTATTTTTGTATTATTTTCTTATTTTTTTCTTATGGGCTTAATTTTCTTTGCGGTCTTTTCTAGATTTTTTAGTTTTTCCTTGATTCATACATCAAACACTACTTATATTCCAAATTTGAAGCTTCTAGGTCTGCTAGAAGTGCCTTAGAATTTTGATGATCGGTGAGTCAGTGAGTGACAAAATTAAGAAATTTGACCCGTTATAATTTCTTAAAAATACTGATTCAAATTGAATGAAATTTGAAAATATGCTTATATAATATGCCTGCATGGTTACTGAAAATTTCAGTCTTCTAGGTTTATCCACAACGAAGTTACAGGGGGTCGAAAATGGTCTGAATTGCTTCGAGAAAAGGATGGTACGGCCGTGACGCTTTTTCGCTCGACTTGGTGGGGGCACGACCGTGCCCCCAGATATTGAACTAGGAAATGGAAGGTCATATTGGAATCTTTCAATACTCGTATAAGTTTTTTAAATTCTGTCAGCAGATTTTCCAAAGATTTTCGTAGTTATTAACGAATCATAATACAAATCTAAATTCATTAAAAACAAAAGCTAACAGGTACTAAATCAAACTTTAATTAAATACTATAAAAATCTAGAAATAAAAACGCTATCTAAATCAGAGCCGTGCGGACAGAATGCGGTTGGCGGCATTACATCGCTGTTACAGCAATGCTTTTAAAAGCAAGCAACGGCTCGAGGTAAGCTTTATTCTGTTAGGAATTTTAAAAATGTCGTCTTTTGTGGGCTGGTACACCTATTCCTACCAAGGTATCCATACTGGTAGGGATAAGTAGAAAAACTTTCCACTTAAAGCTACTGATAGCGATAAATGTACTCAGAGTTCAATTTATCCCTACTATAAAATTAAATGAAATAAAAAGTACACTTTATTATCAGTTATGTTTTTTACTTGTGCTAATCGTTGTTTTGTGTCTGTCGTTATAGTCCAAAGCGCAACGAACCTGTCTCAAATTTATAAGGCCATAGGGCCATGGTTCGAATCAAGGCGTGTACCAATGAGTTTTTCTGATTTAAGTACATAACTAGGTATCACTGACTCCGTGCCTCGGAGAGCACGTTTAGCAGTCGGTCCCGGGCGCTGTCAGTAGATGGCGGTCGTTACTATCCCCAACCGGCAGTGGAGCAGTGTGGTGGATTTAATCTCCAAGCCCCTCCGTCACCTGGGGGAGGCCTAAACCCCTGCAGTGGGGTAAAAATGGGCTGATGAAGTGAATGAAGTATATTTTATTGCTCACATTTCTGTGGTCACGACGCAGTATCATTATGTACATCCGTGTAATATAATAACTTGCCAACAACTCCTCCATGAGCCGACTTCATTCCATTAAAGTTATATCACTGTATGGATAATAGTTACCTTAATATTTATTATCAATTAGCGATTTTGACGGCACCTGACATATTTACAGCCAGCGGCGCTTATAGGTATGCTTTATAGTGTCATTAATGTTGAATTAATAATTTTGTAGGATCTCGATTTCAGTTCAAGGCTATCCGGTAGATGGGCTTCTCTTACACGTCATTTTAGCATAACAACATGGTTATTATTATATAATGACGATGATTATTAATCAATATGATTATTTGCGGCCTCAAGAAAGTAAAAGGGAAATCAAGGCCTACACGCCAGATTTTTTATTCTAATAAATTGTTTTTATTATGTTTTTAGTCTGCTTAGAATTCAAAATAATACTATTTGAAAGCAGTTAAAGTTACTAGCGTTATAATTGACTGACCGATTGGCCAAATGGTTGGAGATCCTATAAGTGTGGAGGTTTGTCGTGGGTTCGATACCTGCCCGGGACAAAAATTTGTGTGCATTAACATGTCTATTTGTTCCGTGTCTGGGTGTAAAGTATCTATATATTGATATATTATAAAGCATACTTATATAAGTATGTATATCAGTTGTCTGGTACCCATAATACAAGCTTTGCTTAGTTTGCGACTTATCTAGTCGCGCTGTGTGATATGTCCAAGGTATTATTATTATTGTTAATTAGTATATATATAGATATCAAATAATTAGGTCAATTGTTCAATTTATGGTAGTATATTTCTTAATGCTGTACAAAAGTACACCGACCATACAAGACATGGTTAGCTCGAAAAAGGGATTAGGATACGAAAAAGGATGAATATGCAAGAGCATATTATATATATATGACCCAAAAAGGCTCTAGCACCAAATTTAACTCTTACCATAATTTGTCAGTTATGTTTTTAAATGATTTATTATAGGGTCTAAAATAATATAAATATTTGTATATTATTGTTTCCTTTTTTCGTTAGGAAAACTAACATTTTTAACATTGGCATACAAAATGACATCTGGATCGAGAAAAATAGCCAATAATTATTTCCACAATTAGAACTAAATCAAACAAAAACAACAAACAAACAAGCAAAACAAAAACAAAAGAAACAAAAGTTGTAAAATAAAATATAAACAAGTAATAAATATACGCCATCAATGTAAAACGCCGCCGGCTGTACACTTCTCTTTTACCCGCGTAGCGCTGCCTCTGGCAATTTTGAATTTTGAACCCACCTCCGATCGGCGAATGTGTACAGACGGTAGCCTTTTACATCGGTGGCGCTTATAGTACCTACTTAAAATTAAATAGATTATTATGACACAAAAGTGGCATAAAAAAATAATAAATTTTCGAGGTTTAATCGAAGCTAAAATCGATTATGTGAACAAAAATAAGGTATATAATAATAAAATATTTCAAAAAAAATTTATATAATACGCTAATAAATCGAAATAAACATAGAAATAATTAGATATTATTATGTATATATATTTATTATATTTACATAGAAAAGTCATTTTTAATATTTACAGCTACTACCAACTTGAACGTTGCAGCTAACATTCTAATTTACATTTTTAAAATTAAATACAAAAAAAAATTATATATCGAATTCCGTACCATAAAATTAGTTTATTATTTGGATAGTTTTTCCGCATTCAGAATGACATTGATTTCATAATAATGAATATGAAATCACAAATATACATCACTACGTATAGATCGGTGACGTACCTAACTCCATAGGTGAGGACCTACCTCCCTGGGTAGGTATAGGTAGGGACTATCCAGCACAAAAATAATTTTTCAATTCGAACCTGTAGTTCCTGAGATTAGCGCGTTCAAACAAAGAAACAACAAATATAGCCTACAGGTTTCCTCAACAAATGGACTATCCAACACATAAAGAATTTTTTAATTCGAGCCAGTAGTTCCTGAGATTTGCGCGTTCAAACAAACAAACAAACAAACAAACAAACAAACAAACAAACAAACAAACAAACAAACAAACAAACAAACAAACAAACAAACAAACAAACAAACAAACAAACAAACAAACAAACAAACAAACAAACAAACAAACAAACAAACAAACAAACAAACAAACAAACAAACAAACAAACAAACAAACAAACAAACGAACGAACAAACAAACAAACAAACAAACAAACAAACAAACAAACAAACAAACAAACAAACAAACAAACAAACAAACAAACAAACTTTGATATATATTTAAATATATTATTACTATCACACGGGTAGCAATTGCTTGCTGTGTCCTGACACACATACATTTCTATAGATACGGCATGCGGCACAAATAGACGTTACCGCTGCCTTGTGTGGGCTCTTGCAAGATGTTGCAGGAATTAATTTGTCAGTTATTGCCAATAACTGAATTAATTATTTTTATAGAGTATTTAAGTCCACCAACGTTAATATTTCAGGCAGTTTTAAAATTCTTCTTATAAGGCAACGTCTTTCTAATAGTTATTTATTTAGTCGTACTTTGCGTCTAGCCACTTCAAACACTGAAAATATTAGCAATACATTCAGTACTCGACGGCGATTTCACAATACAATATATTTTTTAATAAACAATCGCTATATTCTTTAATATAATAATATATTATGTTGCAAGTATGGTTAGCTGCATATTATAGTCGAGGTGTTTAAACCGATGACTATAATAGCCAACTTACTGAGTACGAGCATCATACGAAGTTTTTGAATACATTTGCGATTAAAATTAGGTAGATACTTCAAATGTAATAATGTCGGGAGCTTAGGGCGGGAGCTGGTTGCTTTTCGCGGTTTACGCATGCGTCACAAACAAAATGCTCGTTTGTTATTGGTGTAAAGAAAAAGGCCCAGTACTGTAAAATACAACATTACGGTACATGTTTCCATATCATAAAGACAGTATTAATAGCAAATATATTGAAAAATATATTTGAATCGATTCGTAAAATATTGGTTAAATTGATGTATACTAGTATATAGTACATTTAGTATATATTTAACATTCAAAAAAATTATAAATCATAAAATAGTAAAATTAATATTTTGTATTAATAAACACATAGAGCGTTTTTAGGCACGTTCTTATCATAGTAACATTCTTCTATAGAAACACTATTGCACAAGATAATAGTAATAATTTGACTACACAAAAAAATGAGGGCAGAATGGATCACTTTTATTAAAATATGTCTTGGTAAAATATGTCTATATTTTTCCATTACCTATGGACTTTGTGACGGCCTTAACGCGACATTAAATACAGTTCGACTTCCTAATATACCTAACAGAATGTTTTAAGTAATCTTGAACAGACGTTAGAGTTACCAAAGGATACGTACGCGCGAACCGGCATTTTAGCACTTAGGTATACACGGAGATGTTAACTTGCGGTTTATTTAGAGACAATTTTAGTTTAGCTAGTAAAAAGCGCATCCGGCTAGCCATCCTTGGCCCACATCTTACCGCGTGACCGACGCATCTGTCTGTCTCGAACATCGCCCCGCGCACCCCCGCAGACTCTTCAATGCCGCCCTCTTCGGTACCCAGTGAAACCATTGCGAAATGTCTATCTCTCATCATGACCTAATCTATTTCGGAATCTTCAGAACCACTAAATATTACCGATTACTGCTTTGACACTTAAACAGTGATAGATCTTCCTTATATGTTAATAAGTAGGCACTCCAACAATTCCTTCACTTTGATTTAACTATTTATAACGCAAGGAAATATCTCAAATAAAGACATCTCCCACTCATGTGATATTTACAGATAGTTGCGATGCATATGTATCGCGAACAATAAGGTTAAAAGTTTTGTTTTTTCAGAAGCCTTAACGTACCTACTCCAATCTAAACGTTTTCATCAGATAATGTCATATATTATTGGTCCAGCACGCACGGGCATTATCTGTTTTGTAATGCATTTACTATGTAATTAAAGTGAAGAAAAAAGAAAACTGAAATGAAGAAACCAACTGTTCAGTTTCACATGGCGCTGTACACTATGTATATAGTAATAATAAAAAATCAATAATACTTGTATAATGATCCCAACTAGCTCCATAGCTCCATAAACATTTAAGAGCCGTACAATGATATACAACTTCTGTACAACTCAGTTTTTTATTTATTAATTAGATAAATACTTACATTCATTATTTATAATATAACTAAAATATTAAAAAATAAATATGTACCCCACATCATTTTTCCCTGGAAGTTCACAGAGTAGGAGTAAAGACATAAACAATATACGAAAATAAACAAAATTAAAGTAAACAAACTTAAAAATAATGATAATAATAATAACACATACAATCACAACAACGTCTAGGTCCCAAACTAAGCATTAGCTTGTATTTTGGGTACCAAGCGAAGACACCACATACATATAACAACCAAGACCCGGTGCCAGTATTAATATTCATCATATAAATACTGACCCGACCTGGGATTTGAACCCGGGACCTCCAGCTTCGTAGGCAGGGTCGCTGCCCACTAGGCTAAGCGGTCGTCATAATTAAAGACACAAAAATAACGAACCATAAAAATAAATAAAAAGCAATTTCAACAATTAACATTCAATGTTTAGTCCATTCCTCAAAATTTCTCCAAACCGCCCAGAGCCGGCGGAGCGTGCACTGAGAAAAATGTAATAGGTTTTTGTTCGTAAATACGGATAATATTAGCGTACTACTCATAAAAATGGACCAGGAGGCGTTACCAATGATTCGTCAGGAAAAAATATCACGTTAACCATTGTGAACCATATTTATTTATTACAGATTTGAAAAGTAACATTTTTAGACTAACTTTCTTCGGGACACATATAGAATATGCGAATAATGATCTGTTTACATTATGCCTAATATTATGCCATTACTGACAAAACCCATTTTTCTCAGTGTGCGTAGCGCCGTGTAGCGCGCTCTACCAATTTAGTACAGTTTCAATCAAACTTTATGGCGGATGTGAACATAGGCACGAGTCGCGTCGCAGTAATCAGTTTTAGGTGTAGCGGGACGCAGTGGAGCGAAGGGCATATGACTGGACCTGCACAAGCACGCTTAAAGCTTTGTATTCCGATCCACCATAAAGTTTGATAGGAACTATAAATACGAAAGACAGAACCTGAGCTGCTATATCTCTGGCCCCTAGCGCCACTCACTTCCACGTGCAATCGCATCTGTTGAATAATTTCGCTGCATCGTAAATATTGTTACATATTTTTTATAGTAAAAAAGCTTCCAATGCAGTACGTCCGACAAAAAAAGTTTGTGAACAAAAACTATGGAAGATGGAAACACATTTCAGATTTCTTCTGGACCGTTTTAATTACCTTCTGATATTGATGCAGCTTCAATAAGTATAATATCTCTACAGTAGCTGTAAAAAAGAAATATTGATAACGGGTTGCAATAGAAAAAAATAGAGTTAGTTTTGGAGCTTTACGAATTACGAATTGTGTATTCTCAGCTGTTTCTATAGCTAGCTTAGAGCCCTTGTACAGCTTTTAAGTGTTTCTAGATCTTGAGCAGTGACAGGCACTTTCCAAAGGATAATTGGTTTCCAAGGTATCATTTTGACGAGTACACTAAGTAAAAAGTTTTCTGGAGCCGAAGTGATCACCAACGATTTTTATTTTGACTTAGTCGCCATCAGTCCAATTCTGCACAACACTAAAATCATGCCGATCGTAAATCAAAGAAGAAAACTAAGAAGGTCGCCGGTCTATTGTGCAATATAGCATTGCAAACGAACCCGATTTTAGGTAATTTATGACGTGAACTAATTTCGTCAGCCCCGCACGACAGACATTCCTTCTATTGTAGACATTGAAGGCACGCGTGTGTCGTGTGCATACATCTGTTCCGCCGATCATCTTTTGTGAAAGTTGTGGTCTTTGAAGAATTATACGCGACTCCATTGGTTGTAATTTTTAAAATACGCTAACTGTGGAAGTTCATTGATTGTACGCCCTATAGGCCTCCCATAGAAATATAATTTTAATATTTACAATTCATTTAAAAACGTTGAAATGTTCTTTACATTGTTAGAAATGTTTAAAGGAAACATTCACACAGTATTTCGTGTTCATTAGTCACAGCGGTTATTTTCTTCGACGTAGCATATAACCAACCAAGTTTGATTTTAATAGATACTTTACACTCATATTAAATACTAGTAAATGACGACCCATATGGTCCTCGACGATTGTCGACTACTTACATCATTGGGTACTGTTGAATCACACTGAGGAGTAAACATCCTAATCATGACGTTTTAAAACTACGGCCACATAAGCTCACAATTGGAGGTCTATCAATCAGCTTAGCTTATCACCTATTATGCCACGTAACAGTCAATCAAATTGACTGTCTACGTGGTGTGATGTGGTTAGCCATAGCTTCTAGTTAGTCACTGGGATTGAAAGCTCATGCAGGGTCCATAAGGGGTCATTTTCTGTGTCTTACGCCGTATCTATGTAACACTAATCTGTCACATACAGTTTGCACATTATCTTATTATTTATAACGGGTGACGAAGCCGATCTTCGCTAGCACGGCAGCTGCAGCAAAACTTCTGTATGCGATCGTCCCGTGCCGCGCCATAGTGGAACTAAACGGCCCAAGCGAAATATCCACTGCGTTGATGGAAGTCCATTTCTCGATCCGCTATGTCGATGGTGTTAACCAAATCAAAATCAATCAGTATCAATATAAATATAAAAAAGAAACATTTTCATGGCGTTACAAGCGCCCAGTACCTTCTATAATATCGTCATTACCAGAACCGAACGCGTACGCCAATGTCACGATCGTGTTTACGCAACCCGGTGCATGACCCGCTAGTCGAGGGTCGAACGCCATTAGCACTGCACGAAGCGTACAAATTATTATTCGCTGTTATTTATTCACGCCGTGAATTATTACGTGAGGTTAGAGCATCTGGCCTTGTTCCGGTGTTTACAATTGTAAAAATTGACAAGGGCCAAAAATTTATATACCTATATGCAATCGTCTTCAATAATTGTAGATTTTGTGTGAATTTGCATGGAGCTTTTTTATAATTTTGACGTTGAATCGATTTCGAGTCTAGGATTTGGAGATAAATAATTAAATAAATTTATATCAGTACCAACCTTGACATACGGGTTGTCAAATCTACAGTCTTTAAAAAAATAGTCTCTGATCTTTTGATGTAAAAGTTAGCTCTTGGTATGCTGCATTTGAAGGACTACTTTCGTGAATATGACGACAGAAAAAATACATCTGTGAATTAAGTTAGGCGGTCACCCAGCCAAATATTGTTCAAGAGCGACGTTTCTTAATTTGGAAATCGAAATAATTGCGTTGGAATCTTAGTGCCGAGGCTACTGATTATAAGTTGAATAAAATTTTGATTCAGTATTTACATAATGAAGTGTATCAACTCTATGAAGTATACCTTTAACTAAACAATAAATAAATTTAACAATAGTATGTATATTATTATCAATGTATGAATTTGTAAATTTTCTCTTTAGTAAATGGTTTTAAAATGTTAATAGAGCGACATCAAAGGGGTATAATTAAATTACGCCTAATTTAATATAATTAATTAATAAATAAATGACAACGCAGTGTATAGAAATCATATTAATTAAAATGAAAAATTTTACTCCTGGAAAACTTTGCCGGGTCTTTTCCTATAGTACATACATACAATCTTATTTCAAATTAATTTTAACTTTCCGCGTGTAAATATCTAATTCTTTTTTACTTTGCGCATTTTCCCCTTCATTTAAAAAAAATTTAAATGGTAATCTGGCAAAAAAAGGGTGTGGAAGAAAATCTTAAGAAATTACTAGCGACCGCCCGCAGCTTCGCTTGCGTAGACTACAAATTCCTGATAAAGGTACTATTAACGTTCGAAATGGTTTATACATACTTTTTGTTGGAACCGATTTTGGTTACACCTATTCAAACTTTCAATCTTCTTTCCCCTTCCACCCTTTAAAAAAATCGATACAATTTTTCATCCCCCGTTTCTCACCCTTAAAAGGTGGAAATCTAAAAACGCTGAAAAACGTCATTATTTAAGTCCCTCCATTCCCATCCTTAAGTTTGAAATTTCTAAAAAAGCCTTTCTTAACTTAATGCGCACGTTATAAAATAAACCTATGTTCCAAATTTAAGCTTCCTAGACTTAGTAGTTTTGGCTGAAAAGTAGCTAATGTCAAATCTCTTGAGAACCTTCTTTCCTGTCTGCAAAGTTTCCTTAAAATCTGTTTAGCCGTTTTGGAGATTAGCTCAAATAGACAGATACACGTACAGACAGACAGACGGACAAAAAGTAACATTTGTTAGTTTTGAAGACCTTCTTTTCATACTTGTGATGTTTCATTAAAATCGGTTTAGACAGATGGACGTACAGACAGAAATACAAAAAGTTCTGTATGTCACTTTCGACTACATCCTTTCCATATGTGTAAAGTTTCATCAAAATCGTTCAAGCCGTTTTGGCCGAAGCCGATTTGCTCGAATAGACAGACAGTTCGTTTTCATATATATAGCCTACTAGCGACCGCCCGCAGCTTCGTTTGCGTAGACTACACATTCCTGTTTTAGGTAGCATTAACATTCGAAACGGTTTATACGTACTTTTTGCTGAAACTAATATTGGGTACACCCATTTAAACTTTCAATCTTCATTCTCCCCACTCCTTTAAGAAAACCGATCATCATCAGCCCATTTTACCCCACTGCAGAGGCCTCCCCCAGGGTGAGGAGGGGGTTTTAGAGCTTAAATCCACCACGCTACTTCACTGCGGGTTGGGAATTGTAACGACCGCTATCTATTGACTGCGTTAAGAAAACCGATACTCACATACTTTTCACCTCACGTTTCCCACCCTTAAAATGTAGAAATCCAAAAACCCTGAAACACGTCATTATTTATTTATGTTAAAATTTTTGTTTCTAACTTTAAAAAACAAAGACTCTCATACAAAGCCCCTCCATCCCTCCCTCCTTAAATTTTAAATTTCCAAATATTTCTTTCTTAAAAAATTAATACTCACGTTATGAAATAAACCACTATTCCAAATTTTGGCTTCCCAGACTTAGTATTTTCAGCTTTATCTACGCTGATAGATTAGTGAGGACAAACGACAGACAGCCACAAAAAGTAACTGATGTCACTCTTGAGAACCTTCTCTCACGTCTGCAAGGTTTCATTAAAATCGGTTTTGGAGATTAGCTTGAATAGACACATAGACGTACAGAAAGACAGACGGACAAAAAGTAACGTGTGTCACTTTTGACTACCTCCTTTCATACCCGTGAAATTTCATTAAAATCGGTTTAGCCGTTTTAGAGATTAGCTCGAATAGACGAATAGATGGACGTACATACAGACATACAAAAAGTAGTGTATGTCATTTTTGACCATTTCCTTTCCACATCTGTGAAGTTTCCTCAAAATCGGTTTTGGCGTTTTGGAGATTTGCTCGAATAGACAGACAGACAGATAGTATTATTTTATACATATAGCCTATAGCCTTCCTCAATAAATAGGCTATCCAACACAAAAAGAATTTTTCAATTCGAACCAGTAGTTCCTGAGATTTGCGCGTTCAAACAAACAAACAAACAAACTCTTCAGCTTTATAATATTAGTATAGATATACATACACCTACCTACTTGATGATTCGAGTTGTATGTTTGTGTGCATCAGTTGTCTGGTACCCAGAATACAAACTCAGCATTGATTCGAAATATCTAATTCTTTTTTACTTTGCGTATTTTTACCTTCATTTAAAAAAAATATTTAAATGTTAATCTGGTAAAAAATGGGTTACAAAGAAATTTATCTTAAGAAATTATATACATACACCTACCTACATGATGATTAGCGTTGTATGTTCGTATACATCAGTGATCTGGCAGGTACCCAGAATACAAACTCTGTATAGATTTTGGACTAGATGGCCATGTGTAATATATCCCAGTTATTATTACACGATATGGCTCGCTAAAAATTAAAACAATAATTTATGAAAGATAATGATTATCCATTCTTGTATGTGTATGTAACATTTTCGTGACTTATAAAAAATTTTTTTTCAGGACCAAAGGAGTTCTTCTACAAAGGTCACCACTACTTCTTCAGCGGGCACGTTCCGGCGCTCGCCAACAGAAAAGTCGACTGGCTAGACGGTCGCAACATCTGCCGCGAATACTGCATGGACCTCGTCTCCATGGAGACCCAAGAAGAAAACAATCTAATTTTCAAACTCATCCAGCAAAGTTAGTATTTAAAAATCATATATGACTGGCAATAGGCACAAAATTTGCGATATGCAAACATATCAAACAATATTGCAATAAGTTTTATCTCACGCGAACATTGCCGCAAGCATATATACTAACAGACAAATGCTTGTACAAAAAAAGTACACCCCTCAGGTACATCCACTGATTTTTGCAGCTACCAATCACCAAAAACGTCGGAAAAATTATGTTTTTTCTATATGAATTCTGGTTATAAAAATTAAAATAACGATATATTTATAACTATAACAAATAAAGATAATTCAATCAAAACTTACAAATAAATCTAAGAACTAATTAACAATATTTACAATATTTACAGCATAAAAATATCCTCCAGGTTGGTCCCATGTGGCATCGATCCCATTACGCTTGCACTATTTCCGCGCTGCACAGCGATTTTGAATTGATAATTATTTCATAGTATAAATATCATAAAGTAGGTAGGTTTGATGTTTCGGGAAACGCCGACACAGCGTCTGGACACGACAGTGTATCAGGGTTGTCACAAGAAGACAAAATTTTACTTTGATATTATTATTTATCTGTTATTAAATGTCGTGATAGCTCGAGCGCAGCGGACCTGTTTCAAACCTGTAAGACCATATGGCCGTGGTTCGAATCCGGGGGTGTACCAATGAGTTTTTTCTAACTTAAGTACATTAACTATCACTGACTCCGTGCCTCGGAGAGCACGGTCAGTAGTCGGTTCCGGTTGCTTTCAATAGATGGCGGTCGTTGCAATCCGCCAACCCGCATTGGAGCAGCGTGGTGAATTTAAGCTCCAAGCCTCCTCATATTGAGGAGAGGCGTAAGCCCCTGCATTGGGGTATAAAAAGAGCTGATGGAATTACATATTATTTACTGATGTGTATAAAATATCTTAGCTTTCGGTACGCTGCATTTAGTTCGACCAATCTCGAATATGCGACAGGAATTAAAGGTCCGCCATTTTGAAAATCTGCATGATTTTATCTTAGAAACTTCAATCTGATGTCAAAATTAAAATGGCCATCGTTTTGAAATTATTCAACTGGCATTTGTACCGGTAAAACTCAGTTCACCTTGGTCCTTTTCGTTCTTTTTCGGCCCAAATGGGTCATTTTTGGTTTTTCGGTTCTCCTCGGTTCGTTTTGATCCATACCGGTCTAAGGCGATCCAACTTAGGCCAACACGATTTAACTCGGCCAAATTGGTTCGACTCGAGTTAACTCGGTAGTTTTCAATCCTGTCCGGTCCTTTTCGTTCCTCTTCGGCCTTTTTCAGTCTTTTTCGGTGAAAATCTTTTTGTTTTTTTGTCCTTTTTGGTTCGTTTTTGATACTCTTTGGTTCTTTACGGTCCAACTCGATATTTTTTAATATAAATAGGTCCAATAAAGTTCAGTTCGATCCAATTTAATCCGATTCGGGCTAACTCCATACTTTTCGGTCTTGTTAGGACCTTTTCGGTCCAACACGATCGCTTTCGATTAATTCAGTCCTGTTTGGTTTTGTTCAGTCTAACGCGATAATTTTCGGTTCTTTTTAGTCTTCTTCGCATTAACTCAGTTTTGTTCTGTTTTTTTTTGTTTCAGCCTTTTTTGCTACTCCATCCTTTTTTTTTGCGTTCCTTTTCGACCCTATTAGGTCTTTTCCTGTCCAACCCTATCTTATCCAATGCTATCGGTCCTGTCCGGTCCAACTCCTTTTTGGTCCTTTTTAGTATTTTTCGTCCCAATTTATGTTTTTTTTTTTGTTCTTTTTGTTTTTTTCACTTCTCGTCAGCCCCTTTTGGTCCCACTTGATCTTTTATCCAACACTGAACTAAACAAATTGGTTTGACATGAGCTAACTCAGTAATTTTCGGTCTAACTCGGTCCCTTTCAGGTTTTTTGTTCTTTTCTGTCCTTTTTGATTTAACTCGACCGTTTTTGGTTCAAGTCGGTTTGATTCGGTTAACTTGATCCGACTCGGGCCAATTCTATTGTTTCCGGTTGTTTTTAGTACTTTTTGGTCTAATTCGATGTTTTTCGAATCAGTTTTGTTCTTTCAAGGGTTTTCCAACCTTTTTGGATTGTTCGTTTAATACTCTCAACAGAAATAGACCAAAAAACCAAAAAGTTCGAATTTTTCGGTTTTTTATGAGTAGATATCCTTCAAACGTGAAATTTAAGTACCAAACGATAAGTCTGCGACTAGTAGTTTCAAAAAAAGCTTTCGGAAAAATTTGGTCACGTGTTCACATAGATCTCGTTAAAACATCAAGTTTGAGTACCAACACGATAGATATGCGATTGATGGTTTCGAAAAAAAAACAGCTTTTCCAATTGTATCATGCGACATATAAAATGAAAGTGCTTGCAATGGGAAATGCAAATACTATTACTATAATTTTAAAATGAGTAGTTTAAAAGATATAAAAGAAAATATACACAATTTTCCATTATCTTATCCCCCGTCACCTTCAAAACTTGTCTTTAAATTCTCGCGGAAAACGAAAATTATTCGTGAAGAGAAAATGCGTAAAAATGTGTTGTTTAATTTCACCAAAAACTAACAGTCAATTAATTGGCCTAGTGATTACCACACGGAACAAGTCACTTGGTTCAAGAAGCATAACTTGAATGAAACTGAGATTTTTTGAATGATAAGCTTATTCTTGAATCAATCACAAAGTCAAACTGAGCAGTAAATTTTTTTAAAAATTATTTTACATGTGCCAAAGAAAATATATTATTAAGAAAGAAAGAAAGAAAGAAAGAAAGAAAAGAATATTTATTTGGCACACTTACAATAACGCAAGTAATAATGTTTTAAAGTATAACAGGTAAAATTAGAAATATAAAAATAAACAAAGTAAATTAATTAAAAAAAATAAAAAAAATATTACTACTATCCACAAGTATATCTTTATTATTTATGTTATAGGCTTTTAAATAGAGTTTGCAACTTTGGACTGATTGTTAATGTTCAGGAGTTACATGAGAAATTCTGTGTCGTAGCAGTGAGTTAGAAAACGATTAAAATTTAACAAAAAAGATCATTGATATAAAATTTTTGTATGATAATGAAAATAATAATGATAAAAAGTATTTTTTTTACGAATATACCTTAAATCTTTGTCACTCATTTTCAATTAGAACTATAGATTCATTTCCTGTATTTTTATGTTTGTTAATGTAAATGTCGGTGCGTTATTCTACTTCATAAAAGTACGAATTCTCTCGTACGCTCTCTTCTGCGTTTACCGTCTTATCACTCATACTGTAACTAGCTGGTATAAGATAGAGTTTCAGTCCGCGAGGTCCCCGCGCGCCGGTCTTCACCTCCTCAAAATTGACCAAACGTTGCAGTCAAATTCATTTACTCCATGTTCTACTTAATGTTTATAATTAACACTAGCTTCTGCCCGCGGCTTCGCCTGCGCGGACTGACGTTGCGCCCTTGTAGTCGTTTTCCGCCCCCGCCACTGTTCTCATTCCCTCACACTTTTACTTTCATCTAACTCCCGTTTCCGTCTCTCTCTTATAATATGTACTTATTCTTTTCCGTTCTCATTACCGCTCGCAATTCCATTTCACACATATATTGTACAGCGTCTAGCCCCGGTTTTGCATGGGCCGTTTCCCTCCCCTCCCCCACCTTCCCCAAACCTAGACGATAACCTTGTAAAAAACTTGCGGCGCCAAAACTACTTGCCAACTTGACACTACGTATTATTATATAAATATAGATTGCGCAAGTTGCAGTCAACGAAGGTTGCGAATATGAAATACCGTTGCCACCATTGAGTTAAATGGTTGCAACACTAACCACTCGTATATTATCAACAATCATGTTTATATATTTGTTAATTAAGTTGTGTTTTGTTAAAATTAAGTTATCTTAATTAGTAATTACAAATTGTATTTCTTGACTGCCCTACTACTATCTATAGAACTTCGTTTGTGACGTTAAAAATAAGCCGATCTCTGCCTAATACAGGCTAGACTAGCACTCGCCATGTTTAAATTTAGATAAGTCCGTTTAGCCATTTTTGCATGAAAAACAGCTATCCTACAGGAAGTGTGTTTTTCCGGAATAAAATGTATCCCGTGTGTTTTCCAAATCTTAAAACACGTTCGTACGAAATTTCATCAAAATCCGTTCAGCCGTTTTATAAAGAATATTTATCTCACAGGAAGTGCTATTTTCGGGGAAAAAGTAACCTATATATATGTTATTCCGATGTATAAGCTTCATAATAAAGTTTCATATAAATCCATTTAGCTGTTTTTGCGTGATTGAGTAACAAATATACAAACATACAGACTTTCACATTTATGATCTATACTTATAAAGCTGAAGAGTTTGTTTATTTGTTTGAACGCGTTAATCTTTAAAACTATAAATAATCGGATTTGAAAACTTCTTTTTTGTATTGATAGCCCAGTTCTTGAGGAAGGTCACATTAGGTATATAAAATCGTAGTGTTTTTCTGTTTGTCTGTTCCAGCTAATCTGCAGAACGACTGAATCGATTTTAATGGAACTTTATGTACATAAAAATAATATAATCAGGTCGAGTGACATAGATAGATTACTTTTTGTCTATCTGTTCGAGCTAATCTCCAAAACGGGTCAACAGATTTTAATTAAACTTTACAGACATAAAAAGGAGGTGATCGTAAGTGACATACGTTACTTTTTGTCTGTCTGCATGTTTGTCTGTTTGTCTCTCTATAACTTAAGAACGGCCGGACCAATTTTGATTGAAATTGGTAGATAGTAAGAAATAACATGATATGTGATTACGTTAATGATCATACCATATGTGGACTTTAAGAGGGGTAATTTGTGGGGGGCGATGAAGTATCTAAATCTTTGTTCTTTGAAGTAAGAAACATGAAAAGTTGAATTACAGCGAATGAACATAAATAAATAAATAATGATGTGTTTCAGGGTTTTCGGATTTCTATATTTCAAGGGTATGGAATGGGGAGGGGATTTTGAATGGTATTATAGCTCATTTTCGAGCCATACATGTTGCGACTTATGCGATAGGTACCGTCCGAAATTACGGAACTTCCCCCCATCCTTGTATACGTTAGTGTGCAAAATATTTGCACAGCTCATATAGTATCATCATAATAAGAAATGTAATCATTACGGGTTGGTGGATTTTAACGACTGCCATCTGATGACGGCAACCGGGACCAACGGCTGAACGTGCTCTCCGTGGGACGGAGTCAGTGATAGTTATGTCTATGATCGTTATATGCCCTGGGAATCGAACCACGACATTCTAAACAAGAAGGGGGCTCGCCACCACACGGCTATTACTATATTTTTGACTTAAAATTGACTTAAAAACATCTAATAAGGTGAAAATGACAACAATTACCTAATCAATTCCAGATGACGTACCGTACATATGGACCAGCGGCCGTTTGTGCGATTTCAAAGGTTGCGAATCGCGCAAAGACTTAGAGCCCAAGAACATCTTCGGTTGGTTCTGGTCAGCCAACAGAGAAAAGGTGTCGCCCACCAATCAGGTAAATATACCTCACTGATATACCAACAGCAAATGAACAACAAAAAGCAAGTAAAATACTGACAATAATCGCATAATGTAAAAAGTAACCCAAGGAACGTGAGAAATTACATAAATATAACTAAGTAGAAGCGACACGACCTCACATAAACTGAAACATTTGTATTTATTTAAGGAAAAAAATCGAATATATTTGAGGCGTGAGAAAAGATTTTAGTGGCGTACCTACTTGTTTTATTTTTACAATAACCAGCGTCGTCATTTTTATATATTTATATGAGGCCGAGTTCAAAGTTTTAATATAATTATTGAAATACTGCACTGAATAATTCGAGCGGTCACATGTATTTATATCTAACAGTATAATAATGTATTTCCTTTATTGTAGTTCGTACATTTATGATTTTTAGAGTTTTCAAAAAAATCAAAATTTGAATAATGGCCAACGCCGACATGACTTTTCTAGGTTTATGTTCAACTTAGAAACTTTACAAACTTTTATTTAATAAGCTGTCAATGATTTCAAAGTTTTGCCACAGAATAACCGTAAACTACAAACATTAATTCATTTTAATACGACTTAGACTCACCTATGCTACGTCCGAATTTTTTTTAAATTGCTTTTAGAATAAATATAACTTTCCACTGAAAACTATTCTGACATATTTTCGGTTTGTGAACTATATTTCCTTAATTTCACGATAGGTAAGTTTCACAATTTACTTTGCATAAATTGGATACAACTAATGGGCCGTTGGCCATCGTTTTTATCGACGACCGCTTAGCCTAGTGGGTAGCGACCCTGCCTACGAAGCTGGAGGTCCCGGGTTCGAATCCCAGGTCGGGCCAGTATTTATATGATGAATATTGATACTGGTACCGAGTCTTGGTTGTTATTTGTATGTGTTATCTTCGCTTGGTACCCAAAACACAAGCTCATGCTTAGTTTGGGGCCTAGACGTTGTTGTCATGTATTTAATGTATGTATGTATTGTGGGCCATAGGGCCTAAACTTCATCGGAACCAATCCCAATGCTAATTTATCTCTCTCACCGATTGGCCAAGTGGTTAGAGACTTTAAGTGCGGAGTTAAGGGTTCTCTTCCCGCTCGGGACAAATATTTGTGTGCATGAACGTGTTTATTTGTTCCGTATCTAGGTGTAAAAGTATTTAAATATGTATATATTTGAGGAATATGCTTTGGGACTAGATAGCGTTGTGTGGAATGTCCCATGTATTATTATTTTCTTTTGAGATTTTGATACCTTTTTATATTTCGTATAAACATAAATTAACATCAATAAATAAACGTCATTTGCTACAAAAACCAAACAAAGTGTGTGAAACTTTACATAACATAAAAATAGTGGTTCTCGTATCTTAAAAGCGTAACTAACACACGCCAAAGCAAAGGGTAGGTACACACGCAGTTGCATAACGTTTTCGAATATTTTAGCGTATCGAATCGATTTCTATGTTGTCGGTAAACATTTTAATTTGCATTTAGACAAAACACGTTGAAATATCGTTATCTCACATCTCGACGTCGACTGTCGACAGTTCCCCATCACTGGTTTGGTAGCGGAAAGTAAAAAATAGGTTACGTGACGACACGTATTCTTCATGTTAGTCTGAACATTTTTAAATGTTGTTCTTAAAACCTACGCGAATTAAGAACTGGGATGGAGTGTTTACAGATTGTGGCGGTTGGTACGTACTTCAATAGGCGTCTATGTACCTACCCATATGCGAATATTTTGAGTAATTTTATGAAATGTGGAAGCTTGTACGTTGGTTAACTTTTCATGACTGAGCAGCTGAACCGATCCGCTGAAAAGCACAGACAAAGAAAGCTTAGATCTTGAAGACGGATATTTTTGTTTGTTATAACAAAACCGGACCGTAAACAACCATGAAAACTGGTCGACTACGAATCTGACTCCCTTCGAGAGAATACCATATGTACTACGAGCATTAATCATCGCATTACGTGCCGTATTTTTTTGGACTGACCCAAAGTTAGACTAAAATTGGTATCCAACTCCTTTGTATACCTACGTATAAGTAGGCTTCCACAATGACCACTAGACGAATTGAACTTTTTGATCCTCGGTGAAATTATGCAGCACATTTCCTTTTTATCGATATTTTTCGTTTCCCACAGGAATTTCAAAATATAGAATAATTCAATTATTAAAACAATTTAGGGCTTCACAGTTTCAGAGCTTAGGGCAAGAATGTTGCGATTTCCGTATATTTTATTTATCTTTAAAACTACTTACACATTTTAAAATTATAAAAAATATACATATCACATGATGCATTTAACAAAAAAAAAAAAAAATTTAATTTTGTACTTTGTCTCCGGAAATTAGGTGATCCCAAAATCAGAATTTATTTATTTAAGTACGCTATGCATCCGTGATTGAGTCACCAAACTCTGTATATGTGGATATCTAGGTAATAAATTCAAAAGTTTTGCGTCCAGTACATTCGGAGAATATAACAGACGGACAGAAACCTGAGTGATCCTATAAGGGTTCAGTTTATTCTAAGAAGAAATAAAAGACGTTGAGAAAAATACTACATGAGATGGGATTTCAGTTCACTAAAATGAGAGATAATCGAAAAGTTCTTATGGAAAAGCACGATGTACAACTCAAACGAATTGAATACCTAGATAAAATACGCAAATTTCGCGAAGAAGGAAAAAACATAATCTATATGGATGAGTCTTACATACATACATCCCACACTAAAGGCATAACTTGGAGTGATGATAAGGGAAAAGGAGTAAAGAAGGAAAAAACATAATCTATATGGATGAGTCCTACATACATCCCACAATAAAGGCAGAACTTGGAGTGATGATAAGGAAAAAGGAGTAAGAAAGCCGATTTCAAAAGGTCAACGTATGATAATAGTTCATGCAGGAAACGAAATAGGCTTTGTTCTTGGAGCCTTTTTAACGTATATATCCACGGTAACTACCGGCGATTATCATAAAGAAATGAATTACGATAACTACGAGAAATGGCTGGTTAATCAATTAATCCCAAATATATCCATAGAATTCTGTTCTGGTTGTCGACAACGCACCCTATCACAATAAATATGTTGAAAGACCCCCGATTCCAACACCATTAAACAGGAAATGATGAACTGGTTACAAAGACACGAAATTCCAGTTGATCCAAAATTGACGATACCCCAGATATACGCTATAATATGCCAGCACAAGGAGAGGTTTACAGAGTTTTCCGTGGACAAGATAATTGCCGAATATGGGCACACTGTGTTGGGATTGTCACCATACCATCCGGATTTTAATCCCATTATAAATATATGGTCTCAACTGAAAGCCGCTAGAAACGTGGATATGAATTTAACTTCAATAAAAAAATTATTGGCTGAAAAAGTAAACATGATCGGGGCTGAAGAGTGGAAAAAAGTTTACGATCATGCAATAAAATGTGAAAAAGAATATCGAAAAATTCAACACAGTGTAGACAATTAGATTGATAGACTAGTGATAAATAAAGCTGATAGTGTCAGTGATATTGACCTTAATGAGAGCAGATGGTGAAATGGAAGGAATTGAGAATTTTTCTGATTAAAACATAATATAAACATATTTTTTATTCTTTTTGCATATTATATTTTTCCCCGACCTAAAAACATAAATTGTTTTATTTACACTATAAACATACTACTACGTAGAAGTAATAACATAACATATATTTACAAAATAAATATGTTTCACTCAAAGGATAAACAGAAATACAATTACATTACAGTGCTTCTATTTTCTTAATGTCCCTCGGCAAACTTCGTCAGTCGTTAGATAAATAATATTCATTTTAGATGCATACCTAATTGTCGAAAATAAGAACCTCCTCATTTTTGGAAGTCGGTTGAAGGTGTATTTTATTTTGTTTTCATTTTTATTAATTTCGGTGGTATACTACACATGTTGAAAAGGAGTAAATATTATTTAAAAAGGAAGTAATTTTTCAGCTCTATATAGTTCACGTGGGAATCAAAACAAAACAACAATAAAATATTTAGTTCTGAATTCAAATTTTGATAAAAGATAAATCTAATAATTGATGGACATGGATATTGGCATTCGTTTGTATTAGGAAATGCGATTATTGCCGATGCGCAATATTTATTGCCGGGTACTGTAGCACATTTAATAGTTTCAAAATCGAAAACGTAATAAACTTTATAATTTTTAAAAACATTTTATTATTACTATAAATTATAATTTTTAAACAATCTGATATTATAGTCAAGGATTTTTTTTTGCATTTTCTCTTAATAAATTGCTACGCCTGTTTGCACAAAAAAGGGCTATGCCCATTACGTCATGATATGCAATTGACCTAACTTATTATTACGTAACTATAAGTTGTGTCAAATTGAAACGTAGGTATATGTTTTTGAACTTTCCATCTTTAGAAAATTGTTTGTAAAATATATTTTCAAGAAAGCGGCGTTTGTGGGATATCGTATATTAAAACATACACATGTGGCGCCATCTTTATATAACATATAACATCTTTATATACTTTGTATTCGAATTACCTATTTCAAACAATATAAGTATTTTTCTCTAAAATAATACATGTCACATGTTTGAAAGCTCATAATTTTTATTGAAAATTTAATAGTTAAAGTTTAAACAACAGTTTTAGTTATAGCGTCATCTGTCGTAAAGAATAATAACTAGAGATGCACTGAATGTGTGTTCTGCCGAAGTTCGGCTTCGGCCGAATGTTAGGTTTAAATTGGCGCGCTTTTAACCTATGAAATTGTCGGTTCGTGTTCGTTCCGACGCTTGCCATGCCACCTGCCGCGTCCGGCCCGCCATCTGCGATCACCCTGCCACTTCTCATTTGACGTTTTGTTATCACAATTTTTAAATGAAAATATTTTTATAATCTAAATTTTTTAATAAAGCGTAGAAATTGATTATTTTTATTCTTTTTACCTTCAAAATACAATACTACATTAGTAAAATGGTAACTAAACAAGTAGAATTGGGTATTTAAATGTAGTTATGCTGATAATTGGATTTACCGAAGTTTGGCCGACATTCGGTATATCCTGGTATATCTAACCGAAATTCGGCCGGAGACGAAGTTCGGCAGTACCGAATGTGAACCGAATTTCGGTGCAACTCTATAAAGTCTATCCGTTATATTAGACCTCAGACGCCGGCGTCGGTATCCTTTGAGACGGCAGCGAAGTGCCGGCGGATTTCTTTGTGAACCTTTGTCGGTATGCGGTGTCCACGTGTCAAAGGGTGTGGGTTAATATATGGACAAACTATAATAACTATATCATGGCAGTCGAGGGAATGCGTTCCCGACAGGTCGTAGATAGTTGATGTGTATTTGTACCGACGGACAATTCCTGTTTTCAAATATTATCGTTTACACGCACGAATTACACAAAATTAAATTAAAAATTATATTATTATGTCAACTCTATAACTCACACACACAATCACAACAACGTCTAGGTCCCAAACTAAGCATTAGCTAGTATTTTGGGTACCAAGCGAAGACACCACATACATATAACAACCAAGACAACTGACAACAAACATGTTATAGCTAAAAATATCATGTGTCAGAAACGCATTCTCTCGACGGCCATGATATAGAGTTATCGATTCAGTACCTACAGCGCTATCTGTAGTAATGTATAGCAATTAATTCGATTTCAAATCATTTAGATGCGTCTAATTCGATCTTTTTTTTATCTACACATTGCAAATTCGGTATTTGTCAAACACCGTTGAATAATCACATAATCGAAATGAAATGTATTTTCGCATAACTTTATTTTTGGTATTGATTTTCGTAAAGGACAATCTTTTTATTTTTAAACAAGTAATCAAGTGTTTTTTGACTCGCTAAACTACCTAACAGGTACCGTGGAAGCGTATTACTTGAGACAGTTTTAAAGTTTAAGAATAAAAATCTCCACATAAACATATATAATTTACGTAAAACTTTGACAATAAACAGGTCTTGATATTCTTTAAGGATATATTTGAACGTAACTATTGTTAATAAAAGTTTGTCATGAAATTTTTTTCAAAATATTTTTGTCTCAAGTTACCAATATACAGTGGTATACTTGAGAAATGGTTCAAAACACGTACTATACCAAGTTAGCCATTACTGGTGCTATTTGAGACAAAATCAAATTAAATATACTTTTAATTAAATTTAAAAAAAAAATCATATTCAAGGTAATTTTCGTAATAAAATTAAATAATAAGAAACCCTTAAATAAAAGTCTGTAGGACGAATAAGTAACTTTTATTGGCATAATCAAAGGTTTTCACAGTAGGGAACACAAGCATTTGTAATCTGATAGTGAATTATAAAGATAAAAACGAATAATTTTTCGTTAACAAAAAAAAAATATCTGAAATTGTCGTAAAAACGTAACTAATATATTCATATAAATTTCAAGTTTTATTGTAATTAAAAACAGCACATCAAAGTGATTACAACTCCAAAACTCTATTTAAAAAAATAATAATAATAAAGTTTATCAATACGGGGCAAACTTGAGACGATTCTCATGTTATCATTCAGTCTCGAGTATGCTACACATTTTTACCTAATTTCACAGTATCAGTACAGTCTTTTAAGTCGGTCCGTTAGAATTTAAAGCGTTTATTCAAACACCTATATCAAATTGGGTTAATTTAGTTATTACAAATTAAATTTAAGTATAGAAAAAGAGTTAGAACATGTAACGGCCCCTTTTTTCCTGTATGGGTCGAACACATTTTATTACGTTATGTCTCTTAATGACCATAATATCATCTACATCAGGAAAAACATATACGTTTTTGCTTTTAATATTATTTCTTATTATTATCTTTCATAATATGAATCAAAAATGAGACAGCGATTGTAAGATGAGACATCATAAAACTTGAGACACTGATTGTAACTTGAGACACATGTCTCTAGTTACCAACAAAATACAATTATTTACAAAAAACAAAAATAATAACATCACGAAAGCACTAATATTTATGAAAAACACTTTAAACTAATCTTGATTAACTTGAAGATACGTTAATTGCAGATAAGGAAAAAAATGTTCGTAAATTTTGAATTCCCGATCTAAGTTTCAACCACCTTTTATTGTTATCTATTTAGTACCATAACATTTAGTCATAATTATAAGAAAATGCTTACGTTTATCAAATTTCTCCAGTTAAAATCTAGAACACAGCTCTAACCACAAACACATGGGACACAAACTACTACAGTGGTGCCATTGCAAATTTTAGGAAAAATATTTTTACAAACGGTTGATTATGTCTCATGTTAACATACTGTATCAAGTAATACGCTTCCACGGTATTTAATTGTTCGCTGAGAACACTTACTGGTGTACCTACTACTCTCGGGGAGTATACTAGGCCTTGTCATTGTTACATGTATTAATATAGATGGCGCTGCAATCGTTGTAATGTCGCGGCACCAGCGCCCCCTTACGACTATATGAAGTGTACATCACTTCGATATAACCTGAACGTCAGACAAGTCATGTAATATTTAATATTATAATAAAAACCTAAAACTACTGGTTGTTTATATTATAAATAGTCATCCTGAGCCCGCCAACAACACAGTCATGTTCTCTTCGGTCAGTAACTGGAACGACGAAATTTCTGATTTAACGGAACCTGTTCCGAACTCATTTTTTCGGTACCGTACGTACCACGAAAGAATAGGTAATAGGTACTTTTTTCGGCTGAAAATGAAATTCCGTCGGATTCCAGCAATTATTTGCGAATCTAGTGCACCTAATAGTTTGCATTCGTGTATAGCCGGAGACATTTGTTTGCATACATATGTCAGCATAACATTTTTCAAGTCTATTCTTAATTCATTGGTCCCACCAGCTCTTTTTAGTCGATAAGCAAAAGATAGACATTTCAACCTACTAAAATATTTTCATAAAAGTAGTATAGGTACCTACCTACTCTCGGATCGATCAGAATCTCGTCGATTTAGATTTATCTCCGTTTCATTTCAATCCGAGAATATAACACCAATGACATACAGAATTAGCTCGTAAATAATTAACTTTGTGATATCAGCACTAACTTTTAGTAGGTATGTTAAGAAACATGTTAATTTATCTGCGTCAGGACACAAACTGTAGTTCCTGGATCCGCAGGTATGACGTCATCAAAATGGCGGCCGCCTATTTTGGAAACTGCAAATTATTTCGAAACTATGAGTCTAATATAATTAAAATAATTAAATGTCCTATAATATCGTACTTACGTTAAACCACGTTTTTCAATATGCGTTTTCACGCAAGCGAAGAAAAGGGAAAAAATAGAAAAAAATTCACTTCATAGGAAAATATAGATTGCGCCAAAACATGTCCACTTTAAAAAGTATTACGTATACCTAGCTTTGAAGTGGATAGTCCTAGTAAACTATAGTAAATCACATGAAAGTTGGATGCTCGACTCGAGCTGTGTTGTTTCGCCTATTTTTTAAATATTCATTTAAATATATTTTTAACAATTACTTGAAATGTATCTTTGTTATTGCATAATGCGACCAAAAAAGATAATATTGTATAGGATACCTACTCGTAAAATTGTAAACGATTCGCATCAGAATAAAATCATTTAAAAAATAAATAATTGGTAGCTATAATTAAATCTGCTATTAAACTAACAACAGAATTAAGAACTCTATATTTTCATAATGCGGTTGCTACTTTTTTTTAATACCTATAATTAAGGAATAAAGATCGCTTAAATCAACAAACCCACGATGCTGGAATTAACCATTATTGAGTGGTGGAAAATGGGCTAACATGACGCGTCGCTCGTTGCGCAATGCTCAAGCGCAAAACATCGAAAGTGATTGACTAACCACATTCCTATAACTTGCCAAAATTCTGTCAACTTGTTCTTCAGCTCGCTGCCTAGTTTCGATAGCGAGCGAGGGCGAGAGATGAAAGTTTCCTTTCGTTCGATACTATATTTCACATTCATGCAGTCTCTACTCTAGTTACCTATAGTGGTGTAGAAATTCGGTGTCATACAAACTATAGAAAAAAACCAAATTAAAATAGCTAAACCGGTAGCTAAAAAGCCTATTTTATATTCTCCAGATCCCGAACGGCTGGGGCTACAACCCATGGTCGCAGACGGGCCACAAAAAACAACGCCAGCCAGACAACGCCGAGTTCGACATCAACGGAACGACGGAATCTTGTCTCAGCGTACTCAACAACGTATACAATGACGGTATAGCATGGCACGATGTAGCGTGCTACCACGAAAAACCCATCGTGTGCGAGGACTCTGAAGAATTATTACAATATGTTGCCAGCACCAATCCTGGGTTGCGTCTTTAGATTTTAAAAAATAAATTTAAACACTTCCAGTAATGTCAAGGAAACAGAAACATGTTCAAACATATAGAAAAATCTGAAAATTTATTCTGATATTTTAAATTAAACATGGTTTATCTATAATTTTATATTTAAATGAAATTTATGACAACAATATTATTTATAGTTTACAAATGTTTACCTACAAAATTTTCACTTATTTTTCTTCGTAATTTTAAAAAATTAACTAAAAAAATTAACTAAAGTAAATTTCAATCCAAAATTGACATTTATCAGAACTCAAATACCAATCAGTGCCCAAACATTAAAAAAAAAAATCTGAGATAAATGTACAGCGTTTTAATCGTAAGCTTTAGTAAGTAGAGTTATTTGCATAAGAAGAATTTTTGTATATAAAAAGAATAAAAAATATAAAACTACTGTTTTTTTATTATTCCTCCGCCTGTCACACCTCACTTCCTACCGCCAATCGAATAATTAATATGTCACTGCACATGTGAAGACCTACATCCTTAACTCCTACCGTTTATTGTATACACCTTACAAAACAAATTTATATTCTCTTTGTGTTTTTTTGCACAATAATATAACATAACACTCTTTTACCTGTCGAAGTCTACTGAGGTAAATGTTTTTATAGGTACAAAAATTTGTGGCGTCACAAAAAAACAATACAATAAAAAAAAATTGTAATCAAATCTACGTACTTATACAAAATTAAAACTAGTGACTTTAAAAAAAATAGTAACAATTCTTTATTATTAAATCTAAGTAGATTTGTTACATAGTTTAATTATGCAACTAAAAAAAAAAAACCAAACGAGGGTTGCATTTTAACATTATATCAAAAAAACTTAACAAGTATCTTCTAACTTCAACATCAATAAATATATACAAACTAAATTAATAAATTCCTTCATCGCTAAAGCACACATCAGCTCACATATATTTAAAACGAGGTAGATATCAATCACCAATATTTTCATTCATTAGTGGAACATGCAATTCTAGAAATTACATCAAAAATGTATTTTAATGTAATTTCGAAAAAAAAAAAACTAATCTAAGCTTTGCGTGGTTCATCAGTGAATTGCATTAATTAAATTTAATGCTTTACATTACTTCTAAGGCCAGGATTGTAATTAAGGCACATAATATTTTATGTTCAGAATCAATATTAGAAAAAAAACATTGTCTGAAAATTGAACACTTGCAGAAATATTTAAATAGTGCATAGAAGCCAAAATTTATTCTATATCAAGTCAAGTACGGAAACAGGATTTCTTTGCTTGTTTGAAATTGGTCAAATTAAAATGCTTCAGCCAAGAGTCAGGAGGACAAATGGACCCATTGACCCGCATAACCACGGCTGAGTCAAGAGCACAATTACACTGAACAAACTACTGTACAAATAGGAAACCACTTAATACTTAGAACATTGTATATTGTAACTAACAATACTAACAGTCTTCTTTTTTCCATTTTGACGTCCTTAAAACAGTATTTGGTACGCAGGAATCGTTAGTTTTTTATTGCATAGAGTGAACCAATAAGATCTAAAATAGTAGGTACTTGCAAAACTAGAGATCGCAGGGACCCTCTGTGCCAAGTTCAAAAAAATCTGTTGGAAAATAACGATGTTAGAGCACGAGTGGACGGATGAAGACAAACTACCATACTATAGTAAAATTATAAAGTATCAGCGGTACTTAAAAAAGTTTTTTACCAATAGTGCTTTTAACATGCAATATAGTAAGAGCAATATTGAGAAGTACATCTGCGAGGCAAGTCCGTGTACATATATGCTTTAACATACATATTTGAATAGCTATACAGTTAACATCTTGATGATAAAGCAGTTTTACTTTTCAGTGCAATCTAAGTACCATATACGTAACTAAGAACAGTTTTGCATGAGGAAACTTGGAATAAATATTAAATGTGTGTATAGAAAACTTTTAGATACATTATCCACCAAGTAATAGCGTGAAATCCATTTCATCTCAGTTGATCCCTTGGCCAGATCTAAAAAGAACTGTGATGTAAACAATGTTTATATTAGGAATAAAGATAAACTCGTAGTATCCACTACTAGGCTCCATAAAATAATTCACTCAAAGGTAATTGTGTAAGATTTCATAATAAACTTCCAAGCAATATAATAGACATGTCAACAAAAATTCCAAAATTAAGTAAAACGACAACTACCTAATGTCCAAAGCATATTACAATTTGAAAGAATGTGATATAAATGACAAAATGCTTGGAATTAAGTTGCTCTAATCCACTTAGTTTTTAATATTATTGTTTGTAGCACTGTCACTTAAAACAAGAAAAAGCCACTTTAAATTTCTTGCAATGTTCATCTTAGAGTGGTCGCGTACAAACATGCATAAAATTAGATTTATGACATTCAAAAGTGATAGCAAATTGCACTACTTGAAAATAAACGGATTTTTATTTATTTTACTCCTCTGTCTGTCGAACGAATTTGTTACTTCTGATTTTCCACTGAGGAATAATTGGGTTTGAATATTTTTTTTTTATTTATTTATTTTATTATTAAATGAGTGATCTATAAAATAAACTTATTCTTGCTTGTTATTAAATGTTTTCGATTTTCCTTACTATTGCCCCATCCTTCCTTTTTTGCAAATTTTTGTTTTTACACCAGGACAGATGTAATGTCAGATCGCCACTACATTTCAATACAATAGAGACTCGTTTTCACCTGCCCTAGTGAAAAAGATTCTCTATTTCGTGAGAAATAGATATGGATGGATCACCATTTTTCTACTTTAGCCTGAGGGAATTGAATAAATTAGACAAAATAAATTGTGTAGTTTTAAAAGTTGGTACAGCTATTCCTTGAAATGTCCTCATAAACATTCCAAAATTCCTAGAGGGTTAAGGCCAAACTGGCGGTGGGAGAGGGGCAAAAGTCCCTTTTTTCAGTTTTGTGTTTGCATCTCGAAAATTATTAAAAATATAATTATAATTACTTTTACATTAATTAACTACATAAAATTCTCTATCAATTATATATGACAAACATTTTTACTGTCGGATCAATACTTTAGGAGCTACAATGGGTCAAACAAAATCAATACGGATTCGCAGCAAAGAAATCGAACTGAATCGGCACGTTTTCCATTCATTGCGTGTATCTACCTTACCTACGAGTTTACCTTAAGGATTGTTTTATACATCGGCGTGTCAGTGTCTTGATAGCCCAAGCACAGTGATTCTGCTTCTTGTTTAGAAGGCCGTGCTTCGAATCCGGATATGTACCAATAAGTTTTTTCTGACATAAATACCTACATAATTATCACTAACTCCGTGTCTCAGAGAGCACGTCAAGCCGTCGGTCCCGGTTGCCACCAACAGATGGCAGTCGTTAAAATCCACCTACCCGCACTGGATAAGTGTAATCGATTAATTAATTAATATTTAAATAATTTTAATTATATTTTTAATGGTATTTGACATCCAAGCAAAAAAATGAAAAAGGGACATTTTCCCCTTCTCCCAACGCCAGCTCGCTCCTTATCTTCGGGACTTTGAGTAGACATCTCAAGGAATAGCTGTACAAACTTTAAAAACTACATGAATTATTTCATTAGATTGACGATTTTTAGGCTAACTTGCTTAGGCTACTTATTTAGATCTATTCACTAGATCCATTTTACTTATAGTTTTTACTTATATAAATTGACCGAATTAGAAATAAAAAGCTGGCTACATCCATAATGGATCCTGCCAATGGATCTTCTGAGATTAATCGGTGAAATCGCTACTAGACGGACTTGCCTGAAATATATAAAGCTCTTCTACATGCCAAAGTTTTAAGAATGATATTTTAAGGATCTTGTAGAAATATAGCAATTTCATATGTCTGAATTGCTCAATGAGAATATTTTTCATCGTCTGGCACAATAAATATTGCACTTCACAGCCTTGACTTTAATATCAAAAAAATTTAGCACCTATTCCAGTATAGCTATGGTTCACTAAGTATTATGATCTAAACTATTACTAAAAACAATTTCTAATATAAAAATTATATTAAATTATGGCAGTAATCAGTCAAGATATTTTAAACAAAGCTGTTAAGATAATTTACTTAATGTGTAGCCCCGGCCTAAACCACGCCCTATATATTTACTATATTTATGGCACATATTGAGATCTCTGATTTTCTCTTGTAAGACATGTAATGCATTGCACGGTTCTCCATTTATTTCAACAGTCATCAAAGAGAATTGTTCAATCTCGTCAGGAGTCAGTTTAAAAGGTTTATCAGATTTCCCAATATTCTCAAGTGCTACAGTTAAAGCAGTTTCACCGGTGGAAGATGATGAAAGATCATTATCTAAAAGTTCGTAAATAACATTATACTCTTGAAAAGTACTACTCGTTGTCAGTACTGGCAGATCAACACCAGCCTGTGGTTTAACATTGCTGGCGCGATGTAGTTTCCGTCCTTTGTAGAGATTTGACAAATCTGGAGACAAAAATAATAAGGTAAGAAAAATTTCACTAAAAAATGGTGGACGGATATAGATAGTTAATGCCTTACTTTTAAAATATAATTCAGGGTCCTTTTTCGAGAAAACTGGCCACTTAGTAAGTTCATCAGATAAATTAATAGTTCCCTCCTTCTGTGGTATTTTTAAATGCAAATCGCCGAGAATCTGTTAAAAATAAATTAGGTATATTAAAAATTTTCGATACACTGCGTCAATTGTGTTGTGCACCGATGATAACTATCGTAAATATATCACCACCAATTTTTTTTTCTAAATATAGAAACAATTTTATAAAAATGCAGTCAGCAGTGAGAGACAACTAAACACTAATAAAAATAGCTTTCCAATATTGTATAACCATCACTTTCTGATTATCAAGACATTTTTACATTTTATTAATAAGCATAAGCGACAGGTATTTACCTATCCCCTGAGAAATGTTACAAATAAAAAATCTTTATAATAAAAAAAAGGAAATATAAATGTAATAAATTCAAATTTCCACATGGAATAAAATATATAATGAAATAAAATCAGGGGCAGGCAACATTGCTTTCAAAATAGATAACAACAAAATAAAACAAACAAAACAAAATAAACAAAACTCACTATGTCATTATAACCCAGAGACAATAATGCTGCAGGTGTGAAGTAAATCTGTTTTGCATCCTCAATAATATTTTGAGCTTGACTCACACTTCCTTGATTCCATACTAGACATGGATCAAAATTCATATTTTCACAGAGTACATGGATAGACTATAAAAGAAGTTATAAAGTAAAAGTAAGTCATATTAAAATAATAAACACTCTTTGAACAAAACATAAAATTAAAATTACCTTATCTAAAGGCATTACTCCATGAATGCTCGCTTCGAAAACTCGACTAGGCAGATTTTTATATTCAGTAGGAAGATTTACGTAAGACGTATTCTCTGATGGTCGAAGATATATCCCATAGTCTATTAGCCAAATTCGAAAGTTCTCTTCCATGCTCACTAATCCTCGAACCCATTTACCATTAAATATTACAGCAACATACTGTAAATAAAAAAAAGTATACATGGATCAATGCACAATTTTTTTGGTTAATTGGTATCTATAGTACAATACTTTTGGGCAATAAAAACATAATTAAAAATGACATTTTATTAATTTTAAGTTTCATATGGAAAAATCTGTTGTCATATAAAAAGTAGAAATTAATTTCCATTTTTAACCCCCGATGCAAAAAGAGGGGTGTTATAAGTTTGACGTGTGTATCTGTGTATCTGTCCGTGGCAACGTAGCTCCCAAACGAATGAACGGATTTCGAATTTGGTTTTTTTGTTTTGATAGGTGGATTAGTAGGGAGTGTTCTTAGCTATGTTTGATGAAAATCAGTCCAAGATGACTGATTACTATTACTGAGTAAGTGAAAATTTAAAAAAATGAAAAGTGTATCTTTTGTTTTTATTATAGAATAAAATATTGCAAGTTTTGCACTGTTAAAAATGCTATAATGCTATAACCACAAAAAAAAAAACAATTTAAAACACCTTTTTATATGAAATAACACTGAACTTGTTAAACTATATTCATGTAGGTACTATTAAAATAATATACTGTTCTTTGCCCGATAAACCAAAATTATTTGTCTAGCTTGGGCTGATTTTACAATTTGACCACTAATATGTTCCAAAAAACTGCATCGCAAACATTAAAAGTTAGGTACCTAGGTACTAAAAGGTAATAAAATATCAATTATAGTCACACTGGCAATAATAGATAAAATAAAATAATTTGAGACTGGGCATTTATTCTAAAACGTAATGCAGTGAAATATAAAATAGAATTAATGGTGAAAATCCCATATTACATGGTTACTGAAATATTCTGGAATGAACTTTTTTGCTTTTGGAAATTGACTAATGTGACATAGCTTTTTGATAAGTGACAGGATCAAAGATAAGTATTTTTTGCTTAATTTTATTTTAGCAAGTGGGATTTTTTGATCTAGTTTACTGTATTGTGTTAAAATACTTTAGGTACTATATTTTCCATTAACACGTTAAACGTCATGAGGGCTCAGCATGTGAGCAACAGTGCGATATCCGTTTAGGCCAAGACAAAAACAGTATGTTTGGCCAATTTTCATCAATGACTTATATACATTTATTCAATAGAAAATACCAATACCTGCTATCACAATTTAAATAGAAGCAAATATTCCCTATAAATTCGAAGAAAACTCATGTTGAACACATGGTGTCCCTCATGGCCCATGGGGAGAAAAATCAGTATTTACTTCCTGCAGGGCCACGCGGGTCACACTGTTGCCCGCTATAAAATTCAGTCAATTTCGTCTAACGTCGAATTGAAAAGTTTTTTAGTTATATTTTTTTAAGTTCATTATATTTTTTAGAACCAATCAAACTAGACTTGTCTACAGGGCCGCGGGAGTCACATTAGAAACAAATTCGTTCGATGTATGTGCCCGACGGCTCAGCAGACATTTTTAAAGTTGTGTCTAGCACGCGGTCACATGGTGTCCCCCACGGCCTTAACGAAATCACATCATGTCGACCACAAGGTGTCCCCCACGGCCTCAACAGAAAGATAGGAAAATTTGTCTGGCGTTTAACGTGTTAAGTAAACAATTACAATTTAAACAATTTTATACTTTCAATCCATTTTAATCTGTTGTCCTTTGATTATACATCTCTAGGTAAAGTTTTGGCATAAAAAAAGGTAGATAAAGATATTACCCAACTGTTCAGTTATAACTGATGCACATAGAGACAGTTAATACACAGGCAGTATGGGGTGGCAAGTGTGTCATCTGCTTAGCGACACACACAGGCAAAAATACTTGTGTTTCGCTTGTGTGTGATTTACCAGAACACCTTGCCCTTTTTTCTGTTATCAATCTATTGTATTGCTCTATACATTAGGTCAAGCTATTATTATGTAAATTGAAACAAACAAATGCACCAATAATTACATTTGAGATGTTCTTCTAAACTGTAGGTATAAATATAGTAGCAATTATTTTATTTCAGTATAGAACTTGGGAACAGGAATATAATGATTAATGAAAGTAACTATTTAAGTATTATTTAAAATATGAATTTGTCAAAAGCTCTAGAATTTTAATTAAAAAGTCCAAAAGTTATATATAATGATGATGACTGGTTGGGCGTGGTCAGAGACCCTAACTGCGGAGCCAAGGGACACGGGTTCGATTCCCGCCCGGGACAAATATTTGTGTGCATGAACATGTGTATTTGTTCCATGCCTGGGTGTAAAAAAATTAATCTATATATGTCATAAAAGTATGAATTGACTAGAAGCCCTCTTCTGTATTTACCGTCTAACCACTCATACTATAGCTAGCTGGTGTAAGATGGAGAGTTTTAGTCCGAGTTTCAGTGCGCAAGGTCCCCACGCGCCGCTCTTCACCCCTGAGAAACCCCCGCGCGCCGTTTTCAACCCCCCAAAATTGTGAAATGTCACTTCGATACAGTGAACTGACATTTATGACTGTATTATAATCAAACGCTGCTGTCAAATTAATTTACTCTATGATATATGTAAATGTTATAAAAGTTATTTAAGTAATTATATCAATTGTCTGGTATCCATAGTACAAGCTTTGCTTAGTTTGGAACTAGATGGCACTGTGTGGGATGTCTGAGGTATTATTGTTATTTTTATAAATAATTAAAAAAAAAACAGATTTCAAATACATATACTAAAAAGTTAAAAATTAAATTTACACTTTAACGAAAAGAGCATTAACAGGCGGCATATAGTTTAAGAAGTCGGTGCCAACTCAGACACTTTGAAAGGGTACTTACCAGGTAATAACAATTACAACAATGATACATATATAACTATAACGAATATAGAACAAAATTTAAAGTGAATGACTTGGCACCGACTTCATCAACTACATGCTGCTTGTTAATACTCCTTTCTTTAAAATGAAAATGTTTATGTTTTTGATGTCGGTTTTTATTTTTTTTGAACATTATTTTATTTTCAATTTTTAGGTAAACTCATCTGTAACTTATTTGTATTTAATATAAATGGGGCTTCTAAACGCGCTCCTCAAATGAGACAGCGCCGCGATTACGCGACTTAAATTCATTGTCAAATTGACGCTTCAGCATGCCTAGTAGGTAGTGGTATTCCTATGTAAAACTTCGATTTTATTGCAAAAGGTAAATGCTGCAAATTGTTGAGGAACTCCTTCGACTGTCTATGCTCTCCATCATCAGACCTGTAATGGCACTTATAACCCATATGAGTGCAAAGTTCTCATCAAAAGAAATGAATTAAGTCCAAACACCAGGTAATTGCTGTAAATTGTTAAGGAGTTCTTTCGACTGTGTATGGTCTCCATCATCAGACCTGTTATGGCATTTATAACCCATATGGGTGTAAAGTTCTCATCAATAGAAATGAATCAAGTCCAAACACCAGGTAATTGCTGTAAACCGTTGAGGAGTTCCCTCGACTGTCTTTCGGCTCCATCATCAGATCGACTCCCGACCTTCAAGTACTTGTGGTTGTACTTTATAAAAATACTTAATATACGATATTTTCAAATACGATTTTCGAAGGTTCCCCTCGATTTCACTGGGATGCCATCATCAGATCCTGGTTTCCTTATCAAAGCACCACTCTTGAGATATCTCCTTTCCAACAAAAGAAAAATCATCCAATTCGGTTCATAAACAACGAAGTTATCCCCGAACACCCATAAAAAATATCTATATATGGTCGAATTGAGACCCCTCCTTCTTTTTTGAAGTTGTTTAAAAATATGAAACATTTTTAAATACCACTGAAATTCGGAATGTTTTTTAAAGAAAATATATGGGCCAATATTTGATAATGGGATCTTCTCCATACATACAATGGCAAAACTGTATCACACGTAGTATCTCAATGAGTTTTTTTATTTTTAAACCTCCATGCAAAAAGAGGGGTTTATAAGTTTGACGTGTGTGTGTATGTGTGTATCTGTGTTTCTGTCCGTGGCATCGTAGCTCCCAAACGGAGGAACCAATTTATATGCGGATTTTTTTATATGAAAGATGAATCAGTCGGAAGTGGCCATCTTGGACTGATTTTCATTCAAACATGACTACATGTTTGATGAAAATCAGTCCAAGATGGCCGCCGCCACGAAATGGCGGATATCATATTTTTTTCACTACACCATCAATCAATATTGATGGTGTAGTGAAAAGTGGTGTAGTTGATACCAATGTATCAAATGAAAGGGCTTGACTAGTAGAATACTATACAGTGTGACAAACTTCAAATCCAAGATGGCCGCCACCACAAAATGGCGAATTACATATTTTTTCACTACTCCATTAATATAGCTATCAAATGAAAGAACTTGACTAGTAGAATACTATACACTATGACAAATTTAAAATCCAAGATGGCTGCTACCACAAAGTGGCGAATTACATATTTTTTCACTACTCCATTAATATAACTATCAAATGAAAGGACTTGACTAGTAGAATACTATACACTATGACAAATTTCAAATCCAAGATGGCTGCTACCACAAAGTGGCGAATTACATATTTTTTCACTACTCCATTATTATAACTATCAAATGAAAGGACTTGACTAGTAGAATACTATACACTATGACAAATTTCAAATCCAAGATGGCTGCCACCTCAAAACGGCGAATTACATATTTTTTCACTACTCTGTTAATATAGCTATCAAATGAAAGGACTTGACTAGTAGAATACTATACACTATGAGAAATTTCAAATCCAAGATGGCTGCCACCACAAAATGGCGAATTACATATTTTTTTCACTACTCCATCAATATGGGTATCAAATGAAAGGACTTGACTAGTAGAATACTATACACTATGACAAGTTTCAAATCCAACATTTCCACTACCACAAAATGGTGAATTACATTTTTTTCATAGATCCCTCAATGTGGGTAGCAAAAGATAGGGCTTGACTAGTAGAATAATGTACACTACATTGAAAGGGAATGAGGAATAAACTAAGAAAATGATTTTTTTTTTTGCTGATCATGTATGAATTAGTTTAACTAAATAACTAAGTTTAAAAATTTTGAAATTAAAATTAAATTAAAATTAAATTAAATTAAAATAAAAAAAAATGAAATTAAAATAAAATAAAAAATAAAATTTTATAAAGACCCCGACACAAAAAAAACTAACCTTTAAAAAGTGTGAAATAATACAAGTTTGTTCATTGTCAAATGATTTTTGATCCTTAAAGGCATCTGGAACCGCATTTTTTATGTTCCTACTGAGTTGGAACCATCTATTGTTACAATAGTAGTCGGAGTGCCCATATATTTGGTTTTATTGTATATTTTTTTTTTCAGAATCATTAGAAAAGCGGAAATGCGAAAATAAGCAATAGGTAATAAGAAACATGTATCTGTTACAACCGCACCACTGTCATTAAAACACTTGAAACTAACAGTAAATTACTTTTTCATTACTCACACTCGGAAAGTACGCTTGAAGTTACCTAATCAGAGGGATAAAAGTAGTACTTTTTGTCCCTGGGAAAGGATTTTCCCTGCTGTCAGAAAAATTTTAAAAAAATAAAATATTATGAACAGTTTTGTAGTATGACTTTATATTCATAATTTACTTTTAACTAAATTAACATATGATTTATGTAAATTTAAAGTAAATATTTACCATAATCAATGATAAAAAATACTGGCTGAGTAGAACGCCACAGAAAAAAAAAACATAAAAAAGGCGAGATAGCGGCAATTCGATCTTTAGTTGTTTTGTCAAGTGCTGATTTGTTGCATAGACAGATATTCCTATAAAATGAGTTCATCAGATTCAGACATGGATTTGACGCTTTTCTTACTTTTTTCATATTCATAATGAAAAGCAGTATGTTTACCTTGGGTGAAAGACAATTAGGCACTCGAAATATTGGCGCCCTTGCTACATTCGTGCGCCAAACCATCTCGTGCCTAAATAGGTCACTTTCACCCCTTGTATAAATAATAATCTACTATTACAATGTTCATCTTCTGGGTGGCTCTTTTCTCCACTCTTCACATTAATACAATAACACCTAACTTAACCTATTAATTTCAAATTGGACACATAACACTAAGACAAAAACGACACTAGGGTATATATTAGACTTGCATATTCTTATTCTGAATACATAAGATGAAACTCTTCTTCGCTATGAGTCATGTATTCGTGTATTCCCTTGAAACCTTAAGTATTCCCAGGGAATACTATTGTTATATATTTCGGAATGTATACTATATAATTATGCTCTGCTACCCGTGCTTAAGATTATTTAAGTATGTATATCAGTTGTACAAGCATAATATTTGCATACTTTGGGACCAGATGGCGCTGTGTCGGATTACATATTAATAATCATGCATGAATTTTGAATAGATCAATAAGCTTCTGGGTGGTTTGTCACACTTTTTTAATTATCAACTCTTAACAATAGATATTTAAAGGGTCAGCTTCCCGATGCTGATGCAATTCGTGGTCATAACAATAATTAATTTTAAATGCGGACAAGTTAATGTTTCATCATTTCAAAAATAGTTTTACTTGTGATAAGCGGAGCGGAGCAATGAGCCACCCAGAAACCGCAATTTTTTTCGCCTTTCCTTTAAGGAATGTTTATTGTATGAGTTTCCTACACCCCTCCTTTATAAGCCGGATTAAATATTTTATAACTTCTCGTCAGGCAACTTTGTGAAGCGCCAACTAGTGAAATATATATTAAGAGAGTGGTAGTTTTGGAAACCCAACCCTAAATTAGAAATAATATACAATAATTATAATACAGGTATTAGCACAAAAACATTTACAAATAATAGTATTCTTAGAACTACTTTACTAATCTATTTACTTATACTCTTAAAATAACAAAGTCATCGAGATTAAGCGTCTCATATTTTAAAGATATGTATAGTTCCAATCAACATTTACGGCGGATGAGAACATAGGCACAAGTCGCGTCGCAGTAACCAGTTTTAGGTGTAGCGGGACGCAGTGGAGCGAGGGGCATATGACTGAACCTGCGCAAGCATGCATGAAGCGTTGTATTCCGATCCGCCATAAAGTTTGATTGGAACTATACATCCGTGAATAAAGTAAAGGAATACCTGTCCGTGTTCTATTTTGTCCATTTTGACTTTGTTTCGAATAATATCCAATTCTTTCACAAACACAACTTTCCCAGGATGATCATTATCAATACAGTAAAAAGAAAATGGATTAACGAACGTAGTTACTGATACATTCATTATGTAGGTATTCCTAATTGACAGTTTTCTCGATCGATTTTACCATGATTTTACATTAACTATTATTTAAAATTACGGCGTGTTTTTGTGTTTTTAATTTATACCTTAAGCGGGAGAAAAGTTGTCAAATGTCAATTGTCAACTGTCAAGAATAACAAACAAAACTATCACAGACTATATAGGGATCAAAACTGTTTATGGTTCGAAATAGTGATGTGTCGGTTCTCATTTTAAAATGAAGCCTGATGAAGCCTTCCTAAACTTCGGGTCTTTGTAAAGAACCGCGGTCCACGAGGCAACGGTCTTTCTGAGAAGAACCGTGCGAAACATAAGAATAAAATTATATTAAGTACTAGTTAGTCTGTTAGTTTTTCAAAAAAATATTGATAGAACCAATAACGTCATTCGACACCTTATTTAATAACTTCTATTTCACGGTTTGATTCAGGGTTGTGTGACTGTATTAGATTGCCACCACAGGTGCTCACTGACGACGTAGTTCTATTAAAAAATAACAGATGGCGTTAACACACTGGTTGTACACACTCGCCGAGCGAAGGCAAGAGCCAGAAATAGCGCTATACGGATAAAAGAGAAGGTATCTCCTCCTTCTTTTTTATTCGTATAGCGCTGTCTCTGGCTCTCGCCTCCGTTCGCCGAATGTGTACAGTCGTAACCTTACACACAAAAGCTATCCCGAGCATTGTTAAAGTATTGAGAACTTGAAAAGATTGCATTTTTATACCTACTAAAACAAAATGTTACTTTTGCTGTATAATGGTGCGGTATATTAATACCTATTGGATATTCATTCAATGATGGTGGTTGACCCTGGTGGAAATGTTATGTTTGTTGAAACATGAATGAGATGGATGTCGGTCATACGAAATGTTAAGCGCCTAGTACACAATGGGCCATGCACGGCCATATGCTACGATAGGCCAGCATAGCCCACTGGCGAAAAAGTGTTCACACAATGGTATATAGCTTATTACTACCTCGCAAAGCATGTGCGAAGCACTACGATGGACGTCGAAGTAATCATGGCTGCGGCAATTTATTTGTATACAGCATACAAATACTATAGAAGTGTGTACTACAACAGAGTATTTAAAAAAAATGGCGCAAAAGAAGGTCGAAGGTCTCTTCATTATTTCACGATAGCGACATTGTAGAATTTTATTTTATCTTTCCACAATAAATTCACCACCCCCGTCAGCGGTCGGGTGCAATGGGCGACTGTGTGTACACACCGGCCACGCCACGCTACGATGCCTTTGAAAAAAACCGACAACATCGCCATTACGCGCGACCCACCATTGCCCACTGACAATTATCCGCCATCATGCGCCATTGCCCCCTGTACACAATGGCGATGGCCTGTAGTGGGCCAGCATCAGCCATTGTGTACTAGGGCCTTAATATATTTATATGTATATATAATATGATGGAATATGATTTATAGCATCATATATGAAGTAACTTCTTGAATCAAAATTGACAAGAGAAATAGATTTCAAATTACTGACAACGATAATTTGAAATACAATACGACTTTGTTGTGTTATAGATATAATTTATATGATGGATTAGATTGTTTACTGTGAAAAATAAATATTGTTCTCTCAATTCAAGTTTCACTTTACCTCCCAGCGCGGTCGTGTGTTCCGCGCATTGAAAATCGACTATACTTTTTTCGAATGTGTCGCTTTTTGGCTGGCAATTTTATTGAAAGATTTAATGCATGTCTTATAATAGGTAGTATCCAAAATTATCGAAGACATAACTGGTGTCTCAGAATTATTTTTTTTTTTGCTAAATATTTGAATGGTGATAACATTAGAAAAGACGATATCGCACGATATAGAAACGACGACGACGATAGAAATGACGAGTCGTCGCACAGTTGCGCGTTATTTCCTTTTAGGCGGTGATTCTATTAATTATTTTGGATTTTTCAACATACTACACTCGAAACTGAAACAGACGAAATTTTTTTTTAAAATTACCTAAAAAAAATAATTTTGGGTTGATTTCTGGCTAGGATGTCAAAAAACTTAATTAAAGTGTATATATTAAGACTGATAAGAACTAAAAGCGCCGATTTCGGTTTCTGAAGATGAAGTTTTTAAGGTTTTAGGAAAAAAATCTGTGCCTTTTCTTTATTTAGTTTAATTTCATTTTCAAATAGGTAATATTTGTTTAATTAGGTGTATTTCAAACAGTAATATCTACTGATTTCCTTAACTGGAATGCAGATGCTAGGTGCTATTAGTTCTTGTTAGTTTTACTGCATACATTTTGAATACGTAATTAGTTATTCTAGCTTAAATCTGTTAGTAGTTAACAGATTAGTAGTTAGTTAGTAAAGTATGTTGAAAAATCCAATAATTCTAAAAGAAAATAACGCGCAATAGAGCGATGATTAAGTTAAGTGATTTTATTCAAATTTCAAATTCAAATTCAAAAAGTTTTTATTCAATATAAGATGTTTGCACACACTTATTGAAAGTCGTAAAAATTGATTAGGTACCGGTTCAAAAACTAGGAGGAGAAGAACCGGCAAGAAACTCCTCCCTATTTATTTTATTTAAATATATGTTTTTCTTAATTGTTTTTTTTTTAAATTTAAAGTCTTACAACTATTACAATAATGTCCATGCGCACTTATCATTTAAATACTCGGTAATACAATAATAAGCTTTTTTCATGAGTTGGACTTTAACTCGCTTTATAAATTGATTAGAATTCAAGTCTAACATTTCTTTTGGAATTTTATTATAAAAACGGATACAATTTCCCATGAAAGAATTATTAACTATTGAGAGCCTGAACCTGGGAATTGATAACATATGCTTATGTCTTGTATTTAAGTTGTGGCCATCACCCACCCTAGAGAAAGCATTTAAGTTTTTATGTACATAAATTATATTTTCATAAATATACTGACAAGGGACTGTCAAAATATTACCTTCTCTAAAATGAGCCTTTACACTATCTCTAGATTTTAATTTATATATAGCTCGAATAGCCCTTTTCTGCAGAACAAATATTGTTTGAATGTCAGCGGCCTTTCCCCATAGCAGAATGCCATATGACATTATGCTATGAAAGTAGCTAAAATAAACCAGCCTCGCTGTAGGCACATCGGTTAGTTTTCTTATTTGCCTAATTGCAAAAACAGCAGAGCTCAGTTTACCAGCCACCCTCATAATATGAGGACCCCATTGTAAATTTTCAATGTCAATTCCATGCAAATTTTTAGCAGAAAGATCTTGAGACGCCGGTTATGTCTTCAATAATCTTGGATGCTATTCCAACATTTAAAATGTCCATTCATTGATTTAAGAATTGTCCATTACATCGTTTTGGTGGGGGAGTGTAATTCGGCTATATTTCCCAAATGTATGATGACAAACGAAAGACAGTGATGTCAAAAAATGCAAGGGCTTGTGGGGCATCGTACGATACCAAATTTTCTAAAATCGGCCTATAACTTTTTTCGGGAGATCGAAAATGGTGAAAAAAAAGAAGAAATTTCCGATTTTTTGGACAAAGAGGTGATTATTTTGAAAATGAAAGCCATTATCGAAAAGATGAAAAAAGCCTGTTGGGAAAAAGAAATTTTGGAATCGGTCAAAAAATATGGGCTGGACAGGTGCCCTTTTCATTGAATGATTATCAGATCAGTTATTCCGCAGAGTGAGATTCGACTATATTTCAGAAAGTTATAAAGGTAGACGAAAATCAGTTGTGTCCAAAGATGCAGGAGCTTCCAGGGCATCGTATGAATGGTACCAAATTTTCGAAAATGGCTTAATAACTATTTCGAAAAATTTATTGACAAAAATGTGTTATAAGTTTTTATTTTTGATGTTCATTTTTTATGTCCTACAATAGTTACGAAAAGCGCGAAATCTGTAGATTTTTAAGCTTGTTTTCTTTCTTTCAAAGCAATTACTAGCCAAAAAGCGACACATTTCAGAAAAGTATTTGAATGTTTATGAAACTCGATTTGAAATGACTTCATTATTGTGAATGATAAAGCAATTCTAGTGTCGTGATAGCCCAAAGCACAACGAACCTGTCTCAAATTTATAAGGTCCCATAGGGCCATGATTCGAATCCGGGCGTGTACCAATGAGTTTTTCTGACTTAAGTACATAACTATCACTGACTCCGTGCTTCGGAGGGCACGTTAAGCAGTCGGTCCCGGACGCTGTCAATAGATGGCCGTCGTTACAGTCCCCAACACGCAGTGGAGCAGCGTGGTGGATTTAAGCTCCAAGCCCCCCTCCTCATCCTGGGGGAGGCCTAAGCCCCTGCAGTGGGGTAAAAAATGGGCTGATGCAGTGAAGAAAGCAATTCTAGGTCAAAAATTTAAAAATGTTTATGTAATTAAAAAAAGGTAAAGAAAATAGAAATCGGGATTCTTGCTTATTAAGGGTTAAATCTACATTCAAAGGGTGAGGATTTTTGTCGATCTATATAACATTTTTTAGATAAAATTATTGATAAGATTATAATATAAAAGTGTTCTGTGGCCCGCACTGTCAGTAGGCTTTGGCACTGTTTAACGGACGATTATCAAATTCCGCTGCCGGCCGATTATTCCTGTGGTTCATTCTTCTCGTAGTCTTTCATCAAAAAATTTAATATTGTTATTTGATTAAAATTATTTTGACGAATAACAATTAAATAGGTACTACATCTTTTTATTTAGATTTGTTATTGTAGTTGAACTGCAGTCGGTCCTGGCTAGACCTTGACTATTTGAACCCCCCCCCCTGACTTAAAAGTTGGATCCACCCTTGGGAACGACACCAAAAACAAATGGCCGTGTTCACTTTTTAAAATATGAATAAGTTAGCGAATGTTGCTATTCTATTCTATATTGTTTCCTATATATAATGGTTTTAGGGATAATATGGGGAGATGTCTATGATGGGGAGATAGTACGTACTTTTTATTGAAGCCGAAATAATATCAATATGTATACCATTCAGATGTAGCTACGGACAGAAAGCTAGTGAATAACTAAAATTAAATCGATTCTTCAAGAACATAGCTTCCGCCATTTCGGTTTTCAAAATAAAGTTCGAATTCTATGAAATTAAAAGCTTAATTTCGTAATCAGCGGGTCTAAAAATATAAGTAGCATAAATACAGTTATTAGATACTACGCGCATGCAAACATACATTCGGAGTTAGGTAAGTTTAATTTTTTTGGGAAATTTCGAAAACCTACTACTGGTGACACTATTATGATATGGCGCGTAATCATATTAAATCAAACTTAATTTGAATCGGTGAAAAAAAGCGCGGCAAACTTCAGAGTCGGAATTTTTCATACAAGTGTAAACTTATTGATTTTAGTTAATTTTTATCATTAAAATGGGTCTCAAAACGGCCAAAAACCGTTAAAAAAAGTCAGTAGTGAAATAAATTAAAAAATAGTAATAATAACATGGGACATCCCGCTCAGCGCCATCTAGTCCCAAACTCAGCAAAGCTTGTATTATGGGTACCGGACAACTGATGTATCGATGAACTCTTTAATCGCTGGTACTTTCGATGAATCTTCTTCAGAGTATGAGGCTAAGAATAAATTATGTTACATATCAATGCCCAGGTCCCAGTTATGTCCCAGGTTATGTAGGTCACTGAACTATATACTAGTAAAACAAATAGTCGCGTAGCCAGAGAAAAATTACTTACGATAATTCCAAGGATCTTCGTTTTTGGTGAGTGGATAGATAAAGTGCATTGTGAGCTATTGTCAAAAAGTTAGAAGTTTTAGGGCTGTGCTAAAGGTGTGGCTAGGTATTTCTTAATATTTCGTGTAGCACGCTGTATATAGATTTAAAATTTGAAATTTTAATCCTACTAATAATGAGAATTAACTTAACCTCGCGTTGTAAAATTTTTAGAAAGATAACATAAGGGATATTACGATAATTAAATAAAAATAACAGTCTGGTCGTGGGACATTAAATTTCATAAAAAAGTTTTTATAATTCCAAAGCTGTTCCTTTTTTGATAAGTGGATAGACAAAGTGGATTGTGAGCTATTGTCAAAAAGTTAGAAGTTTTAGGGCTGTGCTAAGGGTGTAACTAGGTATTTCTTAATATTTCGTGTAACACACTGTATATAGAATTAAAATTTGAAATTTTGATTGGTTTTTAATTAGAACTATCTTAACCTCATATTGTAAAATTTTTAGAAAGATAACATAAGGGATACTACGAAAATTTAAAAAAATAAGTTGGTCTTGGGACATTAAATTTCATAAAAAAGTTTTGATAATTCCAAAGCAGTTCGTTTTTTAATGAGTGGATAGATAAAGTGCATTGTGAGTTAATATTAGTAAGATTAAAATTTCAAATTTTAATTCTATATACACTGTGTTACACGAAATATTAAGGAAAACCTAAGCCATTCCCTTAGCACAGTCCTAAAACTTCTAACTTTTTGACAGTAGCTTACCATGCACTTTATCTATCCACTCACCAAAAACGAACAACTTTAGAATTATCAAAACCTTTTAGTAAAATTTAGTGTCCCACGACCGGACTAAAACGGCACGAACAAAATCTGTGCGCGCGGCACTAATCCGTTGTTTCTACCACATTGATCTTCGACCAAGTATAATACACTGTATTATACATGTCTCATACCTACATGTTATGCTCGCTTCGTTACCACTAGAATACACAGAATTGCAAGTATTATGCAAGTCTTTAGTAGGTATTATACATGTCGTGACATTACTAAATGTAGTATGGCAGCAACAGTAGATATTAATGTAAAAACAAAAATTAGTTTTGGATGGTTTTAGTTTTGTATTGTTTCATTATCGACGATAAGTTATGTTACTGTCTTTTTTCTTCGCAGTTTATTGATTTTTACACGTTTTTAACATCCACAACGGCATTTTTGAATTGTTGTTTAATTTCGAATGGGCAACGTGCATTCCGTGGCAACACAATTAGGTACAAATATCTAGGCATCACGCTTGATAAACATCTCCATTTCAAGGATCACATCAACCGTGTTTGCAACTTGGCTGAATTTTATAGTTCCCGCCTTAGCGGCATGTTAGACCCTAAAAGTAAAATGTCTCTACGCAATAAGCGTACTCTTTACGCCGTATGCATCAGACCGGTGATGACTTACGCATCTCCCGTTTTCGCCTATGCGGCACCAAATCTGTTATACAGACTCCAAATTGTCCAAAATAAATTCTGTCGAAGAGCGACTGGCGCACCCTGGTACGTCAGAAACTCAGTTCTACATCGAGACTTAGAGCTCCCCACAATCTCAAAATACATAAAAGACTTATCAGAGCGTTTTTTCCACTAGAGCTACTAATCATAGTAATCCAGTGATAGTTTCAGCTGCCGCTTACGAGGCACCTCCTCTTAATCATTTCCTAAGAAGACCGCGGAATGCACTCACAGATCAGCCCGACGACCTCACTCTCGAACTCGAACGGCTCATTCATACTAATGAGTTTTTTTCGGGCGACTCTCAAGTCAAACTTGAAGCGGGGGCACTTACGCGGCCCCCATCCCCACCCCCTACTGACGTCATCTCAAATGAGTGAACAGTAAAACACTTTTCACGTTATATTACTAACGTAAATCTCAACCGGAGGCCCGCACCAACGGAATTATCTATTTCGCCTCGAGTAATCCTTAGGGGTTACCCGACAACTTCACGCCGGCAACACCCCCTGTGTGCCGCCTGGCCACTCCGATGAAGTCATTAGAGCATTCGGGCTAACGACACGCGTCCTTATTCTGCTTCAGGCGGTTGTTTGGTGGGTGCAACTCCCGCATACTCCGCACGCTCGAGCGCGCGGAAGCTGTAGAGTTTAATCCGCCTTCCCATCGCAAGGGTAAAACAAAAAAAATGTTGTTTAATCACCTTTATGGCACGCGGTCGCAATGAGCATAGGTGAGTGATTGAATGAGTTATTGCCGGTCGGCGACAACGCTTGGCGCAAACATTTGGTTAGCGGCGTCGTCGGTTCTATACGCTAGTCCGACGATGTAGTCTCGACGACGACGATTATATATTCTTAGAAAGCATCGAACGGGATGTATCCATAGCAGACCGTTATATGATGTCACTTGCCAACTGCCTGAAAAAAAATAATTAAGTCATTAAGTCATCACACAGCTGAAACGTATAAAATTGGTGTTATTTTAGAAAGACCAGGGCTAGTTTGCGGGCACACCGCAGGTCACAATCAACGTTACTCCCCTCCCTCCGCGATCCATAAATACACGCCCCCGCTACCATTTTTATACCTCAAATTGGTATGTTTATGTTTTGCTATTAAAGACAGATCTCAAACATGCACATGTGATACATTTCTGAAAAGTAGAACAACCAAAGAAGTTTTTGACATAGGTTGAACAAATAAAAAAACTTCCTTTATTTTAAAATTTTTAAATGTTTTGTTTCATTTAATTGATTCGGCATTACATAAATGTGATTGTGGTCAGTGTTGTCACGGAGATAGATACGGAACCAACTGTGTATTTAAATATTAGATTAGTAACTAGCGAAATGAATAAAAATAACTGGAGAAGTATGTTCAATTAATGAGATAATTCAAGTAATGTGCGATAAGTCAGGGTATTGATGAAAATACACAAAAATAAGATTTAAAAAAACAACCGTAAGACTTTTCATAGTGATAAGTTGACTTAATCTGATTGTAAATAAGCTGACGAAAAAAAATTGGGGGTCACTGTACCAAACAGCCTGTATAAGTATGCCTACCGATTCCGTTGATAAAATTAGTCGAATATACTGAATGCTGAGGAAAATAAGTGCTGTAATCAAAACTCAAAATGTAGATTCGGTAGTGTATTCGGCTCGGGGATTTTAACGCTCATCCCGTTAATATATTTTATTTAGAACTGATTACGTAAGTTACTGTATAGTTGTATAGACCAATTATGGACTTGAATGGACTCAGACTTATTACCTTCGAACATGTACTCATCACAAGTGAAGCGCATAGATGCCGGTGGCGCTGGCTCGACCACCGCATCACCTCAGTATCAGTGCTGCATCACTGCGTCGTCGTGACGGCGGCGGCGGCGGCGGCCACCCGCAGATGCATACTAGCACTGCCTTATATAGTTATATGCCATGCTATTAGATTTGGCAACGTCGTATTATCTGTAGTAGACCGACTTACTTCGTCAGCTAACAAGATGTCTTGATTTAATAATTTAAAATATGGAATTTAAATAACTAAATATGAAATTATAGATAGTATTTAGTACAAAATAGAAATAAGAGTACATATTATATGATACTAGCACCTGCCCGCGACTTCATTCACGTGTTATAAGTGGATCTTATGAATAGAATAGAGTGAATGTTTATTATGTCTGATTTCGGTTAGTGTTATTATGGTTTTGTGCATTTATCACAGGCTACCTATATCTTACAAGCTAGTTTTATTTTATAACGTTTTACGGGGACGTACCGTTCCCCTGCAGTTTCTTCCTCTCCCAGGGTTCTACGTAATCAACTCGCCGTACCTGCTGGTGGCTAGCTTGCGGTTAAAATGATCATGACAGGCATAAGTATAGTTCCCCGGGATCCTCCAGACTCCATATCCTCGAACCTACACGGAAAATAATAAAAATTTACTGTAATTTCCATCTAAATGTGTCAAGATTGTGACGTGAAACGAAAAACGATTATGGTGAAAATATCAACTTAACCACCTTGCTAATTATGAATAAACACGATGCTACAAGTAGTTTTTAACATTGACTCATTATTTTCAATGAATATCTCTGTTTACATAACGTTTAAATGGAAGAAAACGCCAACTAATAGCCTGACTGATACCAAGTTCGGACTATACGCAACGTTGCCAATTTCAATAGCACGGCTTGTAACTATAGAAGGCAGTGATACTAGGCAATTAGGCACAGAAATGTTGTATGACACGTGTTGGTCGGAACACATGCCGTTCATAGTTAGTTACAATCTTTACAGCACTAGAACTCTGTTGCAATACATATGTATCTGTGTATCTCGAGTCTTCGGGCTCTACCTATATATTTGCGAGTGCACAAATCGAATCATGTGAACGTGTGTTTGTTGAAAAATTGTTACGATTGCGACACTACTTGAACGTGTTGTGTAAGAGGCGAAGTTTTTTCAACAAAAATCATTATAACATCTCATATGAGGCCAACTGCTTGCTCATAATATCCATTATGATTCCTTAACCGCTTGTCCGTCGTTTTGTTTCTTGATTTATTTTTTTGGTTGTGTAATTACAGTGTACTATTTTGGAAACAAAAACTATTCTAGAAATAGAAATACATTTGCAATAAATCGCGCGCAATTTAATCTTCGAGGGCAAATTTTGCAAAATTTTACTAGTGTAAACTAAATACTTGTTTTGCTTGAGAATTTGGTCTCTGAGTTTAAATTACATCATAAGTGTTTACACTATAGTTCGACCGAAACCGCTATACCTAAGGCGCGGTACTGCGGTTTCGGTCAAACTATAGCTAGTGTACTTATTGTCACCAAAATTAAGAATGAGATAATATTAAAAAGATCGTCCTTATAAAAGAATGAAATAATTCAATAACTATATTTTTACCATGAACCTACACTGAGAGAAGTGCTATAATGAACTCAGAAGTCACTATCACGGTTTCACTGTCAGATATTAGTAGAGCAATTGATGATCGAAATCATCATGAATATGAGGAAACCGAAAAAGAAAAACTACACATCATAATTACATTACAGAAACCATAATTTCCGCTGATGCATTTTTTTCCTCTCCATATTCCTGATTTTTTATCATGGGGTTCATCCATTGATCGACCGATAATGAACACTTTTCTCAGCGTAGGAATACCCGGAAGTAGCATCACGTACCTACTAACTATCTATGAACCCCTAGTAAGTCAGAATGGCAGTCCCACAGGGTTCAATTCTTGGTCCATTTCTATTTTTTGTTTATGTTAACGACTTACCTTACTTTATAAAAAATAATCACGAGATAGTAATGTTTGCTGATGATACTTCTTTAATATTCAAAGTTAATAGAAAGAAATTTACCTACGACGACGATGTAAACAATGCTATCTTCAAAATAGTAGAATGGTTTACGGCCAATAATTTATTACTAAATAAAAAAAACCAAATGTATAAGATTCTCGCTACGCTACGTCAATCAAAGGCACCTTTGGTAGGTTATTGTTGTTATTAAAAGCGAGAAATTGGTCCTTGTGAATTCTACTGTGTTCTTGTGAATCACATTGGACGCGAAATTGCAATGGGATCCTCATATCACTAACTTGGCGAGAAGGCTCGGTTATACAGCTTACCTACGATGTAAAAAGGCTGTACTGTAAAGGATTGGTGTATTTTAGTGGGTTCTATGGTTTCCATAGCTCATTACCTATGGCATTCTGCTGTGGGGACACGCTGCCAGTGTGAATACAATCTTCGTGTTGCAGAAGCGAGGTGTTCGAGCAATTTATGATCTTGGACCTAAAGTATCACTTAGAGACAAATTCAAGGAAATGAATGTAACACGTGACAGTGCTGTCTCAATATATATTCGAAAAAAAAAACATTGTATTATTTAAAGAAAATTGTGATCGGCATAATGTTAATAATACTAGGAACAAAGATAAACTTGCTAACAATGTCCGCCGCCTCAATAAAATCACAAAATCTTTTAAAGGGCAATGTATACGTTTTTACAATAAGATCCCGGTTGACATTCTAGATCTACCCCTTAACAAGTTTAAACTACAATAAAACGAAAGCTTTGTGCAAAACTTATTATAAAGTATCACACTATTTAGATGATAAAAATCCATGGGTGTAAGCCGCTCGCCTATCAGTTTGTTTCAATAATATTAATTTTAAGCACTTATTGTTAATAAATTGTTTATAATTTTGCTAAGCAGCAGTTTTCTTCTGAGAGGAACCAGCCCTTTGAATGCGCTTTTGTGGTGACGTTCTTCCACAAAGTAGTAAAATTGACTCTTATGACGTATTTCAAGATTATGTTACATAACTACGAAATAAATATATTTGATTTGATTTGGCTATGTACGCACGTGCCAATACTTGAACAAATTCATACCATAGTAGGTAAGTCTACTGACCGCTAGTTCCTTCCACTCACACATACTTACGCGCCGCCATTGCAGTGCTTCATTGGTTGTTCAGTGACAGGGAGTCTAAAGTTTTTGTTACGTCTGTGATTTTTACGTTATCTTAGAGAAATATTTATATTTATGACTAGCGACCCGCCCCGGCTTCGCACAGGTAGCAGAGCAATGTATGCCGGAGTGTTTTTCTGTCGTAGTGTCGTATTGCGTCGAACCAGCGAACTGTTCGTCGAACGTGTGGATTTAGATTTAGGTAAATGTAATATATGTTCATCCTACTTGTAGTATTTTTAATGTATGTTATTTCCAAATCTGTAAATATTTGAAAAAGTGAAGAATGTATGCTTAAAAACAAACTAAAATATTTCTTTGTATACAACATTGATAACTTCTGCCTAACTTTTACATATACAACAAGAGCGTCGCGCCGCATCGTCGTCACCGCGCCGGTATGGAATGATAGTTTTCATTTCACTATAACTCGATATTAATTTCAATTGTATGACGTAAAGGGCATTCATGATGTGCATTTTAAACATAAAAATAGGTATAGTAAGCTATCCATAAAAGATAGACATATGCCATTGCGGACTTTTCTTTAGTTCTATGAAAGAGGAATAATCCCTCCATACATTATTTTGTTATATCTCAAAGGAATTAGGCAGCGTTCTCCCAGTCGTCGGATTGATTTTTTCCGACTTCTTTAACAATAATCGTCATATTTCAACTAATTTGCATAAATTATTAATTACATACATAAGCCTTCCTCTTGAATCACTCTATCCATTGGTGACAATTTAACCGTATGATAATCCATTCGTTAATTTTTGAGTTTATAGCGTTCAGACAGAAAGACATGGCGAAAGGACTTTAGTTTATAATATTATGTAGTAACGCGTGTTAAATCTTTGTTTTGATTGAAATGATTGTTTTCGTAGTAGGTAAGGCGTGTAGTAAGTTAAACGTGTATACCATAATTTTTTTTTATGATTCTAGTCATAATAACCAGTGTATTTACCTACTATCAAACATACTTTTTACAGTATACATTTTATCAAAATATGATTAATTTTACAAAATTATCTAAATATGAACATTATAAATAATGCAAACAAGCTCTATTTAGTTTGATTTTGTGATATTAAATCCAATTACTGGTCTCCGTCATCTATATGAAAATGTATCTAACCGTGATATAGATTCGTCTTTCGTTCAGGTAATAATAATAATAATAATAATAATAATAATAATACCTCGGACATCCCACACAGCGCCATCTAGTTCCAAACTAAGCAAAGCTTGTATTATGGATACCAGACAACTGATATAAATACTTAAATAATCTTTATAATATTTACATATATAGGTCGTCGCATGATACTAGTAACTAATTTATAGGTATTACTCTTTGAAATTATCTCTACTTGGCGCGTTGGGGGTTAAATTGTCAATGGCAATTATAGTGTTAACAAATGAGGTCACTATTTGGACAACATAAAAGTGAACAGCAGACCCCGTCAATTTAGCTACTAGTAAACCCATCGAATTTGGTCTCATTAGATTTGTCGCCACAAGCCATAGACACGAGCACACTTTTCATACCGGATAATGACGACCCAGTGGATAACAGAAGCCTCCAATGGCTACTAGTAAACCCATCAAATTTGTTCTCATTAGATTTGCCATCACAAAGCTCTTTTCATAGCACATAGTGACAAGGATCTGATGATAGAGTTGAAAATTGTATAAAAGAACCCATCAATAGTTACTACAAATCCATGCAGCAATTTACAACTTGGAAGTCCAGGTTTCTCTTCGGGAGCGATTTCGGGACTATGGTATTTTGACTGGGGCATCTCAATATATTTATAAGGCCAAATTTATAAGGCCATAGGGCCATGGTTCGAATCCGGGCGTGTACCAATGAGTTTTTCTGACTTAAGTACATTAACTATCACTGACTCCGTGCCTCGGAGAGCACGTTAAGCAGTCGGTCCCGGACGCTGTCAATAGATGGCGGTCGTTACAATCCCCAACCCGCAGTGGAGTAGCGTGGTGGATTTAAGCTCCATACCCCCTCCTTACTCTGGGGGAGGCCTAAGCCCCTGCAGTGGGGTAAAATGGGCTGATGATGATGATGATGATCTCAATATATTTATGGTAATATAATATTTGCGCATCATAATACAAATTCTAACAAAACAGTGAAGTTCACAATATTAACACATGAAATAGACATAAGTTTAGTCCTACCTATATATCGCTTGAAAAAAGTCCATAACTGTTTTATGATGCAAGCAAGGTGTACACGTATGTACGTATTTCTAACAGATTACCTTCAGAAATATTAAATATGCCATTACATAAAAATAAAATTATTGTAAAAAAAATTTTTAACCTGAAAAGGCCTATTACAGGGTAGATGATTATTCAAATGACCGAGATTCTACCTAAACAGATGACATAATTTTTTTGCTGCTGTTCCTTCTTAATTAGTCGAAGTGTCAAGTTTTTGCAATTTGCAAATCGTTATTGTTTATACTTATAAAATTTTGTAAAAGTTACTGCTGAATTTCTTATCGCTTTTTCTCAGTAAGTAGAAGCTACTTTAAGCATGAACCATAGTAACTAAAATCTATATTAATAAAATTGAAGTGTCTGTCTGTCTGTCTGTCTGTCTGTCTGTCTGTCTGTTCCGGCTAATCTCCGAAACGGCTGAACTGATTTCAATGAAACTTCGGATACATGCAGAGGGCATTACCGCGGGTGACATAGGCTACTTTTTGTCTGTCTGTCTGTCCGTCTGTCTGTCTGTTTGAGTTGATCTCCGAAACGGCTGAACCGATTGCAATAAAACTTGGCAGACGTGCAGAGGGTATTGTTGGGAGTGACATAGGTTGCTTTTTGTCTGTCTGTCTGTCCATCTGTCTGTCTGTTTGAGCTGATCTCAGAAACGGCTTAACCGATTTCAATAAAACTTGGCAGACGTGCAGATGGTATTATCAGGGGTGACAAAGGCTGCTTTTTATCAGTCTGTCCGTCGGTCTGTCTGTTCCGGCTAAACTCCAAAACGACTAAAGCGATTTCAATGAAACTTTGCAGACGTATCTACTTATGTGACTACGTGACCAAATTTTAGAAAGCTTATATTTTCGAAACCATCAATCGCAGACCTATCGTGTTGGTACTCAAACTTGATGTTTTGACGAGATCAAAGTGACCACGTGACCACCTTTTTAAATGCTCATATTTTCGAAACTATCAATCGCAGAGCTATCGTGTTGGTACTCAAACTTGATGTTTTGACGAGATCTATGTGACCACGTGACCACATTTTTAAATGCTCATATTTTCGAAACCATCAATCGCAGACCTATCGTGTTGGTACTCAAACTTGATGTTTTGACGAGATCTATGTGACCACGTGACCACATTTTTAAATGCTTATATTTTTGAAACCATCAATCGCAGACCTATCGTGTTGATACTCAAACTTGATGTTTTGACGAGATCTATGTGACCACGCGACCACATTTCTAAATGCTTATATTTTCGAAACCATCAAACGCAGACCTATCGTGTTTGTACTTAAACTTGATGTTTTGACGAGATCTATGTGGCCACGTGACCATATGTTTAAATGCTTATATTTTCGAAACCATCAATCACAAATATATGATGTTTGTACTCAAACTTGATATTTTGGCGAGATCTATGTGACCGCGTGACCACATTTTTAAAAGCTTATATTTTCGAAACCACCAATCGCAGACCTATCGAGTTGGTACTCAAACTTGATGTTTTGACGAGATCTATGTGACCACGTGACCACGTTTTTAAATGCTTATATTTTCGAAACCGTCAATCGCAGACCTATCGTGTTGGTACTCAAACTGGATGTTTTGACGAGATTTATGTGACCATGTGACCACATTTTTAAATGCTTATATTTTGGAAACCATCAATCGTAGACCTATCGTGTTGGTACTCAAACTTGATGTTATGACGAGATCTATGTGACCACGTGACCACATTTTTAAATGCTTATATTTTCGAAACCATCAATCGCAGACCTATCGTGTTGGTACTCAAACTTGATGTTTTCACGAGATTTATGTGGCCACGTGACCATATTTTTAAATTCTTATATTTTCGAAACCATCAATCACAAATCTATGATGTTTGTACTCAAACTTGATGTTTTGGCGAGATCTATGTGACCGCGTGACCAAATTTTTAAAAGCCTATGTTTTGGAAACCACCCATCGTAGACCTATTGAGTTGGTACTCAAACTTGATGTATTGACGAGATCTATGTGACCACGTGACCACATTTTTAAATGCTTATATTTTCGAAACCATCAATCGCAGACCTATCGTGTTTGTACTCAAACTTGATGTTTTGGCGAGATCTATGTGACCGCGAGCCCAAATTTTTAAAAGGTTATTTTTTTCGAAACTATCAATCGCAGACCTATCGTGTTGGTACTCAAACATGATGTTTTGGTGAGTTCTATGTGACCACGTGACCAAATTTTCAAAAGCTCATATTTTCCAAACCATCAATCACAAACCTGTCAAGTATGTTCGTACTCAAAGTTGATGTTTTGGCGAGATCTATGTGACCACTTGACCAAATTTTTAAAAACTCATATTTTCAAAACTGTCAGTCGCAGACCTATCGTGTTGGTACTCAAACTTGATGTTTTGATGAGTTCTAAGTTTTAACTTCTATCGGCAGTCCCTGTAACTGCCAACATGTTTTTGTCTGTCTGTCTGTTACGACTAATCTCCGAAACGGCTAAACCGGTTTCAATGAAACTTTGCAGAGATACAGAGGGCATTACTGGAGGTGAGACATAGGCTACTTTTTGTTTGTCTGTCTGTCTATATGTATGTTCGAGCTAAACTTTTAAAGATTTCAATGAAACGATGCAGACATTAAAAATAGGTTGTCAGGAGTGATTTGGTAACTTTTCATCCGTTTGGTTGTCTGTCTGTCTTTTTGTTCCGGTTAATCTCCAAAACGACAAAATCATGTCTATGAATCTTTACAGACGTAAAAACGGGTTTATCAAGAGTGACATAAGTTGGTTTTTGTCTGTGTGTTTGTTAGGACTAATCGTCAAAACAGCTAATCAGATTTTACTGAAATTTTGCAAACTTAAAGAGCGCGTTGTCAGGAGTGAAAAGCATTTTTTTATAGACATTTAAAAAACTGTAGTGTTTGTTATTGTGTCTGTCTGTCACGATTAATCTCCAAAACGGCTGACTGATTTTGGGACCGACTTTGGAAATAGCTATTCTTCATGCTAAAATAGCTAAATGGATTTTTACGAAATTAGATATAGAGATTTCTTAGGTAGTTAAGTTTCAGAATGTTCTAGAAAATGCTACAATGTTCTGGAGCGTCGCGTTTCTGTACCTGTCCTGGTACAACTATGCAGTCAACGCGAGCGAAGCCCGCGGGCGAAGAGCTAGTATAAAATAAAACATCAACTGTAACTGTTAATCTTGACGATTCAAAAGTATTTATTGTACTTGCGCAAGTCTATTTGAATAAAAAATTTTTTATTTCGCCCACCGAGGTTGGGCTCATTAGATTTGTGACTTCACAAGCACTTTTCATAGCAAATAATAACGAAGATCTGCTACTGCTACTTACAAATACACCAAGTTTGAACAGATACGATTGTCTTCGCGAGTATAGTTCCAATCAAACTTTATGGCGGATCGGAATACAACGCTATAGGCATGCTTGCGCAGGTTCAGTCATATGCCCCTCGCTCCACTGCGTCCCGCTACACCTAAAACTGGTTACTGCGACGCGACTTGTGCCTATGTTCACATCCGCCATAAAAGTTGATTGGAACTATACTTCTCATACCGCATAGCGTGAAGAGTCTGATGGTGTGGCTGGAAACTTGGATAACAAAACCCATTAATGGCTACTAATAAACCAACCTATTTGCGCTTATTAGAAGAAGTGAAATATCTTCACGAGCATTTTTCATAGCACATCATGATAAGGGTCTGCTGCTGCTGAAAGGTGAATAACAGAACCTTTCACTGGCTTCTCCTAAACCTACTGTGGTGTCCTCAACAAGCTAAGTAAGATAGGGAAGGGCATGGCATGAGAAACAAATACCGTGGCGCGAGTAATCAACTACCCAACGTGGGCGTGCTGAGGAACTGGATGACGTGGGTTAGCAAACATTTGCATGCCATTAACATACCAACATACATAGGTAAATACTTACGGACAAATTTTGGTGTTCTGATACTAAAAAAATTAAAATAAAATATAGTATGTAAGTGTCTAAAACTTTAAGAAAATAAGCATTTAAAAAACACTGAAATATTCATTAGCGTTCAAAAATAAAAATTATAGTTATTAAAATATGAAGTATATATTTCAAAAGCTTGGGGCGTCAAACTTCAAAATAATGAAAGTTATTTTGAAACTGACAGTTCGAAATAAAACCTCGAACTTTTAAAATACATCATATTTTAGTAGTAACTATACATTTAAGATATAAGAAGTGTTTTTTAATTAAAAGCTTTATTTTAAAAAAGGGTTTTAAAATTAGTTTATATATTTTGATATGTACTCGATTACTTGATGATGGTGACGTCGCGTCCGTATGATCTGTGATTTTTAAAAGTAAGCAATACATACCTATAAGTTGCTGAGAAGCTGATAACTCTTGATAAACTTTTAAAGAAATTTGTCTATTAGAATCGATTTATGCGACTTTACGGTGCTTTGTGTCTTCTTTAAAGTTCACGGGCGTAGCGTCGCTGCAGTTAAAGGGAGCTTCTGTTAAACTCGGTAGTGTATTGTCAACAATGATTGTCAAATGCGTTGTTCGTTAGATGGGTTCTATTCACATAACATAATATAATATTATACCATAAGCCATTACATTAGGTAACACAACAGCTAGATACAAAGTTTACTTTAAGTTTCATTCATCAACTTAACTATTCGTATTCCTAAGAAAGTCAAGAGATATACTTAGTGGTGTATATTATGGTACGAAAGGGCTCAAATAAAGCGTGTGGCGTTCATTAAGGGTGATATCTGAGGTCGTAGCAGGTTGCGGGCGGCACCGGTTACGTAGGTGACGTAGCGTGGCGCCCGTCGGGGTCTCGTCGGTACGTGCGGCAGGCGGCAGCGAGTAGGCGGTAGATGAAAACGTCGGAGGGACTGCGACAACTGGCGACTCTCCCGATGTGTGGCGTTCAGTTCAGAATGCAGCAGGCGCGGCAGATTGCGGGGCGCGGGGAGCGGGCGGCGGTCGTTGTTGGCGGCGCCGCTCGCTGCTGGCCGCCAGTCCGTCGCTGCGCGTCACCCGAGCTTCGTCGTATCCACCGAGCGCGCGTCACCCCCGCCACCCGCGCCCCGCCGCGCATCCAGCGCCGCCCTAGGTGAGTTGCACGTGTCGCTTTATTTATTTTGTAGAGGTCGCACGGGGGCGGCAGGATCGACTCGGGGCGGCTATTTCCGCGCGGTACTGCCGCCGAGCAGAAATAACTGGCGACTCGTCCTCGGGGCCGAGGCGGTCACGGTACGTCGACCCGCGGTGCTCGTCACCCGTCCACAAACGAGAATCCCTAAATATTTGCCGGTCAACGCTTCTGCGGTTTTATCAGTGTTACACATTTATAATTCACCGGCGACAGAGGCGCGCAGTGAGATCGCCGGTAGCACACACAGAAGTATGGCTTATCTTGTGAGCCGTAGGGTCGTTTGGGGGGGGGGGGGGGAGGCAACGTGCTGCCGTTCATGCTGTTGTTTGTCGGCCAGCGACGGCAGGCGCGGGCGCCGCGACCTTGCTCCTCGTCTGTCTGTTCTGAACTTCTGAGTATCATCCATGCTACCTATCTACCTATAGCTGTCCGGCGAATACCGATCGACCTTATGTAAGCGATTAATTTGCGTCGTCGTCTAGCGTCGTTATTGCTACATTGCTAATACACGTTTATGGGCACAATATCAAATAGTTGCTGTTCCACCAGAATGCTGTTGTAGCAGTTAGCAACATTTATCTGTACCGTGCCAGATCTTCGATGATAGATAATGTTCAGTAATTTTAGACCATTGCAACTTTTTGAAAATAACTAAGTAAATATAAATACATAAATAATATGAGGAATCACAAACGGCTACTTAGGTATTTATTACCAGCATGCACAGTTGTCGCATATCTCTGTTTTGTACAGTGATAGAACATGGATAGAACTGGGAGAAAATACGCAATGCGTAGATAGATATAACGTAGGTCACTGCGTGCGGGTGGCTCACGATCCGGTCCCGGCCGAGGGCTGGTGCTGATCGACGGTGGCAGCAATGCGGTGCGTGAGGCCGATCCCCTCCTCCTCCGCCCCGCCCCACGCCGTACGCCAACCTCGCCCGTACCCCGCACGCAACATGTCTCACAACGCCGCGCTCGTGTCACGCCGCTTATTACACCCTGAACGCATTTTAACAACGATACGACAGGAACATAACTCCATCTCAACGTACGCGACAATAGTCGGTCGAAGCAGTTTCTTCGTAGACCTATTTCGCCGTAAATTCAGAAGTCGCTTATGACGTTATAGAAACCGTGTGGTCGATCCCCAACGTTGTTGGCGAGAGTGAAAGTCGGGAGGGGTAGCGGGATGTGCGCGGGGGTGCGGCGCCCCGGGCGGCCGAGTGGTCGACCCGGGACTTCCAACTAAGATTTGCTAAATCTGCTTTTATGTCTGCGTCGACGAAAGCGCAAATTACGGTTTACGAGACGTTTATTGCCATGATGACAACTATGTACCTACAGCTGAATAATTTTGGTAATTACATACCTACACGGTTGTAGTAACGTAGGTAACTTATACATTGCCTACACAAAATTAAAAAAAAAAATTATATAATGTACGTCTAAAATCCATTGCGTTCCTGTATGTTGTTTTAGGCACAAACCCTTGTAGACTTTTCATCCGTCGCTCGTGTTGAATCCCAAACAGTTTTCATTGTTCTCATACCGTCGAACCATAACTCCATTTGTCGTCGACGACGGCGCTTCATTGGTACACGTGATCTCACGGCAAATTGGCCCGTCGCTAAGTGAGTTAGCGCTACCTACCATCGCACCTAATTACACTACCTACCACGTAAGAGGAGACTACAAGACCGCGAGAGGCCCGTCTCACTAGTTACAGTTGTTACGTAATAACAATAAATACAGCAATAAAAAAAGAAACACGTAAGAATATAACGATAACTTACTAATTAACATTTAGCAATAGTTCGCAAATTTTTAGATATAATTGGATACGAATTTAAATATATAAATAGATCGATTTATTTCTATGTAGGATAGACCTACCCTACATAGAAATAAAGAATTTAAACTTAGTGTAAAATTCGTTACTAAACGAGGGCAATTTTTGTGTGATTTTCCAGAAAATTAATAATAACGTATAGGTACATCACAACAACGTCTAGGCCGCAAACTAAGCTGTATTAAGCTGTGACGACCGCTTAGCCTAGTGGGCAGCGACCCTGCCTGCGAAGCTGGAGGTCCCGGGTTCGAATCCCAGGTCGGGTCAGTATTTATATGATGAATACTAATACTGGCACCGGGTCTTGGTTGTTATATGTATGTGGTGTCTTCGCTTGGTACCCAAAATACAAGCAAATGCTTAGTTTGGGACCTAGACGCTGTTGTGATTGTGTCTGTTATTATTATTATTATAAGCTTATTTATAGTATAATATTTATAGTATGTTGTACTCAGTCAGTATGACGGGAAATTGTAATTGTTGCTAACAAGATACGGTTACGATACGTTCTATAGTTCGCAGTAGGCGGGGCAGTGACTCATTCTCACTCTCTGAAAATTTACAACGCAGTTTTTATGATGAAAATCGTCGCTTAGGTGTTTTTATTGAGACATAATTTACATTTCTTAGCTCTCTTAAAACGTTCATCGCATCGTGAACGTCTGTCACAGCCTCCAACAGCTTACAACTTGTTGTGATGAAATTTTATAGTATGTGTATACTTTTAGGTAGGTCCTTTGTAAATATTGTTAAGCACTTACGGCACCTGGTCATGTTGACAGTCAGTAAACGCACAGCGAGTTCTTTATGCGTTTATTTCGCACTACAGCAAAATAATTCGTCGACGTTCACTCCACGTTAATAAACTATAAACTTTACCATGACGTTGTCGATAATTCATTCTTCGTTTGTTCTCATGCTCGCCTTGTATATTAGTGGGCTCAAACGTTCTAGTGCTTTCAAAAAAAATCTCATATAATTTTATAAAAACGTGGTCTATTTTCGAGCGTATCTTCTGGAACGAAATAAGTGATGGCGAAGTTTTGATAAACCATGGTCTAGTATGTACTTGTAACACTATTATTATAAATATAACTATCGTGGCATATCGTGGTATTGTGGCTTAGAAACAAAAAGTTACCTCAGCCTGAAACGAACATATCCCTACTTCCCTACTAATATTATAAATTGAAAAGTGACTCTGCCTGTCTGTTACGCTTTCACGCTTCACCCGCTGAACTGATTTTGATAAAATTTGGTACAGAGACAGATTAGACCTTGGAAAAGAACATAGGCTACTTCTGGTCTGTCTGTTCGTCCGTCGGGACTGATCTCCGAAACAGCTGAACCTATTTAAATGAAATTTTGCAGACATAAAAAGGAGGTTTTCAGAAGTGACATACTACTTTTTCTCTGTCTATTTGTCTGCTGGAGAGTGACATAGGCTACGTTTTATACGGATGAAGCATATGGTTTCTGTGGTATAATAATTCTTCTTCACGCTAAAATGCCTATACGGATATTGATGAAATCTAAAGTACTAAAGTGTCTAATATAAAGTGGCTAATACTTAGTGTCGTGATAGCCCCAGAGCAGCGAACCTGTTTCGAGTTTACAAGGCCGTGGGGCCATGGTTCGAATCCGGGCGTATACCAATGAGTTTTACTGACTTAAGTACATAACTATCACTGACTTCGTGCCTCGGAGAGCACGTTAAACTGTCGGTCCCGGGTGTCATCAACATATGGCAGTCGTTAAAATCCACCAACCCACACTATAGCAGCGTGGTGGATTAAGGTTCAAGCCACCTCACCCTGAGGAGGCCTAAGCCTGCAGTGGGGAATAATGGGCTGGTGGAAAAGTAAGCTCTGGAATAATAAACAGGGTATTAACCCCGAAAATTATATGGTTCCTTTGGGATAGCTAACGGATTTCGATGAAATTTGGTATAGTGAGTAAGGTCAGAGATTTCTTAGGTAGTTAAGTTTCAAAATGTTCTAGAAACTTTTACAGTGTCCAGGAGCGTCGCTTTCCTTTAGCTGTCCTGGTACAGTGGTTAAGTCCACGTGGACGAAACCACTAGCGGAAAGCTAGTATAGATATAAAGTAATAGAGACTGCATGAACCGTTCAACAAACACATAGTACCTACCGGAGTTATCACTTTTTTGAGTGGGGAGAGAGGCATGACGTTTCCAGATATAGACAGTGATCGATTTCACCTCCCATGAAATCGGAATACCGGAATATATCCTTAACTGCTTAGTGCTTATAGTATAGGGACTTGCGGGCGAATGATAAACTTAGTATATTTCGTTGAACACCAGACTTCATGAACTTGCGGCCTTTAGTCAGTTATATACAAGCTCGGTGCATTATAACGTTTCTTAGTCCGTGGAGGCATATCGACCGCAAGTGATGTTGCTGGAGGTAGGTCGCAGACGCGAGGTTCGCAGCTGCAGTGCAGCTGGCGTGTGCTTTTGCTCGTTTTGTTGGCTCCAACGATTTCTTTCTCTGTAGCGGTATATAGAGCATATTAAGAGCTTCAAGCACAGTATAAGCTATATGTATACTGCTGCAGCTTTCTGTTTTATGTGTGTATAGGTTTGTATCTTAACAGAATCATCGCAAGATTCTTCAAATCGATCAAAAACCCGAGCGAAATGACACTGAAATTGCACGCGGAATTGCACATGAAATGTAATTTCATAGCCTTTACCTATTTGGTTTTCCAGTACGAATTTCACATGTGAGTTGCACTAAATTTTAATTCATAGTGAATATGATAAAACATCAAGTGGCGTATATTTGGTCTATCACGTATATTTATTGCTCACATTTTTGTGGTCACGATGCGGTGTCACTACGTACATCCGCATGATCTTGATTTAAAGGTGTCACAGAATCAGCTCTTATTGTGGGACGATTTCGAACTAAACTATTAATCTCACAAATACAATAGTTATATAAAATCATGGCCTATTCCCGTCTACCAGAATTCATAATCGAATCTGTAGTTTATTCAGTTTTAATTAGACATAAACAATGGTTTGTTTGCGACGATCATATCGTAGCAAAACCTAGATTTTGAGTACAGTTAGGTACTAGTAGTACAAACAATTTTCATTCATGAAAAAATATTAAATTACCGATTGCTTTTTGATTCGATTTATTGAAGGTGCATTGCGAAAATAAGATATTATATAATAAAAATTTATAAATGAAATTGAAGTATAAATCATCATTTATATGGCATACGTCAAAACAGATCGTTTCTCTGCGCAGCACGTCGGAACTGCGCGTGAGAATACCATAAATCAAATCGTATCTCCTATTAAAACATTATCATCATTCCGTAAGTTTCACGTGTCATAGTCAAAATTTAAAATCGCTCGTAATACTTAGAAATAACACATGAAATTCATAAGCTCGACTCGATTTGCATCGACGTCGCTGTTGTATTATGCTGTTTGCTCACTTAACTAAGTCTCGTCTCAAAAAGCAGTATTTTACTCGCTGGCATGGATGTTGTCAATAATGTATATAATGTCGCCAAAAAATCGTCCGCCAAAAAGTAACCGGTTGGGTTCTAGGACAGAGACGTACAACGCTAATCGTGGTATTTTGTAAAACATAGACATGTCACGTTTTAAATTTTTGTTTGGTTCAGAAAGCCTTATATACGTACTATAAAGTTTGGACTACGTTCAATTGAACACGCGACTTTCCGCGTATATACGATCGAACGTAGTCCAAACTTTTAGGATGTGTAGAGCTTAGCGAACTAAACAAAAGTTTTGAGCAAATGACTAAAACTAACAGTTACCGAGAAAAACATGTTTAAAGTTCATTTTTTTATTACTTTTTTTTTTAAAACTTTTTGTTCAGTTCGGTAAGCTCTACACACTTTATAAGTTTGGGCTACTTTCTTCCTAATACTCCGTATACGTTTAACATCTCTATTCTCTCATTAGGATATTCACAAAGAAAAGCAACGACATGATAACCTGTCGCGACGGCTCGTGTAAAGGTGATTAATACAGGGAATGGTTTCAGGTATAACAAAGAAGGGTGTTTCAATAAAATGATAATAATAATAAGGTATACATCACAACAACTTCTCGGTCCCAAACTAAGCATTAGCTTGTGTTTTGAGCACCAAGCGAAGACACCACATACATATAACAACCAAGACCCAGTACGAGTATCAATATTCATCATATTTGAGAAAGCTTGATTGTTGTAGAACTTCATAACTCCAAAATAGGACAAAAACGTAGCTGTATAATACTGAAAAAACAGTTATTAATTGTATAATGGTTGCACAATTGCTGTACAAACTCAACAGGAGCCAACCCATCAGACTTTATCTTTATAATGGCTGTATTGTAGCTGTAGAAAAGAATTAGTATCAACTAACTCTATTTGGTTTTACAACTACCTACTATAAAGTTATAATATAACCAAAAGCTGTATAATTGGATCTTTTTGGCGTTGTACTAGTTATTACATACAACCACAATACAAAAAAAGAAAGAGGTTCTCAATTCGTCTTAAATATTTATTTTTTAATGTTTTACAATTTTATTTTTTCGTGTGTTCAGGCATAACTTTTCACAATGTAGTCCGATTTAGATGATTCTTCTTTTATTGGATAAAGTATACCCTCGAGTTGGTTAAATTTCAATTAAAAAAGAATCCACCCCTAAGGGCACAAAATAGGAGAATATTTTACTACGTTATCCGATTTGGATGAATCTTTTTTTATTGGGTAGGGTTGACGAATAACGGATTGAACCGATGGAAAACAAACTAAAAGGTGAAACATTTTAAAAACCTTTTCCCCTAAAACTAGGTAAAGATTCTATAAATAAAACATCTTCGCGATATATAGGCGAAACAAGTGGGAAAAAGCGGTGCAGGTTTTTTGTTATTACATAGTTTGTTGTATTACATAGCTTCGAGTTTGTATGGTAACAGTGAGAATTTGTAGTTGAAGAATTTCCTTTTTAAAATACGCATTTTCATTATAGGCATTCCCATAATACGGAAAGAAACGAGTTTATATACACCGTTCTGCGATAAGCGAAACGAACCAATGTTAGCTAATTTAAGGGGTTGTACGGAAACACGGGAGCGTCTCTTGGCAACTGCCGCAGGGCTGTCCTTGGACGGGCGATGGCTGACTGCAATTAGGTCAACCGTCCTCATGTGGTTATTATGACGACACCCTTTAGCATTTCAGATGCATATAAGGCGTTTAAGCCAAAGATGGAAAACTTTAAATAAAGTAATAATTAGACATAGAGATTGGATCGATCTCGAAGATCCTAATAATTTCAGAGAGAGTTTGAATAAGGTAATAGGGTGTATTTCACTTTTTTTTAGCTAGATACGTTTAGATGTGTTACAAGGAAACACAGTTAACATAAAATTAGATTTGAAATTTCGACTTGTGGAAGTGAATAGAGTGTTTCATACATATACATCCATCGATATAAATGTATACATCACTATGTAGAGATCGGTTGTCATTATAGTTATGGGCCAAACATTTAAAGCAAAACAAAGAAAGAAGTTATGTGAGGAATCGACACACAAAAATTGGTGATGCCGTATCCATGTAATAACATGTCAACGGTCGCTTAGCCTTTGCGCTTGTCATAATTATTATGTACTCTCTATATAAAAATCATAGACCGGGAGTTCCTATCTTTGATAATAATAAAAAATGAATAATTAAACGAAAACCATATCACTTACTGAAATTACATATTTATGTAATTAACATAATAACAGATTTTATTTGACACCCACACGACGCCCATATGAAGAAAATATTGTAACTCTTACAAGTTAAGGTCCATAACTTTTTAATTGAATGACATTGTTCAACTACTTTCCACTTTGGTCCAAGTATGGATCGAAGATCGAAGCTTAGACAGACAAGACATCCATCTTCTAGTTATTTCGTTTGATATGTTGTTTATAGTAAACATCCCCTAAAAAGTTATTACATCTGAATTTTGTTTGAAATCAAACTGAACCTGTGATATTAAAGAAATCCGTTTAATCAACATTGCAGCTTCCCTCGATGAACACAGACATATATTCGATCGTCATAGTAAAGTGAATACGGAGTCAGATGATGCCGTGCGCCAGTTAACCCGTGATAAGGTTATCATCGATGGCCTTGCCAAGGAGATTCAACGCAAGCTATTACCTATAAAGACTATTATGGTCTGAATAGCTACACGACCACCTGATTTATGTGTGACGATTGCACGAATATCTAATTGAAGTCTGTGTTAACACTAGCAGGTACAGTCGACGAGCGACCTTAGAAAATAGTGCTCCGCGGAAGGATACCAAGGATTTTAAATATTAAAAGCTCTATAATAGGAACAAAAGCAATCTACACATATAAAAACTATATAATGCTTGAATTAAAAATATGAAAACGTAATGTTCTCCAGATGAGACGAAAAGAGGAATGTGGACATTTTTTTCCTCATGTGACAAAAATGGCCAATAGGTTTTGATTGCGTTAACTGAAAAACTTGATTTTTTTATACCTGCAAAGGGCTGGTGACATTAGTATTATAGTTTAAATTTCATACTACTACTCATTCCTCAGAAAAGGGTCTTGAGAAACGGATAGACGGACAGACAACAAAATAAGGGTTCGGTTTTTTTCTTTTGAAGTACGGAATCCTACATAAAACGAAATGTTACAACAAATGTAGTTAGTCTACGCAAGCGAATCCAAGGGTTGTAGCTAATTAAAGACACGTATAATTAGAACTTAGTTATTACAATTCATGGGTTTCGTCCGCATGGACTACATCATTGTATTGTTTCGATTTTAAATCAAAATTAAAAAGTTATTTTTTAGGGTTTCGTATCCCAAGGGACCCCTATTACTAAGGCTTCGCTGTCCGTCCGTCCGTCTGTCACAGAGCCGTATCGTCTGAACCATAATAGGTAGACAATTGAAATTCTCACACTATGTATTAACCGTGGGCGCTATGACAACAAATAATAAATTTAAAATAAAGTTAATAATTAAACCTATTTTTTTCTACGTTTTTCATTATTGGTGGTTATCAGATTATGAGATCATTGCCTACACTTGAAATTTTAATGGAGTATTATTATGGTCACTATTACAAAATATAACAATAATAAAATAAAAATAAAAATGAAAGAGGTCTTCATACAGGAAACGTGTTTTTCAATGTTTTTTGCTGAGTGGTAATTGTGGGATTCTTACTCTTGAAATTATCGTGAAGTATGTACCTACTACTACTATGCCCGCTATAACAACACATAATAAAACTAAAAAAAAATTTAAAATTAAAGGAGGTTCCCATACAAGAAACATGTTTTTTAATATTTTACGGCAGTACAGGACTCTTCGTGTGCAAGTCCGGCTCACACTTGACCGGTTTTTAAATTGCAATCTATTGTCAGGCAGATGATCAGGTACCACTTAGTAGGTATCGCAGGCGTATTGTTGTGACTCTGTGTTGAGATACCTACGTTCGGACGATTCGGCCGACTCACGGCCGACCATCGGCCCTCGATCGACAGCGCGCCGTCGAAAGCAAACAAACAGGATGTTTTAATGCGGGCCGCGCGTCCCCACGTTGTTACTGAAACGAAAAGAGGTCGAGCGTGTTCAGTGTTCACTGCGGCGCGATGCTGTGCCAACACACTGCACCACGGCACACGTAATCAATATAGGTACCTACCTATGTATACCACACAGCACACAACGGCGGTCGGAGTTGCCACGTAACTGTGCACTCTGCAAGCGCCGCGACACGAGCGGCGGCCAGCGACACGATCACCTCCGGATGACCTCACCGCGCAACGCCGTCGCCAACACCTAATTATACGATACCGTATCTACCCACTATGGTTTCACTGCGTCCTGTATGTCGATCTTATCGTACTTATCTACTACATAGGTACATACAACATAATAATATAGCATTTCACAACGACAACTCACGAAAATTTGGGAATATCTTCGTAACGGCGCTAAAAATGTAGATCCAATGAGTCCCTATTAAGATGTTTGTTTTACAAAGATTTGGTGACCAAGAATGGATATACTCTTATAAAACCCATCTTTTTAAACTAAGTGAGGTTTCTTAATGCTGGTAATGACAGGATTCGCAATTTGATATCAATCCATGATCGGGAGGGGGAGAATACGGGTCGATTGATGTTTCGTTCGTAGGTATATTGGTAACCGTGTCGTAGCGAGCGCTACTGATGACAAGTGCAAGAAGGAAGAAAGTAAGTACTCAATGTGAATATAAAGTAACGATAGGTTTCGTGATTTAAAAGTCGAAAATTGACTTTAATATTGTGATCTCGTGTGAAAATATTAAAATACGTGTTTTACCTATTAATAGGTACACTCAATACTAAAATATTGAGACACGACATGACGGAATGGTCGGACGAGACGGCTGACGATTGTGTCAGTCGAAAACCGCCGGCGGGATACCCCTCCATGTTATATCCACGGTCGCCTCTTTCTCGTGCATAGTATTCACGTTTGACTCATACATCAACAAAATTCCGTGTTGTTTATTTGTTCTAACTAATATTTTACATGACTTGCTCGTGGTCCAACCAGCGTTGTCCAACCAGTTGGTCCACGGGGGATTTTTTTGCCCGTGGACCAACTAGTTGTACAACGAAAGATAAATCATGATTTTTTACTTGCCCGTGGTCATTTATGTCTATGCCCGTGGTACTAACCCAGCAATAAGTCTTGAATTCAGTTGAAAGTTGTTACATGAAAGTGATCGTATGGCCGCGGGATAGGTTCTTCATCATAATATTAAACAACATTTACAGTATGTCCCGCGGCCATACTCTCATTTGCATGTTAGAACTTTCAACTAAATTCAAGACATTGCTTGGTAGTACCACGGGCAAGTAAAGAATCATGATATATCTTTCGTTGTACAACCAGTTGGTCCACGGGGAAAAAAATCCCCCGTGGACCAACTGATTGGACAACTCTGGTTGGACCACGGGCTAGTCATGATATTTTATACTATTAAATCATTAGTATTCGGTATCGTAATCGTGATACCAGTATCGTAAAGGTATCGTAATCGTAATATTCATAATGGTACTGTCGTTTCGTTAACGGTATCTTTATCGTAACTGCGTAGTAGTGGTCCAGAAGTCGAAGTTCGACCGTACTCAATTTTTTGAATCCCCCAATAATAAATAGGCGAAAGTAAGTCAATTCAGACTGCATCAAACGACAGACTATAAACTCGTATGATTTGTAACGCACATTAGGTATGTATATTTCAGCTTTTAGCACTCCTTTTCCATATAAACTTTACCTATGTCAAATCTCACACTCCTCCGTACACCTAATACGTTTTAAAACGGGTACAAAGTTTTATCTTCACGTTTCAATATTTAGATAATCAAATCAAGTAGTTTGATTCCCTGTTAAAGTGACAAATTTTTCAAAAAAGTGATTATGTAGTTTTTTCCTTCATAAATCGAGCTTATGAATCCTTTGAACATTTTTCGCTATTTCTCATAGTTTAGAATTTGGCCATACAGTCCCATCTCAAAAGCTCATCCTGTATATTTTAGCTTTCTGCACTCCCTACTTCACACAAACTTTAACTATGCGGAATATCACACTCCTCCGTGCGCGTAGTACGCTTAAAAAGGGGTCTACAGCTTTTCATTCACGTATTTATATATGATGCACATACAAATTAGAGTCTGAATAAGTACATGCCTGGAAAAAAAATTAAATGCTGATTAAAAATTCTTCTCGTATAAGTACAGTAGTACAGTAGGAGATAGTCACAGCATCACGGCTTTCAAATTGGTAGCAAATATACCCCACTTCGCACAGTGTAGTAGAGGAGATTCGCGATCGATATATATGTATCTATTGATTGTCGGATTTTAGAACAAAAAGAACTATTTTGGCATTGAAAATGTCTTACAGACCGTTTCTATATGTGAACCTATTCCAGTAAAAATGCAATTTCTCCAAACGTGTTGAGAGTACTGAAACGTATAAAATATCTAAATATGTAGAATCAAATATAAGACTCTATAAACAGATTTTAGAAAATAACAATTTTACGGGAAAAAAAAATATGTCACCAGCTGGACGACGAACGACCGATCGTATTCCCTTAAGTAACCCAAACACGGTATGACAATTTTTTTATTTAAGGACTCATAGGATTTTAGTGATTTTAGTTTAACCAAAAACAAAATACTATCGGTGGTCAAGGTATACGAATTGCTTACGAAATTTTAAAATTAATAAACGTCTTGCACCTCAAAATTGTTGATATTAAAATCCAATGGATTCCAGTTCACATATAGGTATAGCTGGAAAAGAAATCGTCGATTGAATGGCTCGTACGGCTGTTTTGGATGGTACAAAACTATCGTGTGCGCCTTATGCTACGGAGATAATTCTTTTTGTGTATTAAAAATGTTTAAATAAGTGGAAAAACATCGTCGAGGAGACCTCTGTGGCAAAAGGTGTATGTTATAAGACATTAACAATGTGAATATTCTCGTGTGCCCCGGTTGGCTCTGCCCGACTTTCCAGGAAAGTTCTGGATTAGCGTTTAGATTGCGATCAGATTAGGCCACATTCCAGCTAACAGATTTTATCACATGATGGGTTGAATTCGGTCTCCTCTATGCAATCAGTGTAACACGACAGAAGATCTAATTCGTAGGTCGGTGAAATGTGGTCGGACCAAAGGATTAATAAGTAATATTTTTAAAATAAATTAAAACAAACCAGCGAAATAAATTTAATCCTCAGCTCTTGTCTGACAATGCCCAGAACGAAAATATATCGTTTCTTTAAAAAAGTTTTGAGTACAAATTTTGATTCAACGCGTTTATAAAATAATTTTAACTTCCCATGAGGCTGAAACAATCACACCGGGTGTACTGAAGCCTCCAAAAAGATTAAAACAATACTATGGGATGTTTAACTATGTAATACAAATGACGGCCTAGTTATTTGTACCCTTAAAGATTACCATCTAAACAATAATCTTAAAAAAAGTTCTTAAAAAGCCCGCCCTACGTTTTATGTGTGACGCTCTGTCCATTAAACCCTAGTACATTGTCACTGGACAATTAACGACAATTATTGACGATAATGCATTCAAATATCCCAATATTTAATGGCTGCAATCCGTTAAGTGGAGGTTAATTAACACGTGGCGTTTCGAACACACGGTTGCGGAGTTTGAAGACATTTTCGAATATTACGCCAGCCTGTTAGTATTTCTTGACAGATCGCTTCTTTGACGACAATTTGGTGTAATAATAGTAACTTGAGGAGCTAATGAGGGTTACCGAATAAACTGTCGATGGTGGTGCCACTAGCAACTCAAGTATCTGTCAAAATTTTACAAATAAGTCTTCCAATTTATTTATTCTATTTTCAAGCTACTTTAGTCTTTTTATAATTATTTTGTCATATCCATAGAAATAATGCTTGAATGTTGTGTTCGTTTCCGTACGTCAATAAAAATAAACATAAAACCAGTCAAGTGCGAGTCCGAGCGCCCCGAGGGTTCCGCATTGTTTTATAATGTATTTATCGCTATTCAGCCAGATGAGACTTAAACGCATATATTAATTTATAAGAAAAAAATATTATTATCTAAATATATATTAACGATTTTCGGGTTCATTCCTTTACTTATGCTGTGAGTTGTTCTTGCCTTTCATAATTCTAGTTCAACGGGAAATCCCCTACAGGCTAATATCTGTGCTGCAGGTTTTGATATGCTTACGGGTGTCAAAATGTGCGACATAAATGGTCGTATTTTTTGATTGCTTTGATTTAGAAGCTAGATTTTTTACAGCTATAAGGAATCGTAGACCTAAGTATGTTATTGATTTCAACTTGATACTTCCACGCGTTCATGAGGAAAAGGGTTTTGACACGATAACGAAGTAGTTATATAAGGGTTTCTTTTTTCTTTTTGAGATACGGTACCCTAAAAATCAGTAATATTTCCATTTTTCTATAAACACATGAAAATGACAAAAAACCGCAAAAAATATTACCGAAAGCAAACAATCGTATGAATTTGACAGAACGTACTATACCTGGGTTGCGAGTGGCTCCGTATAAGGGTCTAAGGGTAGAATCATGCCGGTGGCCCTCAATGTAAACTACCTACCACCTGTACCAACACCATTCCACTTCTTTACACTCATTTTTTGTTTTGTGTATCACATAAACTTTCAATCTGCATAAACTATCCCTTATAGTAGAATTGAACTTTATTTTGGTACAGTTCCAATCAAACTTTATGGCGGATGTGAACATAGGCACAAATCGCGTCGCAGTAACCAATTTTAAGTGTAGCGGGACGCAGTGGACCGAGGGAGATATGACTGAACCTGCGCAAGCACGCATAAAGCGTTGTAATCCGATTCGCCATAAAGTTTGATTGGAACTATAACAATATACAATATATTTGGTCCCATATTCAATGCCCATATACCAATTTTTCACGATTAATAGTTGTACATCATGCAAATGACAAATCACCAAAGACAGGTATTTGCGAGTCCCCATTGGCTTCCTAAGACCGTTCATGTATCTTTTAACATTTAGGTACGTAGGTGAAATAGAATATTTAAATCTATACTAATATTATAAAGCTGAAGAGTTTGTTTGTTTGTTTGTTTGTTTGAACGCGCAAAGCTCAGGAACTACTGGTTCAAATTGAAAAATTATGGTTGTGTTGGATAGTCCATTTATCGAGGAAGGCTATAGGTTATATTACATCACGCTACGACCAATAGGAGTGGAGCATCAATGAAAAATGTTGCAAAAAACGGGAAAAATTATTCCTTTTGAGAGCTTCTGTCGCGCGCGCTGCGTAAACGGTTGATGTTAACCAAAAACCATGTATTACGGAATTGTTCCCCTTTAAAAGTTCTAACCAAAAGTCTGCGACAGCATATGTGTATCTTTTAAGGTTAACTTACTATAACCTTTTTTATGACAATCAAATTTGTTCTAACATTATGTACTATTTGCGAAGATGTTTTTTAAACGTGATATTAATCCTTATCAAATTAAATACGTTAGTTGTATTAAGCATTTCATGCATATTATAAATGCCCTTTACACCACACAATTTAAATTAATATCTTAGCAGTTTTTATCGAAATATGAAAACTATAGCGGGAGAAAATAAATTCGCTGTCTGCCTCGGTTCGTTAACTTTTTACTTCCAAACCACGCAATAGACTTTGATACGGTTTTCAGAATTATCTTATTTTCTTATTATCTTATAATCTATTAATCTATATAATAGAAATACTTATTATAAAGCTGAAGAGTTTGTTTGTTTGTTTGTTTGTTTGTTTGTTTGAATGCGCTAATCTCTGAAACTACCAGTCGGATTTAAAATTTTTTTTTTCCCTTTGATAGCCTGAATCTAGCGGAGGGTTATATATTAAAACGAACTGTGTGTCTATTCGAGCAAATAGGTTTCGGCCAAAACAGCTTAACCGATTTTGATGGAACTTTACACATATGGAAAGGATGTAGTCAAAAGTGACATACAGAACTTTTTGTATGTCTGTCTGTACGTCCATCTGTCTAAACCAATTTTAATGAAACATCACAAGTATGAAAAGAAGGTCGTCAAAACTAACAAATGTTACTTTTTGTCCGTCTGTCTGTCTGTACGTGTATCTATCTATTTGAGCTAATCTCCAAAACGGCTAAACAGATTTTAAGGAAACTTCGCAGACGGGAAAGAAGGTTGTCAAGAGATTTGACATTAGCTACTGTTTGTCCGTCTGTTTGTCTGTACGTCTATGTGTCTATTCAATTCAATTTTATCTATTCGAGCTAATTTCCACTACGGCTGAACAGATTTTAATGAAACTTTGCAGACGTGAAAGAAGATTGTCAAGAGTGTCATAAGCAACTTTTTGTGTTTGTTTGTGTGTCTATCTGTCTGTCGTTTGTCCACACTGATCTATCAACTACTACAGCCAAAACTACTAAGTCTAGGAAGCTTAAATTTGGAACATAGGTTTATTTTATAACGTGAGCATTAAGTTCAGAAAGACTTTTTTATAAATTTCAAACTTAAGGATAGGAATGGAGGGACTCAAATAATGACGTGTTTCAGGGTTTTTAGATTTCCACATTTTAACGGTGGGAAACGGGAGATGAAAAATTGTATCGGTTTTTTTAAAGGGTGGAAGGGGAATGAAGATTGAAAGTTTGAATGGGTGTAACCAAAATTGGTTCCAGCAAAAAGTACGTATAAACCATCGCGAACTTTAATAGTACCTATAACAGGAATTCGTAGTCTACGCAAGCGAAGCTGCGGGCGGTCGCTAGTAATTTATAATTGAAAAGTTTACCAAGGATGTACGAACAAAAACCAAAGTAATTTCAATAAAATTAAAAAAAAAATTGTAAATAGTAGACTACCGAGCTACTTGGCCCGTAGATCCCAAACGAATAGTTCAAACCTATAGATAGATTATAGATATTACCATTTCACTAGGGTTAGTGATATCATAACAATAGGTAATAACTTCATAGAAGCAACAATGACTTCACATGAACCAAAACTTACCCGTCAAAACATACATGGTTGCCGGAAAACGAAAACCTAATCCGAAATTTCGACTTCGATTTTCACACTCATTTTCCGACTACTCTTTGACGGTTAGTCATGTGATGTCTTCGTATATATCACTTAGGTACTTTTATGGTGGTAGTAAGTGGTGGGAATGGAAAGTGTGATCAGTAACGATGGTAGCAGTAGCATTACCTTCGTCGTCGCAGGCGTCTCGAGGCCACCTGACGCATGCAGCTGGCGGCCGGCTGGGACCAAACTAGTTTTGCCGACCGACGACGACAACGCCTCAATATGGCGGACTGTATCACGCCACAACCGCACGGTTTATTGTTATAGACAACCTCTTTGGACGTTGCGTGCGTTGTGCTGTATTATATTTGATTTATAAGTTGTTTTACGATAAATGAAATTAACGATTGCATCTCAAATCAAATTGATATTCATGGTAGGATAGTAGGTACCTAAATAAATAAAATATAAAACTTATCTGTTTTGGTTTTAATGCTTCTTAGCGCATGTCTAGTGTTGGAATAGAAATCGCCAAATGACAAAACGTCTGAAAATATCGGCACTTAGGTTTGAAAGAACAAAACATATTTTAACTAACCTATAGATTTATTTTATTGATTTCGCTATCAAAAGTTCTAAAATATTTACAAATACGTTTTTAGGTTTCTGTATAGGTACCTACTTACTTATGGTTTAACATTTGTTTCGACATGTCCGTTATCTATGTACCTACATCTACCACAGCCTTTGTTATTACAATTCACCACTTATTGTAATGAAACGTACAACGTATACATGACAACAACGTCTAGGCCCCAAACTAAGCATTAGCTTGTGTTTTTGGGTACCAAGCGAAGACACTTCAAGACACTACATACCTTTCATACATATAACAACCAAGACCCGGTACCAGTATCGATATTCATCCTATAAATACTGACCCGACCTGGGATTCGAACCCGGGACCTCCAGCTTTGTAGGCAGGGTCGCTACCCACTAGGCTAAGCGGTCGTCAAAAGGATAATAAATGCCAATCGAAGTATGTTTCATCAATTCCATAATCGTTTTGAACGGTGTATAAAAAAACAACGATATACTATCATCATGAGTAATTAGGAGAATCAAAACCGGAGTTTCGAAGGTTTATGAAAAAATTAAAGAAATCGAATGCTTACGTTTTCTTATGCGATGATGGCGTTATACTACTAACAGGAACGATACATTTTTTTTTAAATTGCAATCGATAATTATATCGATGGGAGTTTTCTTTCAACATTCTCGTTTATTTACTATGGATGTCCTTTAATGCAAATTATAAAAAACAAAAAATTCTGAAATAAATCTCCTGTTTAAAACAAACCGAGAAATGATAAGACGACTTCTCAAATAAATATAATAATTTACAAATGGTTTTTCATCGGATGCATGAGAAAAGTCGGTACCAAGAAGATGCATTCTCCTTTCACAAACTATGTTTTTCATAGGCGCCGTATATTCGTAAAATATATACCTGATGCATAATCGTAAAAAAATATTGAGGTATTTCCCAATAAATGTAAAAAAGAGTAATCATGATATTCCTCCGTCACTAATTTTATGCTAGACAGTTTCGTGAAAATTAAATTACAAGTACCTAGTCCAATTCGACGCGAGTGTTTTGAAAAGTCCTAGAACTATCGAACCTTCGAGTATAAAAACGGCGAACTCTACAACCTGAGTCACTCTGTGGAATGATAGTTGTGTTGTGACGAACAACGAAAGTCAAGCGCAAAGAAACGAATAAATAAGTTATCACCGAAGGTCTAGGTGATGTGGATTTTACGAACCAGCTTTTGTTTATTAATAACAATTTATAAGGCATTTTTCGGTTTTTTTTCGATTATTCCGAAAATAATGTATTGAAGTTACTGAAAACCATTTTGATTCGACATCTTAGTCAATGTGGCCCTACAAGTTTTTTTTTACATTTTTAGTTGTTTTCGTTTAGAAATGCTAATTGACGAGGGAAAAACCATTTTAGAGTCCCTCACTGTTTTAGAGCTGAATATTTTAAAAACGGAGCTAAAATAAAAAGTAGTATATGAAACTGCTATTTCGTTTTAAAAGATCCTTATGATGATACCTATGCCATTTAAAGAGATAAGCAGAAAAAATAATTTCATTCACCTTTCATTATTTCTAAAAAAAAAATTTTTTTAATTACGAGTGAAATATTCACCTAAATGAAAAATCAGTTGACTCTGCAAGTCATCCCTGAAACTTCCAGCTATATATATTTAGTAATATTTAGCTCTTCGAACTCAAAATATCGATTGTCATGGTTTTTGAGCTCTTCGAGGTCATTATATTTATTTTCCTAGCTTTCCAAACCCAAAAACAGAATTTCTATACATTTAGAGTTCTTCAAGCGCAGAAACCTGAGACATATCAAAGAAAATGTTATTTTGGAAATATTTGAGCTGCGATATCTTTTGAACGCTTCGTGATTTTAGTGCAGTTTCCGATATTCTATGCAATTTTGTAAGCATAAAATTATTGTGCAAAGTCAAAAATCTATTGATCGTAAAATCTCAATGTTATGTTAAAAAAAAACACTTTTTCGTAAATTTGTGAACTGCAATATCTTTTGAACGCGTCGTTCGATTTTAATATTGTTGGCGGCACTCGATGCAGTTTTTATGTACAAAAAACGTACATAAAGTTTCAAGTAGATCGGTTGGAAAATCTCAAAGTTATTTAAAAAAAACGTTAAAAAATTGGTTTTTTTGAGGTTTATTTTTTGAATATTTTTGAAACGGCTCGGCCGACTGACTTCAAGATCTAATCAGATTTAAGTGTCGATGAACCCCTTCAAAAGCCGTATCGCGGGTCTTAATCGGTCAATCTGTTCTCAAGATTTCGTACGACAAAAAAAGTTACATACACAGAAAAAACACACATACGGACGTCCAGCCGAAAACGGTCAGAATGGCTTCCCTGGGCCTCAAAACGTGGAGATCTGACGAAAACTCGATTTTCGAAAATCGGACCCAAGTCAATAACTTCCTTTGGATAGCGGAAAGTTAAAAAATACAAAAGAAGTTCCATTACATTTTCAAAAGTCTATCTCAAGATGCCTCACACTATGGAATGCGCGAATTTCTGTTTTTTTTTTTCATTCTTTAGTTCAGCAGGTATATGGAGACACCTCTATATAATTTAGTTTACCTGTAACATTTTATTAGGTTTGATGGAAAGATCTTATCGTGATAGCCCGAACGCAGCGAACTTTTCAAATCTATAGAGCCATGTGGCCGTGGTTCAAATCCGGGCGTGTACAATAAGTTTTTTCTGACTTAATGTAAGTAAATTAACTATCACTGACTCCGTGCCTCGGAGAGCACGTTAAGCAGTCCTAGTCGGTCCCAGTTGCTGTCAATAGATGGCGGTCGTTATAATCCGCCAACCGGCATTGGAGCAGCATGGTGGATTTAAGCTTCAAGTCCCCTCGTCTTGAGGGGAGGCCTAAGCCCCTACAGTGGGGTATAAAAACGGCTGATAAAATGAAATGGGTGGAATGGATGAAATGGATGGGATGGATGGAATGGATGGAAAGATGAACGGGATTTGAGCCTGTGGCTTACGAATAGACAGATAGGATGAATCATAATGAGTTTTTATACCATTTGGCTACAGAACCGTAAAAATGGCTTCTCGAATTTCCAGTATCAAATCAAGGTGACCTGCACATTTTATAGAAGTGGACGTCGTCGGTATATTTAATGAATTTATTTTACTATAGAGTGTAGGAGAACGATAGAAGCGCGAAAATAGATCGCCGTTTTTGACACCTACTGAACATGGAAAAAACAAATTTTTCCGTAGCTGCGTAGGTACCATGAATAATAGTAAAAAACATGAAACTCGTTGGTTGTCGCTTAGCACGCTACTTGAACAACATTTTCGTGTTTTTTTTTTGTTTTCCCAATACACCAGTTTTTATTCTGCATTAGTCGAAGGTGGCTGATGGTCATATACTTTTGAAATACATTTTTGCACTTTATATATTGAGCTGCCTTATTGTCTGTTTGTTTTGGCTGTTTTATTAACTTTTTCAGTGATGTTTTATTTAGGTTCGTAGCAATAATAGTTTCAGAGATAATAACAATGATTAACGTGACAGTCAATGAATATCTTTAGATTATAACACAATTTTTATGTCACAGTACCAATGACGAATCACTGCGAGTTAAATTTTTCTTTTGATACTGTAATTTGACAACCTTGCTTGTTCGCTCGACGTAAGTACCACGTCTGAACACGCGATACGTAAAGAAACGCACGCGTTTTCGTGGAACACGTTTTGGTACAGTTCAACTTTCATTGCATACCTTAGCTCGTCACTTTTCATCGTGCGTGTAAAACATGAAATATTCCTTGTCAAAAATCGCCATGCGTTTCACTAAACGCCCACAGAGAACCAGAGAATAATATTACATAAATACAATACGACCATTAAGTAGCTGTTATTTAGTTCGAGTGGTTCGGGCTACAGATATTTCGTTGAAGATAAGTAGGTAGGTACATGCAGACTCAGACTATTGTCTGCACGGCCATGTTCGTGTACGAGGTATTTTCCGCTTGGCTTGCCAACGCCGGGCGACGACGACGTGCCGCGGCCCTCGCACCATACATACATACACGAGGTAGGTATGTGAGTAGGTAGGCGCGTAGGACGCACGGTGTGGCGACCGCCATCGTCGGTCGTCGTCGGCGATAATTTGCTGCGCTTGACGTATGTTACTTCAACGGCTTCTTGCGACACGATGTCCGTCGACCGCTTTCCCGGATATTCTGCGTACCGTATCGTATGTATATATGCATGTAAATCGAGGTGCCTGCAGATGTCGCATAGATTTAAGTATGTAGGTACCTTTACGTCACCGTAGAATTTGTAATCCGTAATTGTAATTAAGTGGTAGGCGTTAATGTAATACCGTCTATATAGATATCGGTTCCACCACTGCGGTAATGAAAAGCAAAGAAATTGAAAATGACATATTGACATGTACATACTTATAAATTCGTTCATGCGTAAACGTTGCACACGAATGGTTAGTGGGTACCTACGAAAAGTTCACGAACTGTTGTTTCTAGGTAGATAGAGTAGGTATATCAATTTAGAATTTGTGTCATCAAGCGCATCGTACTTAGGTAGCTAATCCTGCCACGATGCCGTTCAGCGTCCCTGACACCTCAGCGTTCGGTCAGCACCTCTGCTATCTGTCGACTCGATAACAGTTTATTATTATCAGCCAGGCGAGGCGGGAGGAACCGCCGCGGTCGGCCGACCGGCTCGACGGCACCGCAGCGAGGCCCACGCGTAGGTAGGTAGAGGCGGCTGTGCGCGCACTGGGGCACGGGGTGCGGGGGGCCGTCGGCCAGAGACGGCGTCAGCTGAGTACAGCGACAGCGCACCGCGCCGCCGCGTACACACACGGCCGGTACGCACACTTCAGTGGTAGCGACGCCGCCCGCGCTCAGGAGCGTCACGCCTTATCTCGGCCATCTCGGTCTCGAAGCGAGCGCACGCCACCCGCCGCCCTCCTACCCGCAGATACAAATTCCATTCTGGAAGTACCACGAAGCACTCGCCGGCTGCAGCCGCCGCTAATCAACTCCATTGTCCTCGTTCCCGGCGGAATAACCGGCAATCGTGCCGCGGAGGGTCTTCAAGGTTGCGTTCGTTTAATTGCCGAGTGGACAAGCAATACTCAGCCGTCTAAACAATACTTCACACTCTAACGTAGTCGGGTTCTATAGTATAGATTCTAGTGAGTAGGTAGTCAGTCTATGACTAAACGTGTTCGAGCAATACTCGCATGAGTACCTACCAACGCATCGCATGATAACGCGAACGTATGAATTGGAATAAGCCGATAGTGGGTTGGGTAGGGTCGCTCGGCAGGGAGCGGTTCCCGGGGCGCGGGCGGTACCTACGCATCGTTGTTGCGGCGAGCGGCGACCATCCGAGCCGAGAGCGGTATCGATCCCGGCGGGAGGCACGGGTCGTCGGCCCTGACGTGGCTTGCGGAGCGCCGTTTCCTTTCGTTCCAGGCTGCGGCTGAGTGCGGCTTCTCGAATGGGCGAGCTACGGAATAGCCGTCAGCTGGCGGCCCCTCGCGCGGGGCTGTGGCGGGGCCGCGTTGTCGTCCATCGCGCTATGTGAACTAAATATAGCGCGGGTTGGTCCGCACCGGCGACCGCGCCCGCCGCCGCCGCTGTGACGACGCCACGCGACGAAAGGTCAATTGGCGCGCAAATTATTTGCGTCGCAATTCGCACTGCGATCTGCATATCTACTGCAGTAACACCCGGCGATGATAGATTTTCCATTGAAAGTCTAACGCCACAATTCGTCTAAATATAGACATTGACCTACCGTCCGTCCACTTGACAATCTACCACTACCAATAAAATTTTACCTTTATGAGTTAGGTACCTATAGGTACCTACATTTGTTGGAACAGGCTTAATGCAGACCCCGATGCAGTCGACCGCTGCTCGAAGGGAGTGAGTTGAACGTAATGCGGACGGACGGCTTTTATTTAATCATGGTTTTAGCCTTGGCAGCAAGCTTCAAACACTTTATAGAAAAAGAAGGAAGGAGTACATGTTCTTCCATATAATCTTACGAGATTTTAATTTTTTTTTTGTCAATACCGCATTTATTCCGGATCACTATAATTTTAGTATTGCTTCTTATTTCAAATTCAAAGTTTGCCTTCATCTCTATTCTATCGATACTTCTTATATAAAATATTTATTTAAAGAACTAAAAGCTTACAGTCTTCTTGTGAATTACATAAACGGAATTGTGTTGGTTTGGTACGATGGCGTATTCAAGGGTGATTTTGTCGTTAATATTTGTTGGACAAATTACATTTTTTAAGTAGATCAACGTGAGCCGCACCCGCTGTGCCGGGGAAGGGGGGGAGGAATGAATCGTGCGAGCATTTTCGCCGGGGGCCAGAGGGCTCGGCCGTGGATAGGCGGAGGGTCCATTCCGGTAATTTGCATCGTGCTGTCAGCTGCGACCAAACTTAAAATATTCGCATGAAAAAAATTCATAACTAAACACCTAAACTAAAATTGATGAAAAATATAAAATATATAGTAACCACTGGGACTTCGAGACTTTTGAACTATTACGTAAATGTGTAAAATCACTACAAGAACAATGTATCAACAAATACACTTGCATGGTTGAACAGTCTATAGTCAGGTCCCCCATAATATTTTGGTCATATATTAAAAATAAATCGCGTAATCCATCCATACCCAATAGCCTAGAGTTTGGTGAATTTAATTTAAGGTAAGGGCATAGATATCTGCAACGCTTTTTCTGATTATTTCGCTTCTACATTTTTAAAACCAACTAACTCTGCCTTTGTTCCTCAGCCCCTCCTCCCATCCATGTATTTATAGCTGTTGGGTTATCCCACAAAAAATAAATAAAATCGCAATAGGAAATAGTAACTGTTTTAATACTTCCAGATAATACTCATAAAAAAAACGTGACCTATACCCGGGTCGGTTTCAGACATAGGTCACCGGCACAGACAAGTCAACCTTATAGACCACGCTTTGACAGGGAGTAGCATTCGCCAAGGCTATGTAGTGACACTACATAACTACATCACTAGTGAGCCGTCAGTTGGAAGCACGTTGGAAGCCATTAAATTGTCAATTTTGAACGAGCCAATGAAAACTAGCCGACCTCTCCCCGCACCCCGCCACTTTTTGGCGATTTCGTTTTCGTACTGACGTTTATTAAAGCGTGGTCTATAGGTTGACTGGTCTGTGGTCACTGGTCACCTTATTATACGCCGTCAGCACACCACTGTTGTTGGCGCGAAGTGCGAAAGCGAATCCCCAGCCGCGGACAAACGCGTCACGATATAAAACGTTTAAGAATTATACATCGAATCGTGTCTATGTGCATTTGTGTTGCTGCCGACGCTGCTGTCGCTGGCGATTCGTTGTCTATAACCTTTAACCGTGCACACGCACCTTTTGCCTTAAAGTATTAAACGGGGATTATGCATATCTAATGAGTTTATCTCATCATTGTATTCGTCCAATGATTACAGACCGATATTGGTTTTTTCTTCGATTACTATTGAGGTTGGATTGGCCCCTGCGTGTCTCGCTCATACATTATTCGAAAGCCGAACTAAACAATTTTAGAGAGCATTGAAGCAATGTCTCCAAGAGGAGTTTACTTCGGGCGTCCGAGTTAACGTTGTTATCGGTTATCGACAATCAATTTATCTATCTAGTTTTATGCCAGAAGGTTAGATGACCAACAAATGACCAATATTCGGTTCGATGGAAGCTCTCTAAAAAGTGCAAGAACGACCGAGTTACAAAAGCTGACATGCTTCACAACTGGAGCACAGATTAGTGTACTGCTATAGGGGTTTCAAAGTGGCAAAAGTAAGAGTTCGATGTGAGGTGTCAGATAATCTGAAGTAACAAGCTCAAGTGTCCAATAAAACGTCCTTGATTCAAGGTCAAATAAATAAATTGTCTCTGGATGTCAGGCTTGACATGTGTGAATACTCGTACCTATTTGTTGGCAACGTGTTGGTTACGTGTCAGCGAAATAAATGAGTGAGGATTGAGGACTTTCCCTGGAGTTTTAGTAACCACACACACAGAACTGTTGATCGTAACAGTGTGTTTGAAAGAATACATTAATTAATTAAAATTTAATGTCACAGAACGTATAACTATCATGTCCCTCATGTATCATGTCAACACTTAACAGGGAAATGAATACACGTATCTCGATACCCATTCCTTTATAATTTGTACGTCACTTTGACACTGTCAATTTATATATTTCTTTTCTCCACTTAACTTTCATTTTGCTGTAAACATTCACTGGGACACTTAGCTACGAACTGTCGACTTGGCTCGACTGAAACCACTTGCCGAGCACACCTTATAATATCCATAAGTTCAAACGTTTTCTACTCAGATCAGACATGACCATCGCTTGTTTTTAAACATACATAACGTCCCTAAACCTATGCTATCCCGTTGTCGTTCTCGCAACTATGCCATTTCTTCTTTTACTTCACTTCTTGTTACTACTATATCATTAAGTTTTGCTCGTATTACTTCATTTATATTAAAATTATACTGTTTTCCTTCATTTTTATTTAAAGAGTTAAATACTTCCAAAAATGGTAAAAATATTAACATTGTAAGTGCCTATGCAAAAAAATCTTTTGAAATCACCATAGTAAAAAAGAGACGTTTTTAACTTCCCGCTATCCAAGGGAAATTATTGATTTGGGTCCAATTTTCGGAAATCGAGTTTTCATTAGATCTCCACGTTTTGAGGTCCAAGAAAGTCATTCTGACCATTTTCGGCTGGACGTCGTACGTCGTCGTCGTATCGATCGTACGATATCTTGAGAACGGATTGAGGGATTAAGACCCACATAAGGCTTTTGAAAGGGTTCATCGAGACTTAGATTTGATTAGATCTTGAAGTCAATCGATCGAGCTGTTTCAAAAAATTTCAATAAATAAACCTCAAAAAAACAAATTTATTATTTATTTTTTTTAAATTACTTTGAAATTTTTCAACCGATCTACTTGAAACCTTATATACGTTTTTTGTACATAAAAAACTGCGCCGAGTGCCGCCAAAAATATCAAAATCGAACGACGCGTTCAAAAAATAGCGCAGTTCACAAATTTCCGAAAACGTGTTTTTTTTTTACATAACTTTGAGATTTTAAGATCAATCGATTTTTTATTTTACACAAAAATTTTACTTAGTACTTACAAAATTACATAATATAATGCCGTAAATTACATTAAAATCGAACGACGCGTTCAAAAGATATCGCAGTCTACAAATTTCCGAAAAAGTGTTTTTTTAACATAACTTTGAGGTTGTACAACCAATAGATTTTTTGCATTACATAAAAGTTTTGTTCTTACAAAATTACATTTAATGCCATTGCATTGCAATAAAATCAAACAAAGCATTCAAAAGATATCGCAGCTCAAATATTTCCAAAATATTCTTTGATATCATTTTCTTTGATATGTTTTTTCTGAGCTTGAAGAACTCTAAACGTATAGTAATTCTGTTTTTGGGCTTGGAGAGCTCGGAAAATGAATATTATAAGCTCGAAGAGCTCAAAAACCGCGAAAGTCGATATTTTGAGTTCGAAGAGCTAAATAGCTTTCTAATATTCGAGCGCTTTGAACTTGAAATAGCGGGAAGTTTCAGGAATTGCCAGAATTCAGAATAACCGATTTTTTTAATTTGGAAATAGCATAAAAGTACGAATTGCCTAGAAGGTCTCTTCTGCGCTTACCGTATAATCTCTCATCTCATACTGGCTGTAGCTAGCTGATGCAAGATGGCGAGTTACAGTCCGAGTTTTAGTCCGCGAGGTCCCCGCGCGGCGGTCTTCACCCCCACAAAATTTCGTTTGACAGTTTCGACATTATGAAGTGACATTTCTGACTATTAAAATCAAACGCTGCTGTCAAATGTATTTACTCTATGGGAAATAGCTTTGTTTTATCAAACGTATAGTACCACCCCGCGGGGTATAATATAATATGTAATCGAATATCACCGTGACAAGTTAACTGTGTATTGAATATTTTTGCAGTGAAAATTTACTTGGTGAAGGTGAAACAGATAAAGTAAACGATAATATAAAGAAAATGTGAAATATAAGCGACGCGCGAAAAGGACAAAACCTACTTGGTCATGCGACAATAACAGCGCGGCGCGCGGCGGTACTACAAATAAGAACGGTACATAAGCCAGGTGTCGGGGACGAGATGCTGTGGTATCTTCAGAAAACATGATTTACACATCGAAAATCAATTTATAATTGCATATGGTATTATTATTGGATTATCAATGATTGGATCACTTGAACTGAAACTTCCAAAAAAATTGCGATTTTCGATGCGTAAATCATTTTTTGCGTAGACATCCGAATATTTCCGTAAAACATCTGTAACATAGTCGTGAATAATAGAGTAAGGCAGAGATGTGATAGAAGGTGGTAATATAAATAGGATACTGGATATAGGAGAGGCAGGAGATTGAAAATTTTCATGTGATGATTGAGATTCATTAATTTTTACCTACATATCTACATATAGCTCACGCTTGTTTCGTAAAGGATTAATAATAGTAGGTACATCTCGCGAACTTCTAGTCCCTCAGAAGTAGAGTCGCTGTAGGAAAAATACTGGAAAAATAGGTAAGTAGGTATCAGAGGGTCGAGAGCGGGCCCCGCATCAGTAAAAAACACAGCCGCGTCAACTTCAAACCCAACTAGAAGTTTGGCGTGACTTGTACATCCACTTTCACTTCGTCCTTATTCACAAATTGTTGCAAGTAGGCTCCTTAAAATATTTACTTGATGAATTAAACTCGGAAAGCGATGGTTTAATGTAATCGTAACATTAATTAGATTTCAAAATGTTATGATAAGTAAAATACTGAGTTAAAATACATCGAATCGTATACGAGATAATGTAATTGACACATGAGTACACATCAATCGTGGAGTGTTAGATGTGTAGGTGCTCGCATATGTAGGTAGAGGCAGTTGAAGCCCCGCTCATGGTAGAGTTGACATGGCCCGGGCCGGCTGCGGCGCTCTATAAATACGCAGCAGGTGTGGCGCGGCGGGGCGGGCAGGGTGCGGGGGGACGCGGCATCCGCCTCAGCAGCGGCCAACGGACCTTAGCGACGCCATATCGATTGCGAGGGCTCCCCCTGCGAGCGCCGCCGCCGTCGCCGCCATTGTGCTCGGGATGCCTTCTCCGGCCGTTTCCTGTCGTGTTGTCTCCCCCGGCGCCCCTCTCGCCGCCACGCGCGTCCGCCGCCGCCGGCCATGAATATTATCGCTCGTGGAGCAAATGAAAAAGTATAGCAGGTAGAGCGTGGCCGTCGACGTCAATGTTGCCGCCGAAGTCCTCGGTTGGATGTTATCTAAGCCAGTAGTCAAGGTCGCCAAGAACGGTTTTTAGGTTCGAATTCCGATGGATTTAATTTGCGTCAAGATTAAATTTTAGAAAAAGCAACACCAAAATTAGGCAAAGCCCGATTTGGTTTTAAGCGAGGTTCGAAAAAATCAATTTTTACTATAATTTTATTATAAACTAACTTACCGCCCGCGGCTTCGCTCGCGTGGATTACACGGTAGTACTGGGACATTTAAAGAAACGCGACGCTCCATAACATTACAACACTTTCTAGAACATTCTGAAACTTAACTGTCTAAGAAATTTCTATACCTAATTTCATAAAAATGCATTTAGCCATTTTAGCATGGAGAATGGCTATCCCACAAGTCGTTCCCAAAATCAGTCAGCCGCTTTGGAGATTAACCGGAACAGACAGACTAACATACACTACAATTTTTTATATGTATATAAAAAAATTGCTTTTCACTCCTGACAACGCCCTCTATATGTTTGTAAAATTTCAGAAAAATCGGATCTGCCGTTTCGACGATTAGCCTTAACAAACAGACAGACAAACGCACAGAAAAAAACCAACTTATGTCACTCCTGATAACCTCCTTTTTATGTCTGCAAAGATTCCTAGAAATAAACGGTTTAATCGTTAAATTTTGGAGAATAGCTGGAACAAAAAGACAGACAGACAACTACACGGACAATAAGTTACCTATATCACTCCTGACAACCTATTTTTAATGTCTGCATAGTTTCATTAAAATCTTTGAAAATTTAGCTCGAACATACATATAGACAGACAGAAAGACAAACAAAAAGTAGCGTATGTCACTACTCACACCCGTCTTTTCACGAATGTAAAGTTTCATTAAAACCCGATTTTTGTAGCTATGTTTGCAATGTACGATCCATAGACAAGAAAACTTGTTTTATATCCATATACCATAACAGTAAGAATTTACTAAAAGCCCTCTTCTACGTTTACCGTCTAACCACTCATATTCTAGCTAGCTGGTGCAAGATGACAAGTTTTAGTCCGAGTTTCAGTGCGCGCAAGGTCCCCGTGCGCCGGTCTGCACCCCCGTGAAATCCCCGCGCGCCGGTTTTCAACCCCGCAAAATTACGTAATGTCACGTCGATACTGTGAATTGACATTTGTGACTCTATCAAAACCAAACGCTGGCGTCAAATTAATTTACTCTATGCCATATACACTCATATAATAAAAATGGACATGCATTTACGAATATATATAAATAAAGCGCGTAGAAAAAGAAATGGCACAAATGTGGGAATGGTAATGAAAACATAGTTATAGAGACGTTACGTATGGCTAAAATATAAGCAACAATTATGTTAGGACTACTCTGGACAGCGCTGAAACGCTTGAATCTATGGATATTAAAAAGTGCGCTCGGTAGGTCGTGAAATAGGTTTCAATCGAGTCGAGTTGACAGCTCGGAGTTAAGTGAAGACAGTGGAGGGTAAGTTAAATGTAGGGAAGAAACAAATAAAATGTCGGTGTCAAAGTGACGTACAAATTTTTTTAAAATGGGCATGGGCATGGATTTATTTCGCTCTAGTGTTAAATATCAAAATAAACGAAGTGAGAAATTACCGTGAATTTTACTGAACGTCACACAGAATCAGTGACGATGCGTTATATAGAATCGGTAACGTGACAATATTGCCCTTGGTTCCCTTTGAGTCCACTTTCCGCATTCGCTCTTCGGAGGAGTGGAAGCGCTTCTTTATTATGCTCGAAGCGACGGGGTGGTAGTTTACTTTCGAAGGTTCAGGAAGCTGAAAACTCTTGATTCGAATTTTAAATTCTTTCCAATTTTGCACTACGTTCGCAAAATTTCGGAAATTGCCCAAATGAAAACTTGTTTGCAATATTTGCGAAGAATAAAAATAAATCAAATATTAACTTATTAATTACACTTATGCTGAAAAATTCCAAATCAACTAAGTACTACTAAATACCAAGTCTTTCGCTCGTCTAGTCGAGCAGAATAAATATATACGAAATTTATTTAAATGTGAAATATTCTTAAAAATTGGTTTTGGTAGTTCTTTAACTATATGGCAAATTAGAACAAGGTCCTGTCACTTTGTTAACCTATCAACTTGTCATCACTCATTATCAAACAATTGTCCGTGTCATTCAAATGCCCGTGACTTTGAATCTAACCCAAATGGGTTAATCTGTAGGGCCAGCAATTTAATTCTTTAAAAGCTCTAGAGATTAGAGATCCGAAATGACTACAAGTAATTCGCGTTTAGCGGTTAAGCTCATTACTAGATACCGTAGTCTGTTTTGTTACTCATTGTACGTAAAATTTTCCTTACAAAACGTTTTTTTTTCATGGCAACAACCTGATTCTTTAATACGCAGGTAAGAATCGTTTTGAAGTTACACGAGTAGAAAAGAAACTTGTTTTTGTTTTACGTTTGTTGCTTTGAATCGTAATTTTAAGTATTAATTTTTACACTTTGTAAAGATTAAAACGATGACAAAAGTTCCTATATTATGCTATTGTAATATAGTTTTTTTTTTTAATTTTGTATATTTTTGGTGTTATTAGATCTTATCGAGAGCTATTATTTTTACTTTCGATAAACTTTAATTGGATAGATTATTTGTAAGGATCTAAATCGCTAGATAAAACGGTTAGCCAACAGCTGTATCGACACTATCGATGCATAATCAATAAACTGCAAACATTCGCGAATATTTGTGTGCATCAGATTTATTGTTCTAAACTTATGATTTCTCCGATGATCACTGAAATATTTGGTAATAATGTTAGACAACAATCTTAACTTTAATGACCTTTAATGACATGTTGAGCTCCTATCTTAGAGTCCCCGAAAGCTAATTTATATTCACATTACAGACAATAAAGTGATCATAATGGTGTACATGATCCTGTGCCAATCAATACAATCTGGGGCGGTACATCTATAACGATCCTGTCAAAGGTAGAAAGAGCTCACAGAGTAGTATTGAAAGAAGCCTAAACGTATCCATCGTTTTCTCGACCAAAAAGATTTTTATGCCCTCAGCGATAATCTGCAACCGTTCGGGAATCACATATCCTTAACATTATTCTAGGAATACATTCCTATGTTGAATATGATCTTTCATTCTTTGAAAACATTCTTGAATCATAACACCTGCCGTTCTTCTATCATATGGACTACTTCAACGTATTTCTAGGAGCATACTTCTATAGTAAAATCAATGAGATGACAGTAATGTGTTCACTCACCAAATATGTATGCAAAAACTTGCTTACGGCTTACCACCGGGCTCAAGTCCCTTGACTATGAAAAGACCGAAAACCTTCTACATATTTCATCGTAATTGATTTTGTTAAAAAGACTCATAAGTAATGTTAAAGACACACGCATTCGCTGTCATACGTCATACATACGCGCATGAATAACCCTTAAACACACAACCCACACAAACATATCTATGTATTCATATCAGTCTAATATTTAAAAAAATTTCAATCACAATATAGTGTCGGACCCAAAGCATGTAAGTAATAACAATTTTCATGTATTTAATTTTTAAAATTACTGATTGATGAATGTTGAAACAATGATTTTAAAATTTCCCTACAATCTGGCCCCCTCTGTTCTTCCCCCTTAGAGGTAAAACTTTAGAAAAATTCTTTCTTAATGGATGGTTACGTAAGAAAAGATAACTAATACGAATCTCGTGTGATTCGCTTCAGCGGTTCTTAAGAATGACTGAATTTCTGTACAAACTTTCATCTCCTATTTCACCCCCTAAGAGTAAAATGTTCCATAAAATACGAGATATTTAGTTTCTGCCAGAAAAGCCAAATAATAATAATAATGAAAGCGTTTATTAGAACACATGAGGTAAGTACAATAAAACATACAATGTTCATACATTTAACTTTCATTTTACTCCCTTAGGAGTAGAATTTCAAAAAAAATCCTTTCTTAATGCACGCTCAACGCTCACGTCACAAAACAAACGCAATGTCCAAATTTCGAGTGATTCGCTTCAGTGGTTTCAGCTTGGCGTTGATTATGAGTGAGTGGCATTTCGATTTTATTTATATATACATGTAAATGGCGACATTCGTTTCATGCAAATGTTCAACGTAACATTTCAAGCCTATTTCAAATTATCGAACCAAATTTGAAAATTCGTACTGAAACTATGTCCATCCATTGATGTCTCAGTTATTCTCTTACATTGTACGAACAACATATGACTTTGTTACGGAAAAGAATATTTTCTAACAAATGACATGAAACATAAGTACAGCTTAATAATATTCAGGACTCGATCTCATCTCGATCGTGAGTGGTGCGTGTCTTTCCCTTAGTTCGCAAGATTTTGCCCTGACAGGTGTTCCGTTCAATAAGTTCAGTTACCTATTACATTTACTCGTAACATAGAAAAAAACTAATATTTCAATCTCTTATTTATTTATATTCCATTTTTTTTTAAACGTATATTGCAATCTGGCCAGGAAAATTGTTTTCTTTTGAGCACTTGTTTATTCTATTATGTATAAGTTCTAAGATAAGTTTAGTATTAGTAGAATTAAAATTATGATAGGAAAGATATCAACGGGCTCGTTGCAAAAAGAAAAACAAATTTACAACCTTGAAATATTGTTGATGCAATTTAATATTTGAGAAGTGTGTGTATGGACTGTTTTTAGGGTTCCATGCCCAAAATGGTACCAACGGAAACCCAATTACTAAGGCTCCGCTGTTCGTCCGTCGGTCACAGAGCTGTATTGGTTGACAGACGACCGGTTGGCCGAGTGGTTAGAGACCCTAACTGCGGAGCCGAGAGTCGCGGGTTCGATTCCCGCCCGGGATAAATATTTGTGTGCATGAACATGTCTATTTGTTCCGTGTCTGGGTGTAAAAGTATCTATATATCTATGTATATATAATAAAAAAAAACTATTTAAGTATGTATATCAGTTGTCTGGCACCCCATAACACAAGCATAATATTTGCTTACTTTGGTACTAGATGGCGTTGTGTAGGATGTCCCAGGTATTATTATTATTATTATCTGAACCGTAATAGGTAGACGCTTGGAATTTTCACAGAGTATGTATTACTATGGTCACTATAATAACCTTTTTTTTAAAATGAAATAACGTTAAAAATTTAAGGAGGTCCCTATACAAAAATTGTATTTTTTTCGACGTTTTTGGTGATTGGTGGTTGTGAGATCATTGCTTAGTTTGCTTGAAACTTTCATGTAATATGTACTACCATGGCCACTATATCTAAAAATAGTACAAATTTAATAACGTTAAAAATTTAATGAGGTCCCATACAAGAAACGTGTTTTTTTTATATTGCACAGTTGGACAGAACCCTTCCTGTGCAAGCCCGACTCGCACTTGGGCGGATTTTTTAGAGATATGAATAGAATGACGCGTAACAGCATAAAGCAATATAAATATTAGCTTGATTTATCCATTCATAGACATCGAAATGTCGACATATTTGAAAAATTGGTAACGCCAAAGGAATCACCCGAGTTAAACTTTCGGTTGTCGGTCGGACCGTCTGCAAAAAGAGTGCAAGTAAGATGTTAGTTTAGTAAGTACTTTCAATGAGTAGGTATTCCTCTCAGTTTGTGTGAGTAATTCGTGGAGTGTGTAGTAGAGCTTATTTATATGTCGGTGTGGATAGATAGAGTTCGGTTATAGAACGACATAAACATTTTCTTTCTCTTGCTGCCTGTTTCTCCGACTGTGCTGCATAATATTTTTTACATACACATATATTTCTGGGCTAAGTTAATGTTAAATCGAAACATTAGCACATTAGTTATATAACGTGGATTAAATTCATTTTAATTTTAAAATGATAGTGTAGAACCCAAGCTGTTAATCGGTTTCCCCTTGTCCTCGGTAGGTCCTTGTTACTATACATTTAGATGACATGATATTGATTACGTACGGTCTAAAATGCAGAAAACGGTATATACTAGTGTGTAACAATGACGAGTAGATCATCCAATTATCCCGTGAAATATCTATCAAGTCATTTAAATTTCTTTCGTGAAAATAAGGTAGAGACCAGATTAAATCACAGAGCCTGCAACAAGCACTTGAATAGAGTCGCCGGCGAGGTCGGAACGGCGACCGCAGTAGGGCCGCGTCATGCCGCCGCCGTCGGCGTCCCCTCGCCCTAGGCCGAGGATGAAAACAGGAGCATCACGTGCGTCCCTCCGCCGCACCCGACCCCGCACCCCGCGCCCCGCCTTCGCCCACGCGCCCTCGCCGCCACCGCGATGACATCCACCTCATTCAGCCGGCCGCGCTCTCTCTGCTCGCACCGCGCAGCGTTACAAGCTGCTCTGATCGCTCCGACCGCGCGCCCCTCCCGCACCGGCACCTCACCCACTACGACATTGTCTGTTGCAGCGGAGTATGCTACAGCCGATGTCCTCGCTGGCGAGCGGCCCCGTCGACGAGGTCGCGGTGATCGCACGCACCGGCGAAGGCCGCCTCTGCGGCGACGTCTCTTCAGAGGCTTCTTCCGACGCGGCCGACGACTGCGACCTACCGCAGTGCAAGATAAGGAGGAACTACAATTGCGCCAAGTGTACCTTCTTCACGCAGAACCCACGTGCCTACCTGTCGCATACGCGGGACGTGCACTTCGAAAAGTTCAAAATATACGACTGCCCGCGGTGCGTGTACGCCTCACGCCACCACCAGAAACTTTTGAGGCACATTAAGATGGTGCACGCGACGCCCGCAGTCAAAGTCGACGTCGACTCGACACAACCGGCACGTGCCGACCGAGCGCCAGCGGAAGTGCCCGAACGTATCGAAGATCTGCTCGAAGAAGTGGAGGACACGCTAGCCGACGACGCGCTCTCTGACGGCCGTGACGACCCCCCCGAGCGGCCCCCCGACGCCGAGCCGGGGCGCACCCGCGACGACACTGCGCCCACCGCCGCGTCCACTGTCAAGGACAAGAGCAAATTCTTTTCGTGCAACAAATGTAATTACGTGACGCACTTGCGCGCACGATTCACGAAGCACGTAAAATACCACTCCATGCCGATGATCAAGTGCACGTTATGCGACTTCCGCACGCCGTATAAATGGAACCTGGACCGGCACATGAAGAACCACGGCGGCGGCGGCGGGTTCTGCTGCTCGATGTGCAACTTCACGGCGGACATCAAGCAGAGCTTGACCGTGCATGAAATGAATCACCACACGCCGCCTGTGGGCCACTCTAGCGCCGGTCGCCGGCGCAACCGGGTGGGCGCCAGCACCGCCGTTGCCGCGCCGCCGACCAACAACGACGACGACGACGACGAAGGGAGCGGCGACTCGCATTCCTCGCACTCGGTCACGGTGAGTGTCCTTTTGTTCACGGGCTATAGGGTTGCGACGGGGCGAGGTGCGGCGCGGTGACGTCACTTGTCCGCTGTGACCGTGTTGCACACAGCGCTATGCCGCTGCCCGCTGTTATCGTATTAGCGGGCAGCGGGCGCTCGGCGCTCGGCCCATATGCCCCGCCCGCGCCGTTAACCGGCCGCGTCTCCTCGCCCTCGCCTATTTGGTGTTTACATCTCGATTCTCGCTTGTCGTGATCTCGCCGTTTGCCAAGTCGCCGGCGCACTACTATTGCCTACCTGCCTACTCATCATTATCTTGATTTGATATGCGACTCACAGATACCTACGTCGCTAGTCGCTACGTCGCGTCGCGTCGTTGTTTCGCATTGAGCGGCATGCGTCAATTCAGTACCTACCTACTAAGAAACAATTTTAATATTATTATTGTACTTATCACAGGTAAATATGGACAGTATAGTTGAGCTCCTCGACAGTTCTGTCTATCTTCTATCAAATATATATCTCATTATTACTATTATCATTAGTTATAGGTTATTGGTTGATATTATTTATACATCACCTTGAAATTGCATCCCAGTACAATTTACAAACAGTTAGAAATTGTATTGAATCCAAAAGTAATAATTAATAGGTATATAAAACAATATTATTGAGCCGAGTAGCTGTACCTAATATAGGTAGGTACCTATATATGCTGCGAACGCAAGGTATGTGTGTACAAGCGGGGACTGCGACCGACCAAACATATTTTATTTAGATAATTTAATATTAATCAAATATAATGAACCATCATTCTGGCAGTCTATATCCATATTGCAGAACTTTTTTATAAAAAATCTTACCTGTGTAAGTATAGGTAAGTAGGTGCATGTTTTTTAAGGATTATAGGTAAGGATCGATGTATAGACGGTGAACGTGTACAGAAAGTAAACAATTAAGATTGGCACCTTAAGTACCCCTACTCCTGTCTTAAGTGTCCGACAGCGACTCGGTATTAATTTATTTGACAATATATTTTCTATGTAAAATTAAAGAAAAATATTACCCGGTTAGTTTATGTTGTTCGTCTATCTTTCGATACGATAATTAATATCAGCACAAAATATCTTCTGGGCAGACCAAAATTTAATTTCATTCGACAGTTAACTTCAGTAAAAAAAAAATCAAAAGGAATTTAAGGTGATGTATTTTACCATCTTTATTACCATTTTCTTTATATTTTTGTAATGAAATGTAATGAACAAAATAACATGAGTAGGTTATGTATTGTGATACCTCCCAATGCTCGAGTGGGATATTGTTGAGTCTTAAAATGTAATTAAATCGATTTATTAGCAAAAAATTAGCATACGAAGTCGTTTGTAATGAATGCCCCCTTACAAATCTGAATAAAATAAAGCAAGTAAGTAGGCACTTTAAATAGAAATTATTAAAATTAACATTATAACGATGAATTCACGCATTGTACACGCTTTAGGCATCTGCATAATTTCGTGTCCCTTGCCGCCTTAAATACAAACATTCACAGAAATAATTTAGGCTAAATATCTTCTAAACATAATATGGGATGAAAGATAACGCTGACATTGTAAGGTTATATTTATACCATAAAGGTATATATACTAGCGTAAGAGAGGAACACAGTGTGCGAATGACATCCAGCTCTTTGCGGAAATCCTACATGCGAGAAAGAAATGCAAGAAAATCTGACATAAAACCTCTTTGAACACATTTAGTCTTCTTTACTCACTTGTCAAAATAAGGTCCAGCTTTGTTTTCTATTTTGTGTTATAATCGTTTTGAATTCTACAAAAATTAATTCTTGTGATAAAAATGGTGTAGTGTTCAGTTTTAAATTGCACTGTAACATATGTTAATAATCCAAATAAAGAGACATTTCACCGGTAAGTACTGCCAATAACATACTGTTATCTTAATGCTTATTTTTATAAAAAGCAATCCTAAATTTACTTGGTTATACATCAGTAGTATACGGTAAATACTTTATTTTGTAAATAATTTGTTATTTTAAACAATTATGTGTACGATACAAAAATATTGTGTAAAATTACAATCAAACAATGAAGCATAGGGATTGCACAAAATGTATCGATATGTCGATATTTTCAAATATAAATATTTTGTAAATTTGATATTACCTAATTGCACCTGTTCCACTGGAATGATGTCGTTAACTGTTTTTAAACATATTGTGAGGTTTATTTAGCCTGGCAGCACATTGTAAGGGAAAGTATGACATCTATACATATATACTACACATAGGGTATATATGTAAATACAAGACTTTTTCAAATGAAAATATAAGATATATACACAATTAATTTTAATCGTTATTTATTTATGATTTAAAGTCTGACGTTCTATCTGTTCTCTGATTATGAACGTCGTAAATAATTAAACTTTGAATGACAAAACTACTGTATACAATAGTTTAACCTCATTTTCCTCCAAGAAACTGCGGTGTTAAAAAATGCTTCCTGATAATGATGACTATTTCATAATATCCAGGTTTCCTGTAAACACGGTTAGCATAGAACAATGGAAAAAAATGTTAAATAGAACAGGTGGGACTCCTCGAAAACATTCTTTGGTTTGCATTAGACATTTTACGGATAACTGTTTTGTCTAACTAAATCACCGACGACTTTTGAAGAAAGGATCTATACCTACTGAATTTGTGCTGTTAGGGGTTTCTTTTTTTTTCATATGTGCTTACTAAGTATATTAAGTAATATACTAATAATACTTAATATCTAAAGTCAGAGCATTTATGCCAACTGTAATTTCTGTACAGGTCAATCTGAAGACCAAGCGATCGGTGTCAGCGTACGTTTACCGGGATATATCACCAGGACCTTCAACTTTAGAGCCTAAACCTTTATTTCAGCACTAATATAAAATGGATTTGAAGAAAAGTCCATCACAGTGAAAATATCAATTTTAGGCAAATTATCACTTTGTCTTTTACAAAAACTTGTTCCTTTATATTCAAATAAAACTTAATTACCTATTACACAAAGAAGCAAAAGATATTATAGACTAGTCCAAGGCATCCAAGGCATAATTTGTGGTGTAGTGAGACGACGCGACACTCAATCGAGTAGACAATGTGACGTCATGGGCAGTAAGAATCCACCAGTCAAACCGCACGAAAATACATAATAATAATAATAACGTGCACATTACAACGTCGTGGCCCCAAACTAAGCATTAGCTTGTGTTTTGCGTACCAAGCGAAGACATCACATACATATAACAACCACGACCCGGTACCAGTATCGATATTCATCATATAAATACTGACCCGACCTGGGATTCGAACCCGGGACCTCCAGCTTCGTAGGCAGGGTCGCTACCCACTAGGTTAAGCGGTCGTCAAATTAATAAATATCAATAATTTATTTCTCAGTCATTTATTGACGAATTTAAAAAAAACTTTCACTGTTTTATTAGTTTTGGTTTATCTTTCAATTCTATCGAGTTAAATTGTATATTTTGAACATCATGAACTTCTCCATTGTAAATGTTTGTGTTTTGTACATTCTCATTTTTTTGTTTACAAAGAGTTAAAATTTTGTTGTTATGCGTTGCAACGTGACGTATTGTAATTAAAAATAAAAATCGTTTATTTATATTGTTTTATTTATTACTTGGCTTGTATTCAACTAAATATTAAAATTTCCATAATGATGTTAACGCTTTCTTTACTTCTGCAAATTTTTTATTATCAACTGTTAACAAAAAAAAAATATTTATTGGAGTAAAGGAAATGGCATTTGAATTGACTGATTGATGATTTGTCATTTTAAAAAACTAAAAGTTAGGAAAAGTAACTCAAAACAAAAATTATGTAGTATAGCAGATTCAAAATAATAAATAGGATTGCCGATTTCGACTTATGATAACGCGGTAATTTCAACGACACATTATCATGAAAGTACTACGTGCTATCGATAATATAAAAAACACCTATGCACATCACTAAAACTGGCTCAACCACATGTGAATTTTGCACACATACTCATTTCCGTTTCGGTCATGCGATGTTTAGATGTCAGTTGGTCTCCTACGCTAGTATATATATGTCTATGATTTATACAGTTTTTGAAGTATCGAGTAACACCTATAAAAAATTAATAAATTAAAATTTAAAAACCGCCTTGATTTTTTTTTCTAAATAACGACTTGACACTGGCTATTGAAAAGTGTAACAAGAAAAGAGCGACAAATTAAAAAAAAAATGTGTGTGTACCTTAAGTGTGTACTTATATTTCTTTGGCGTGAAACTATCGATAAACGATATCTAGGTAATATCATAAATAACAGGTAATATCATAAATAACAGTTTGAATATAGCACTTAAAAGCGCACAAAATAATAATTAATATAGATAATATTTTAATTATATTTATGTATATCATGGATGTTCATGGAGATACTGCGTTGTGACAACAAAAATGTGAGCAAAAATATAAACACAGACCAAAATGTAGGTACACCAGTTGACGTTTTGAAATATTTGCTGATAAGTACAATTTTGTGTGATCCATAAGTTTGCCCACAAGTAAATTTCGTGCTGGAAGAAAATTATTTCATATGTAATTTAACAAAATCTCTGTTTAAATGATAATGAGGTATATAGCCAAGGAGTCTGACATTTTACTCACACTTTCGATCGTTTTGAAGTATGAGTGAGACGCTCCATTCTCTTATTATGCTATCTAAGGTGTATAAATGTTACGGACAAAGATGGGTGTGAAAATAAACTTAAGTTTAGCTGGCTAATCTTAAGTTTATTTTTGAAGAGAGGCTAATGTCAATTTATTTCATCTTTAATCAGCTAAATTTAAGTGTAGCCGCAACCCCCTGACTAAAAATTAAGAAGTGAGTTAAAAAAAAGAACAATAAAAAAAATATGTGCATAATAAAAACTTTTCTTATCAAACAATTAGTATTTCTGATAGTTGTTATTACAAAACTTAAGGAAGGTAGGTACCTACTTTGTTAAAATTAATTAATTAGAATAAAAGAAATCGAAAAAGTATACAGTAGGTACACTAAATAACCTATGCGAGATAGTATCTGCTTATGTGATAAAAACTTTTTGTAATAAACCGACAGTATTTTTTGTAGTTACTTTTCCCCCGACCCCGAGTCGATCTAGTAGGTAGGTACTTATTAGCCCTTGCGTTTAGGCTGATGTGCAGTTTAGCCTTTAACTTTTAAAAAGTAATACTTGAATAATCTATTAAAACCATATTTTTAGAAATCATAATATTGAAAGTAGCAGTTAACAGATAATTTTTAAAGTTTTTATAACAGTTAATTATTAATATACAAAACTTGATACAAAGATTTGCATTTAAAGATTTTTTTACTTGTGTATCTCAAAATCATTTATGCAAAATTAAGAATTGATACTTAAATATAACCTGAAATCTTGTTACACAATTTTTACAATAAAATAATTAATATACATTCCTTCCAATATACCTACTCCAATATAGTTTTATGAATATACAATTCTTATAGGGTTTTATGAATATAAACATCGATATTCACAATGTTCACAATCAGTAGTGGATAATATAGCATAAAGCATTATTTAAAACGCGTTATTTAAGCCCAACGAATTTAGCATATTATATTAATTGCTTCTAGGTGCTATTAAATAGCACGACGCGATCCCGCAGTCCCGTTTTACCGTTAAAGCGATGCTATCAGCACAACGAAACACGTCCTACAACGAACGCGATTGCGCGCTGACTGATTAGCAAATTTAGCAATTTAGCATTAGCGCAGCTGTCGGTCGACGGCATGTGACCGCCGCCCAACGCAGCGAACGAACGAGATGCGATCGCGTGCTGCAGCAGACTAAACACTCATGGTACATATTCTCGCACTAAGCATTCCCACGTGTCATGCTATAGCATAGCATACAAATAAACATGCTAAAATAATATAGTTTATAGTCTGAAGCATGTTTTTAAAATATAGCAGATTTTTACACCACTGTTCACAATCATAACATTAAAGTATAACCATGATAAACTCCCATTAGGAACTAACTTCACTGTGTGTTGCATCGGCGCGCGCAACTTTCGTTGCCTAGGTATATAAGTAAAAATTCACTCTGATCTTTTTCTCTCTAATCTCTAATGCACCAAAAGAAATATAAGTAAAAAATGTTAAACTGTTATTTACCTTTTTTATTTAAATTATGATTGGCAGAACCTAAATTTGTTTTTTTTTTAATGTAGGTAGATATTCTGACGACGTGCAGAGCTGAAATTCTCCTAATAAGTATAGTTTGACTTAGTCGTCTATTGGCCTTTCCTTCTGATCTAGGTTGGCTAAATCTATTTCAAACGTAATTTGTTAGTAATTACTATCTCTTTTTGTAGGTACTTATCATATGTTTCGTACCATATTTCACACTCTGCTTTGGTGTTTATAATATACTAGCGACCAGCCCCGGCTTCGCACGGGTAGCAAAGCACATAAGCCATAATGTTTTTCTTCGAACATGTGGATTGGAATTAATTCGATTTAAATGTTACGTAAGTTCATCCTACTTGGAGTATTTTTAATGTATTTTATTTCCAGTCCTATATTTAAAAAAGTAAAGAATAAATACATAAAAACAAACTACAATATTTCTTTGTATACAACATTGATAACTTCAGCCTAACCACACGTGTCGCGTCGTCCGGAATGGCCGGCCGCCAGTACGGCCGCGGCGCGGCGCCCAGTTGCTTTATCGCGCGATATTTATATTTCGCGATTGTTCTTAAGATATTAATTTAAATTGTATAGTGTGAAGGGCAATCATTATGAGCATGAAATGGTGAATGTAAATAACGTATTTAATTTGATAAGGATTAATACTGTATCCGTATAAATTGCTTTCCAATTACCTCATCATATCACCATTTTTTTTAAACATATAATTAGGTATAGTAAGCTATCCATAATAGATAGAAATATGCCGTCGCGGATTTTTCTTTAGTCCTATAAAAGAGACACAATTCCTCAATACATTATTTTGTTATATCTCAATATAGGCGGCGTTTTCAATTAAAGATCCCAGCCGGCTTGATTTTTTTCCGACTTCTTCAACAATAATCGTCATATTTCAACAAGTTTCCAACAAAACATTAATAAATTATACACGTAAGCCTTCCTCTTGAATCACCATGTACATTGGCGTTAATAATACGCCAATCCGTTCGGTAGTTTTTGAGTTTATTGCGTTCAGACAGACAGACAGACGTGGCGGGGGACTTTATAATATGTGATGTTACGCTTACGATATAAGTATGTATGTCATTGCGGATCAATTTTGGAACGCCCGTGCAGTATGGAGGTGTGTCATCCTACATTAATATTCTCACGACAAAACACGAATAAAAAGTAGCTTATGTCAATCTTTCCAATGTTCTCTTTTTGTGTCCACAAAGTTTCACTGAAATCGGATTAAGAATTGGGCTATTATATACAATTTTTTTTTTTCAAATCCAAGTTTCAGAGATTAGCGCGTTCAAACAATCAAACTTTTGAGCATTCTATATTAATAGTAGGTATAAACAAATTATCGTAAATGTCGTCGTCGTCAACATTATTTTGTGAAATGTTTGTGAATCTTTTGTCTGTTTCGTGGTGTATACTACAAGTTTACAATAATTTATTTGGGTGTAGTACACACCACGTACGAGTAAACTATGCGAGCGTTTATATAGAGTCGCTAAGACAACGAAAGAAACTACAAAATGCAGTGCATTCGAAAAACAGCTTTAAAAGTACTCAAAAAACTAATATTACCTATTTGAATCGTCCATGATAAAACGTCTCATGTATGTCGGGCGATAATAACCGTTCAAACTGAGGAATAAATAAAATTAAAATTGTAAACTTCTGCATGATCCTTAATGGATCCTTACAAGTACAAAACGTTTTAGACTTCCGAAATGTTCGAATTCTCATTAATCTATTTATAGATGGTCCAGGTGATGTGACATGTTGAAACGTGCCTGAAAAACGTACGCCGTCACAAATTAACATTTTAAAAAACAATATGTAGAGTCCGCGCCACCAAAGATAGGTCTCGTTAACGCGGCGCTGTCGACGCATTGCATACACTTTCCCCTTGAGAATTATTTATGGGATCGCACTTAGTGGGGTTTTAGACATCTTAAACCCTTTTTAAACGTTTATAGATAATTAAATGCGACATACGACGAAATTCTCATACGCTCAAACACAAATAAACAACCACTTCAAATTTAGTTCATTTTTTTGCCGCGGGACTTCTTTGGTGACGTTAACTCTACCCATTTGCTGCGCACTTCACTCGAAATATAATTATGAGACCGTCCGTGGATGGCTTAGCAATCTGGATAATCGCGAATCCGTTTAATAGATGTACGGACAATCGAGTCTCCACTGTAGAAGTAATCAAGAAATCAAACGAAAATCTTTTTAAAAAATCCGTACCATATTCCCACATATCTTAAAGCAGTGTTACGAACATAGACAAATAAGAATGCATCCAGAGAATGACAAAGTTGACAGCAGCAGCGTGTAGTATGAGTACAAGTACGGTAGTAGAGTGCGGTGTAGATGTTTCTTGTGTAGAACGAGGCCAGCTCAGTTCTGCGACAGCGAAGGCGGCGGGCAATTGAATCGCGAGATGGTCCTGGCCTGAAAATGTTCATGACAGCTGACGTCATTTTGTTCGCACCCGGCAACTTATACTTACATGAAAAATCACGTATAACGGGAAGGTCTTAGCAAGCAAAATTATGCCGCTGTCAAAGGGCGTAGGGAACGGGCGTTATCCGGTGAACGGCGTTGCCTACGAACTTTATGAGCTACGAGCACCAACGAGTTCCTAGTTTATGATTACATTGTACAATATCGTGACAAGTGACAGCATTGATGTCAGACATAAAATTACAAATTGACTAGAAGCCCTCTTCTGCGTTTACCGTCTAACCACTCATACTCTAGCTAGCTCGTGTAAAATGGCGAGTTTTAATCAGAATTTTCAGTGCGCAAGGTCCCCGCGCGCCGGTCTTCACCCCGAGAAATCCACGCTGGCCGGTCTTCGACCCCGCAAAATTGCATAATGCAGCTACGATACTGTGAAGTGATATTAAGACATTAACGACTGTCATTAAAACCGAACGCTGCTGTCAAATTAATTTACTCTATGGTGTCAGAGAACGCTAGATTCGATCCTCGTCTATACACGGAAATTAAACATTATAATGTAGTTATTCAAATGTGAACTTAATAATCTCAATGACTCGAAATCTTCCTAAACGGTTACCATGGGTAAGTTCGTAGAGAGCATCTAATATACCTAATACCTAATGTACATTAGTGATACAATTTAGACCTAACAATGCTATGTTCATGTGGGTGACACGTTTCAGAACGTATTTTGTCGCTGATACGGCATTAGGGCTATATAGTGTTATACATATATGTGTATATGATTACGAAGTAGACGCCTTGTGTAGAAGTTTGTTATTCTTTTGTGGTAAAATAAGACGCTAAGACAGGAGATTTTTTTTTTATTTATAAGAACTTGTTTACCAAAACTTAAGTAGAATTCCGTAATTAGTTGTTTCAAAGTAAAAAATGAAATTAAATAGTAGCACCGCGATGCCTGTGATAGAACAAGCAATAAGTGATAGTATGCAAAGAAACAGTGGAAAAACTTAATTAAAGGATATTTTGTCTTTTTACAATCATATACTTTCACATTTTGTTGCTTAGATGGTATTTCACATTTCAGTGCTATAGTATGGAAAATTAAAGAGAGAGCGGACGTATTGCAAATTACTTTAGATTAAGTATCATGTTGAAACATGAAAAGAAAAAAACGTATAAAATATCTTGTGATTTTCTTTATTTTAAAGACTCGTTAGTCTGTTTGTTCGAGTGGAGAGAATCGGAATAAAAAAAAACCTACCTTTGATAGGTCACCGTTTTTGGCACCTACCGAGCATGGAACCAAATTTTTTCGTAGGTACCATGAATCGCGAAAAACATGAAACTCGTTGGTTGTCGCTTAGCATGCACACTTGAACAACATTCGGAGATACCGCGCGTTTACAATTTCCACGTATCCTATTCGGGGCCCCCCTGCCCTGGGCCGATTACTGTATTTTCTTGTTTTCCCGATACCTCAGTGTTTATTTTGCATTAGTCGAAGGTGGTTGACGATCTTGATTTTACTTTCGAGATACCTTTTTGCGCTTTTCATGTTGGACTGCCATTTCAAAATTTGTTACACAAAAGTAATATTCTATATGCACCAACAGATAGGCTGTTTTATTATTTTTTTAGTGATGTTTTATTCAGGTAGGTATGTACTGTAGCATCGATAATTTCAGAGATAATAATAATTTATTCATGACAGTTAAAAAAAAATCTAGTTATATCAATAATCAATTAATTTTAAACAAACTAAGCTGTATTAGCTTAGCTTGTATTTTGGGTACCAAGCGAAGACACCACATACATATAACAACCAGGACCCGGTACCAGTATCAATATTCATCATATAAATACTGACCCGACCTGGGATTTGAACCCGGGACCCCCAGCTTGGTAGGCAGGGTCGCTACCCACTAGGCCAAGCGGTCGTCGAATAAATATTTATTATATTCGCGTAGCAGATCATACGTACCCCACGCAAGGGCTATTTAGCCAACACTCGCTTCATCGACATCTACTGTGACACTTCTGTTTCGCCGAGTATGTGGTGTTTATTGTATCACCTTTTTTTCACAGTTTCGGATTCCAGCATTTCTATCTACTAAAGTCAGAGCGGACCTTTGCTAGGGCTTTTCCTGTGTTTGAGTTTTACTATCATGTATTCAGTTCAGTTCTTTCCTTCGGCTATCGCAAGCTCTTTTATAACCTTCCGAAATAAAACCGTACATTACTACAGTCGTCCTAGGCGCGATAAAAAGAAAGTGTAGAAAAAATACGACACATTCACTCGGAAAGTAATGAAAACAAAAATGAATTCAACTCTCCCTTGAGTTGGGTATCGTTGGAGGTCTTTTAAATAATAAATAATGCTTTTAGAACCACTAGTTGCCAGTTGCCCACTGTGAGCTTTTAAACACGTAATAGGTCATAGTGAAGTGATTATGTACAACATATGTCGATTCGTAAAAAAAATATGTTTTACCTAAATATTTATTTGAAACCGTCTTAAGTAGCCGTAGCTGCATCTGCAAAATATTTTAATTTATTCATAATATAGAGAATTTGTGAATTTAAAAATAATTTTCATTTTCAGGACGTTGGACAACAATACGTCGAACTAGCTGAGATGAGTAGTAATTCCGGCACGGAATCTAATGACGCCATAATTACCTCCGTCCAAAAAGGTAGCTCGCCTACAGAACAGGAATACATGAACCAGCAAACGTCAGCAATGAGCAACGAAGAATCGGAGTCACAAAAATCAACTAGGAAAAGACCAATACCGCAGCTCATCCCCCTTAACGCATCGACGCCAAATCAAAACATAAAAAACACAACAGAGCCAGTCCTTAAGAGGTTCAAAGATATGGTAACTAATGGAGTGTCGGACTCCGATTCTACCCCAAAAATCGAAAACTTACCAGCTGACGTAACACTCATACCGATAAAAAATTCCAATACAACGAAAGAGCACGCACCACGCAAGAAAAACAATTCCTTTTTCGATAAACTCAAAGAAAGAATCCTCACCGAGACCGGCGCCGAAGGATCGCTCGTCTGCAAGAATTGCGGATTCGAAAGCAAATGCTTGTCCGAACACTCGGTGCATGAGAAAAATTGCACATCACATTCCAGCCGCGTCACGGCGAATGCAACTGTGACAAGCGTCAGTTCAACGCGCTGCCAAAACTGTAGACATAGGTGTAAATCTAGCGCCGATTTGTACATACACATGCAAACTTGCCAAGCGACTAGCAAGTATAATACAGAACAAACGGTAGAAACTAAAAGCCACGACAGCAACGAAACCGTCCAAGACAGAGAGTCGGAGCCCCATCCTATGGAGAACGTCGTGTTCGTGTGGAACAACATAGGTCGGGACCAAAATAAATACGAAACGCCACTCGACATCAGCATCAACGATGACTCCACGCTCCCTGCGGAAAATAGGACTTACGATCCCAACAACGTCGACGCACTACACGACAACGAGGGTATTAATCTTTCACCTACACAGGTCGTCGGGAAGAAAGTTTTCAAGTGCCCCCACTGCCCTTTCTGGGCATCCACCGCATCCAGATTTCACGTTCATATCGTTGGCCATTTAAACAAAAAACCGTTCGAATGCTCGCTTTGCAAATATAAATCCAATTGGCGATGGGATATAACGAAACATATAAAACTAAAGTCGGCAAGAGACCCTCAACACAACGACGCTAAAGTGTTAATGACCGATGAAACCGGCAGACGGAACTACAGTAAATATAACAAATTCTTGGCGATACTCAGTCTCGACGAGCGAGGTCAAAACGAATTTCATTACATAGACCAGAGCGCTATTTCAGTTGATCCATCGATGGACATTGACGAATCCCCAAATGAAAGTAAAGCGAATACGTCGCATGAGACGACGACTTCGGTGCTTTCGATGCAGCCATTAAACTTACAAGTACACTCGGCGATCAATAAACAGTCGGGTTCGGCAAACAGAATTGAGGATGACGGCCGAAAACCAAAGAAAACCCTCTGGAAGTGTAAAAAATGTAATTACAAGTAAGTTGAATTAATCTGCTCTAGCTTCTGCCAGTTCAATTTATATATAGGTACACGTTGTATGTTTTACCATTCATATTTTTTTCATGTTGGACAAAAATAACCACTTTTTACGGTTAATATGGTCTCTGTACGGGGCGGGTGAAATTAGGTAGTGCTTTCATATATTTTATAATATTACTTTTACGGATTAATCGATACTTTAGCGTTAGTATCAATTCGGTCTAACATGAAAGATACATCAGGTATATAATACGTATTAACTAACGACCGCCCGTGGCTTAGCTCGCATGGATTACGCTTTTATGTATTATCAAATTATCATTTATTACAATTTTACAAAAATACCAATTTTAACTATTTTTCACCCCTTAAGGGTAAAATTTCTAAAAGTAAACATAAACCCAAATCAAAAGTTACATGGTTTTAACTTTAAGAAGGACGGAAGTCGTACACTGTCTTGCATCGTACTACGGACAATAATCGATTTTTATTGTTTCGTGCTAATTTATTTTAAAAAATCGTGTTAGCATTGGCAACAATGTATATTTCGATCTTTGTGATAATTATTATTACCACAGAGAATCGAGTAGGTTAGAGGTGCCTTGTAAAGCCTAGTTACGTAAATAGTTTCGTCTGATTTATGATGTCGATTATTGATGTCGCATTTTAGAGTTTTGGTCATGAGATCTGTATTAAGTTTGCAACATACTTACTGCATACCCTGCAGACCCTGCCTGTGAAGCTGGAGGTCCCGGGTTCGAATCCCAGGTCGGGTCAGTATTTATATGATGAATATTAATACTGGCACCGGGTCTTGGTTGTTATATGTATGTGGTGTCTTCGCTTGGTACCCAAAATACAAGCTAATGCTTAGTTTGGGACCTAGACGTTGTTGTGATTGTGTGTGTTATTATTATTATTATTATTATACCTACTTGAAATTTTCGCCATTATTTTTATTTTATACTTGTAAATACATCTACTTAATACCAATTTTACATTATTTTCAGAGACCCGTCGAAAGAAGCTTTGCTTGAACACGTCCGACAACATTCCAAACAAAATGAAGGATTTGCTAAGAAGAATGAATCATCTAAGGATCCTGGGGACATGTGTTACCGTTGCGGTCACTGTAACCAACTGTCAAATTGGAAACATGTCATACAGGTTGATATTTATTTGATTTTTATGCTCCCGAACATAGTTATAATGTCTATCGGCCAGTTTCTGCACTCAATGTGCATTTAATGTAGTGTAAGTGGGCAATAAGCGAAAATAACTCTAATTAATCTAATCTCGCATAATTATCTATGATAAGCCTTTATATTCGTTATGCGAATTTAATGCAAATGCAGAAGCAAATTCTCTTCCTTCTTTGGCAGTCATTGTCTTCATCTACTGCCATGGAGTCGTCCAATAATCACGTGAAGGTTTTAGGAAAATCTTTAGATATAAACGATTTTTTGCACGCCTCACAACGTTCGAGCGTTCAATGATTCAAATACTTACTCTAAGTTAGACGTTAAATCCACATTAATAAAGATGTTTTAACAACTAAAGATATGAAAGTATAGATTTATTGCATTTTTTAATTAATTTATTTTAGTAGTACTTATAGTATAAAAACGAAAATTGTGAATAAAAAATTATATGTACCAATGTCCATTGCTCTGTACCAGTGATGGATCTTCACGATTCAGAGAAACATAGGCAATGGATTAAAATAAATCTTCTTGAATAAGTTGCCATTCATCCTTAGATGCAGCCTATTGATTTGTGTAAATAATTGAACTCATAACCATTTACAAACATATTAACAAAAGTTGATTGATTTAATTTTTTTTTTTTTTTATAATTATGGTGGCAAAAGATAAAATTATTAATTTTAAACTATTCAATGAGCATGTGAAGCTTGCAATTTCATTATCAATTTTTTTTTTTAATATCATGGTTTTTAATTCTAAATTACGACTATTTCTGATTCATATGGTACGACGCGACGGTTGGTCACCGGCGCGGCATAAACCGGCGCAATAAGCTGAGAAAATGAAAACTTTATCACCTTTCAAAATAGATGCTCGTACAAGTACTTTGGCTCGTATGTTATGCGTACAAAGTATTTTACTGTGATGTATTAACTATATAAGTCACTAGCGACCCGGCCCGGCTTCGCATGGGTAGCACAGCATATAAAGCCGTAATGTTTTTTTCTGTCGTAGTGTCGTATCGGCTTGTTGCGTGGAACATGTGGATTGGATTTATTTACATTTAAATGTGAAATAAGTTCATCCTACTTGGAGTATTTTTAAAGTAAATTATTTCCAATTCTATAAATATTTGAAAAAGTAAAGAATAAATACCTATAACCTAACGTAACTACGCGTGTCGCGTCGTCCCGTATGGCCGGCCGGCGCGGTGCGGCGCTCGGCTGGTCGCGCGATATTAAATATTTTGCGATAGCTCCTAAGATATTAATTTAAATTGTACAGTGTGAAGGGCAACCATAATGTGCATAAAATGCTGAAGAAATAACATATTTAATTTGATAAGAATTAATACTGTATTCGTATAAATTGCTTTCCAATTACCTCATCAAATGACACCATTTTTTTTAATCATAAAGATAGGTATAGTAAGCTATCCATAAAAGATAGACATATGCCATCACGGACTTTTCTTTAGTCCTATAAAGGATACACAATTCTTTCATACATTATTTTGTTATATGTCAAAAGGATTAAGCAGTGTTTTCGATGAAAGCTCCGAGCCACCTTGATTTTTTTCCGACTTCTTCAACAATAATCGTCATATTTCAACAAATTTCCACAAAACATTAGTAAATTATACACGTAAACCTTCCTTTTGACTCACTTTGTCCATTGGTGTCAACAATATGCCAATCCGTTTGGTAGCTTTTGAGTTTATCGCGTTCAAACAGACGCGGCGGGGGACTTTATTTTATAATAAGTAGTGATACTCGTAGCATATTCATAGAACAAATCATTGAGAGTTACAACCTTCTATTCACGTCAAAACGGTTTCTACATTAATGTTAATACATATTTTTCTTCCTGTGTATTTACATCACGCATATTACAAGAACACCGCACACAAGGAATTTTCAAAATAATTACATGGGATATATCACATGGAATTATTTTGACCCCCTACCACTTGTGATCGATCGTGATGCTATGCGAATCCTTTTCCCCCCTATTCGAGCCTCACATATACTTAATGAAACACTCCCATAGGAAAGCAGGGTTGTAAATCCTAGCTCTATGATTGTTAACCTGACCAGCATCTATTAACAACAAAACTTATTCAATTTACAGAGACATTGCCGCTTGAAGCATGATGGGGTTATCAAAGTGATAGCAACAGAGAGGCCAAAACAAGATTCTTCGATGGGTTTGAATGAGGTTATCAGTGACATCTGCTCGAAATGCCCTTTCAAAACAAACGATAGAAAACAACTATTGATGCATTTACAACAACATACACCGTCACCACAGTCGATATTCAAATGCTACTTCTGCCAGTACTTTGTTAAAACAGAAAATGAACTATTGCAACACCTTGTTCTACATGGAGTCACCGACCCCGAAGATTATATAGCGAAAGCGATGGGTTGCAAATCCCCCATACCTGAAGCACCCACATCATCAAAACGTCACAAATGTACGGAATGCCCTTACGAGACAAATAGTAAGTCTCAATATATGTATCACGAACAATTTCACAGACTTCCAGCAGACACACCATATAAATGCCAGGAATGTAACTATAGCGTCTCCAAACGTCATCTCCTGCATCAACACATGAGAGTCCATGGTATAATTCCACAGAAGAAAGAATCTGAGGAGCCTTTAACAGCACCTGTCGTTAAGATCGAACCCAAAACAGAACCAGTCGACACGGACGATATCCCCTACGTTTGGGTGTCTGCTAAAAACGAGTTCCACAAAATGTACAAATGCCGATATTGTTCTTACGTCAACTCGCAAAAATGCAAAATACCTAATCACGAGAAAATACATATTATTATGTGTGAAAACAGCGATATAATAGTTTATAAATGTCTAGAATGCAAATTCACATGTAACAATGCAGGTCGTCTGACTGATCACTCTAAGACGCACGATGAGATATATGGCCGTATTTACTGTCCCGTGGAACTAGACGTACCTGATTATGTACAGATAGCGAGACTGCGTCAATTGTTAGAAGAAGAAAAGAAAGTTATCATCGAAGCTTTAAATAATAAAGGCGAAACTACATTCAAAGGTACCGAAGAGGAAAAATTACTGTATTTCTGCCAAAAGTGTCCAGCTAGATTTTTCGTCGACAGCGAATTACGTATTCACGACAAATTCCACGAGACGGCGTTTGCAAACAAATGTAAGTCTTGTGTATTCTCTGTTCCAATAGAAAGTCAGTTGGCTGCCCACATATACGTACATTCAGATGAATACCAAGATAAAACTAAGATGTTGAGAATTATTCATGAAGCCCACCCTGACTACAAAGAGCCCAAATTAGAGTTAGTTCACTGTCCGGCGACGTCTGAGATTACTTGGATTGTGGCTCCTGGAGGTAAAGCAAATGACACTGAAAACAATAACAAGAAAGGAATAGATTGTAAGCAAACACCGAGGCATTACATATGCAAACAATGCCCAGCAAAATTCTTCAAAACATCAGCATTAAACTACCACATGAGTCTACATGGTGCAGATGGAGACCACAAATGTAAGAAATGCAATTATTCTGTTAACAATATCGGAAATTTAGCCAAGCATGAATTACTTCATGAAACTGATGACAGAATGGCCTGCGATTATGAATCTGGCGAAGACATAGATTTCAAAAACATTCCGTTATCAGGAACTGATTTGTTCCATAGAAAAACTGAAGCTCAAAAAAGAGTACTAAATGACAAGGATAAATTAGTCAAACCCAATGATCACTTCCCGCCGGTTCTGCAAGCTGATCCTCAATTTGGATATTTGATGCATGGAAATCCTGAATTTATTTATCCCACTTATCTAAAAAACGGCCGGCAAAAAGAAAAACGATACAAATGTCATAAATGTCCATCGGCTTTCGAAAAACGTGAACAGTATAAAATCCACCTATCCCTACACGGATCCAAGCAGCGCTACAAATGTGAATTGTGTGATTATTCAGTAAAATATTATGCCAATTATGTGCAGCATATGCGAAAACACCAAATGAACGCTGAGGCACAAGCTGAAAGGAAAAAAGATACCGAATATGGTGATAGCGACATCCACGACACCGCACACGAAGATAGCGCCGACAACATTAAACTCGCCATCAAGACCATGCCAAAAAGTGCTCCCAAAAGTGATTTCCAACAATTCTCTATAAGCGATCAACAAACCTTACGATTGTTACAACGTAGACGTTCTAACAGTAACAGTTTTAAAGAGCTGAGCCCTTCGGAATCACCTTCTAAGGACAGACCAAAAGACAGAAAAACGCACATGTGCGGTTTCTGCCCTTACACGAATCAGCGGCGCGACGCACTTGACAACCACTTCCACAGGCACAAGGAATTTGATAGTGATGCAGCCGCCAATCATAAATGCTGCCACTGCGACTTCTCTGTAGTCCAGTCACATTTCCTCAGGGAACACCTGAAAACACACTTTAATATCCAAAAAATCTTACAGCCCCAGTATTTCGCGAGGAACGAAGGTGTCATCATCACAATAATGAAAATGAACGAACCCGAGACCGGCACAAACATCAACATTCTAGAATCTGAAGATAAAAACCATCCGTTTTACACAAACAGTGAAGAAAAAGTTTTCGTTAAAATTTCAAGTGGTGACATTGTTGCTTAGTGAAATTCATAAACAGTGATCAATATGAACCAAAAATGGTGATTTGAGTTTACCAAAGTGCACCTTGCCATATTAGATAATAACTCTGGCCATTTTGGTATGTTAATAATGTACAAAAAGATATAATTGTAATGACTAGTCTTACAGCAGGCATTAATAAATAATTAGTAGGTATAGGTTTTAATTAACATTATTATTTGTACTATTAAGAAAGATTATCAATTATGTTTAGTACCTATTCAGAAAATATCTCATCGTTTGTAAAACAGTTTGATATGTAGTGTCTAAGTTCATAAAATTTAAGTGAGGCGTAGGGGATTATAATCAATAAAACGCATGTTTACAAATTCTGTATTTGATTATAATAATCATTATGTAACTACATAATGTATATATAAATATTAAAACTGATCTCCAGGGTTTCTATCTGAAGAGCTTATCGTGAAACTTGAATTTGTATTTTTAGAATTTTCTAGTACTTCCATCTTGAACTATGTATTGCTACACTATTTGGCTTTACATCAGAGTTCAAAAATGCTGGTCAAGTTAATCATATGTTGAACAGAGATTAACCAAAGTTTCAGGTGTAATATCACTAATTAACACCATATTTCTAAAATGCTACTCAAATCGTTGATTTGTTACCCAGCTCCTAATTTTTAATTTTGATCAGAGTAGGTACCATAACATTGATTAGATAAATGATAACTAACATGAGCTGTCAGTTTGACCAATTTATTTGTGCTCTTATTTTCAGAACTCAGGGTGTTAGTTTTTATTATTCGCAATAAAAGGTATGCTTAAATGCCCAATAGTTGAAGTGTTAAATTCATTTTCCTAAGTGTCCTATTTATTCATTTTAACATATTAACAGTTGACAATAAACCACTCAACTAACAAATTGCAAAACCATGTGCAAGTTTTAATTTAAGTCCACTGTGGACACATTCCTATACATTGTGAGAAATAAAAAATATATTTAATTCTTTGAGACAATTGTTTTATTTATCAAAAGCCCAGAAATAAGTTTTTTTAGCATTGCAATCAATTATACACAAAATCATTATAAACTGATCTGAATACTGAAGTCAGATAAAACAATGGTTTTTCCCATAAAAATATTTGCATTTAATTATAAAACATTTCTCTGTATTTTGATAATTTACAAACTCGTAATTTTAGAAATAAACATAATTTCTCACACAATAAATAAAAGCCGATTGTACTATTTTACTGAGTAATCAATAAGTTGAAATGCAAATAGAAGTGTATATTTATAAAGCCACTTCGTTAACTTTGTCAGCATATTTATCAACAATTTATCTGTAATTAAATAATTTATAAACTCATAATTTTAGCAATAAACAATTTCTCACACAATAAATAAAAGCTGAATGTACTATTTTACTGAGTAATCATTAATAATTACATGAATAATTAAAATGCAAATAAAGTGAATATTTATAAAGCCACTTCAATAATTTGGCAGCCTTAACTACCCTAGTTCATAAGACATACTTGGAGCAAGGAGAAACATCTAAAATCAAATAATTTCCTGATTGCACATGTAAGAAGCTGCTGTTACACAATTAAGTTTAGTAGACTGGGACCACTTGCTTAAATCTTATATATTTCATTTAAAATGTGCAGTCTTAACAGAATTTCCAACGATTCCCACACTCGTTACAAAGCACAAAAGTTGTCATGGGTTCATCAGAACTCCTGGTTTGAAGTTGGTTATAGGTACAATTCTTCTTTTTACATTTGCCACATTTAAGCATTTCAGTTTTAGTACCCTGTACAGTAGCAAGTTGAGCATCATCAATGGCTTCTTTTATAAATTTCTCTCTCAATTTTTTCATTTCATCGCTGGCCATTTCCTCTGGAGTCATTTTAGCAAGACGAGCCGCAGCAATAACTCCATTGAGAAAATTTGTACGTAAAGTAGGATTTTTAGGATCCTTTAAATTTGCTACCCTTGATCGTACCCTATTTTTATATCTCATGTCAGTGTTTTTGAATTCCGTGTAAATGCATTCCTCGAGTTCTTCAGCCAACTCTTCTGGTGTGGCACATGAATTTGGGTTTTCATTATCTGTTTTGAGGGCCTGAGTCAGAAGCTCACGACACTTAAGGCGTACTGCGTCTGTAGTGTTTGATTGGGGTGGAAATGAAGCTGGAAGTTTTTTGTCTTTATCTTTGTCCTCTTTCTTTTCTTTGTCTTTACCAGATTCCTTCTTAGACTTAGATGAATTGCCAGATTCTTTGGATGGAGTACCCGGTGCTGACAAAAACTTTTTCCAGTTCTTTATTAACGTTTTGCACAAAGCAATAACTTCATCGTCCTTACTAGACTTCCGAAGACCATTGACCGTCATACCTATGCGTGTCTTCGTTAAAACATCCAAATTAATAGCCATAGTTTGAAGGTTTTTCAGCAGTGTGAGAGCTTCTTCTTGACCCTAGAAAGATATATCTATGTCAGAAGCGCGTACTAAACATAAGACTTCCTAAATGTAAACATTTACTAACAAAAGCTACAAAGTATCTGAAAATTAGCAACTTCTGTTTATTGTTCCCGGTTATTTATATATCGCATAACCTTATCATTTAAAATATCATAGAAACTTTATAATATTGTTAATTTTCATCCAATTTATAGCAAAACGATAACTTACAGTTCCATCGTCCGAAATCATCTTTGTTAGTTTTTTCTGTATTTTCATAACATCTTCTTCGACACTCATTTTGGTTATTTCTAATTAAAAAGACCAATTCCCGCGTAATTTCAGCAAATTTAATAAAATTTGTAGAACAACCACCACATCGAAAAACTGGACTGAGCATAGATAAAACAGATAGTAAAGGCTTCTGTTTATAAATTGCCAGTGCTAAACTAAGTAGACCATAGAGTTTTATTGTATTATTAAAAATATCTCAAAGCCGGAACCAGACTAAATCAATCTTCTTAATTTGTGGAGTCTGTGCCAGACAGAAACGGTAAATCATCGGTAGACAACACATGGACAGCACTGAGATAGTTCAGAGGGTTTGTTCCTTTAAGGACAGATTCTGTTTAGGACAAATTCCCTTTAAGACAGATTTTGTACAGACAAGAGAAAAAGTTTCGATTTGTTCCGTTAACGACCGAAACGTTTTTAACCCACGTCCCATAAATACGTGTTTACGAATAGGAAGTTTGCTTTACGGTAGAACAATATGAACGAAAATCCAAATCGTTCTACTGCTCAGCATGACACACTGGGTTCAAATTGATTTAATCCAACAGGAAGAAGGGGGTAATTTTCCTGTTTCGACTAGATACTTAGTTATCTATCAATGAAATATTCAGCAACTACCAACCAACGCGCTATGAATACGCATAGGTAACAAAATTCTGCATAGCATGAGCATAGTACAATGTCAGCAGAAATTGAAAGAAGTGTTCCATAATTCAATAATAATAATAGCTTATAAATATATCTCTTATTCGTAAACGCGTATTTAGAGGACATTGGTTAAAAACGTTTCTGTCCTTAACGGAACAAATCGAAACTTTTTCTCTTGCCTGTACAAAATCTGTCTTAAAAGGAATCTGTCCTAAACAGAATCTGTCCTTAAAGGAACAAACCGTTCAGAGTAGCTCGGAACAATTACTAAAGTTATAGACGGCATTCTTGTATGTACATATATTTGTTTCGTTTTCCACATGGTAAACTTCAGTGTGAGTGAAAAAAATGTAAGTATAAATGACGGTTTGCTTCAACCTGCTTGTACCCCCTTCTCAGCATAGACATACATACACTAACGTAGGAGACCAACTGACATCTAAACATCGCATGACCGAAACGGAAATGAGTATGTGTGCAAAATTCGCATGAGTTTGAGCCAGTTTTAGTGATGTGCATGGATGTTTTTTATATTATCGATAGCACGTAGTACTTTCATGATAATGTGTCGTTGAAATTACTGCGTTATCATAAGTCGAAATCGGCAATCCTATTTATTATTTTCAATGTGCTATACTACTAAATTTTAGTTATGAGTTACTTTTCCTAACTTTTAGTTTTTTAAAATGACAAATCATCAATCAATCAATTCAAATGCCATTTCCTTTACACCAATAAACATTTTTTTTGTTAACAGTTGATAATGAAAAATTAGCAGAAAGAAGTAAAGAAAGCGTTAACGTCATTATGGAAATTTTAATATTTAATTGAATACAAGCCAAATAATAATAAAAAACAATATAAGTAAACCATTTTTATTTTTAATGACAATACATCATGTTGCAACGCATCAACAAACTATTTAACACTCTTTGTAAACAAAAAATGAGAATGTAATAAACAAAAACATTTACAATGGAGAAGTTTCATGATTAATATCATATTTAACTCGATAGAATTGAAAGATAAACCAAAAGAAATAAAACAGTGAAAGTTTTTTTTTTTTAAATTCGTCAATAAATGACTGAGAAATAAATTATTGAAATTTATGTATTTTCGTACGGTTTGACTAGTGGCCTCTTACTGCCCGTGACGTCACATTCCCTACTAGATCGAGTGTCGCGTCGTCTCACTGCACCACAAATTAAGCCTTGGATGAAATTCCTATATTTCATCCAAGTCTATAGTATCTTTTGTTTCTTTATGTAATAGGTAGTTAAGTTTTATTTGATTATAAAGGAACAAGTTTTTGTAAAAGACAAAGTGATAATTTGCCTAAAATTGATATTTTCACTGTGATGGACTTTTTTCTTTTTTCTTCAAATCCGTTTTATATTAGTGCTGAAATAAAGGTTTAGGCTCTAAAGTTGAAGGTTCTGGTGATATATCGCGGTAAACGTACGCTGACACCGATCGCTTGGGCTTCAGATTGACCTGTACAGAAATTACAGTTGGCATAAATGTTCTGACTTTAGATATTAAGTATATACTACGGCGTTAGTATACTACTTAATATACTAAGTAAGCACATATGAAAAAGAAAGAAACCCCTACCAGCACAAATACAGTAGGTATAGATCCTTTCTTCAAAAGTCGTCGGTGATTTAGGTTGACAAAACAGTTTTCCTTAAAATGTCTACTGCAAACCAAAGAATGTTTTCTAGGCGTTCCACCTGTTCTATTTAACATTCTTATCCATTGTTCTCTGCTAACCACGTTTACAGGAAACCTGGATATTATGAAATAGTCATCTTTATCAGGAAGAATTTTTTAACACCGCAGTTTCTTGGAGGAAAATGTGATTAAATTATTGTATACAGTAACTTCGTCATTCAAGGTTAAATTATTTACGACGTTCTTAATCAGAGAGCAGATAGAACGTCAGACTTTAAATCATAAATAAATAACGATTAAAATTATTTGTGTATATATTTTATATTTTCATATGAGCAATCCTTTTATTTATATATATCCTCTGTGTAGTAAATATGTATAGATGTCATACTTTCTCTTACAATGTGCTGCCAGGCTAATTGAACCTCCCAATATGTTTAAAACAGTTAACGACATCTTTCCAGTGGAACAGGTGCAATTAGGTAATATTAAATATACCAAATATTTATATTTGAAAACATCGACATATCGATACATTTTGTGCAATCCCTATGCTAAATTGTTTGATTGTAATTTAACACAATATTTTTGTATCTTACACATAATTGTTTAAAATAACAAATTATTTACAAAATAGAGTATTTACCGTATACTATTGATATATAACCAAGTAAATGTAGGATTGCTTTTTATAAAAATAAGCAATAAGATAACAGTATGTTATTGGCAGTACTTACATGTGAAATCTCTCTTTATTTGAATTATTATCATATGTTACAGTGCAATCTAAAACAAAACCCGACAGCATTGTAATTTACAAGATTTAATTTATGTAGTTCAGAATGATCAAAGCACAAAATAGAAAACAAAAGTTGGACCTTATTTTGATAAGTCGTTAACGGAAACTAAATGTGTTCAAAGAGGTTTTATGACAGATTTTGTTGCGTTTCTTTCTCGCATGTAGGATTTCCGCAAAGAGCTGGATGTCATTCGCACACTGTGTTCCTCTCTTACGCTAGTATATATACTTTTATGGTCGCACCACTTCGCAGGCTGTGGTCGCAGGGTCGCAGGTACCTGTCTGTGATATGAGTCATAAAAGCTCATGGAGTTTAAAAACCACTGTCAGTGAAATTTCAGAGGTGAAATCACTGTGAAAAAATTAATCATTTCATGAAATGAAAATGAATTAAAACTTGGAATAATTTCCATGCTTAAAAAACGGGGTGTATAATAGACTGCCTCAAAATTGACACAATGTCATTCCATTCGTGCTTCACTACACGCAGTTGGGACAGATGAAAGCCTACCGTAGAAATCCTTAACTTCGCCAGCAAGCCCAAACTTCGTCTTAAAATTAAACGATGCGATACTTTTACAGAATGGTACGTTCTCGTCATAATTCGCACACTGTGTTCCTCTCTTACGCTAGTATATATCATGTATATAACCTTTATGCTTCTCAGTGACATTTGTCTGACTAGTCAGACGGACGTTTGCGTCAACCTGCTTGTACCCCCTTTTCAGTGACATTTGTCTGACTAGTCACACGGACGTTTGCATCAAATTATTTAAATTTTAGGTAATATAGGAGTAAATCATGAAATAAATTTGTGAGAAATAAATTCGCCACAAAAATGGCTTGTGTTGAAATAAATGCCCACAGTCACAGTTCCTCAACATCAATAGAAAATAAAACAATTTCATTCCATCGATAAGTACCAAATACCTTTATTTTGCTTTTAAACACTAAGAAATGAACAATTTTATTGTGACGTATTTTTAAACAATAGCCTAGATTACACTGAAAATATTAAAATTACTAAACTGTGATAAAACAGCTTAAAAGAAGTAAAAAATAATTTAATTTCATATTTTATATCAAGGCAAAACTTATGATATATATTATATCATAAGTTTTTCCTTATTCAATTTATTTTACTACGTTCCCTTACATTACTCAATTCAATAGGCAGAATATAAACAAAGTTTCGCATGTCACCTCTGTGACAAAGATATCGTTGCTCATTGCTGCACACGTATGCACTGTTTGCGCCGTGTTGTCTGTTCCATAGTAATATTTATATGTTTCTATCGCGTGATATTTTTTATTTCGCGATCATTCTTAAGATATTAATTTAAATTGTATGGTGTAAAGAGCAATCGTAATCTGCATGAAATGCTGAAGGTAAATAATGTATTTAATTTGATAAGGATTAATACTGTATCCGTATAAATTGCTTCCCAATTACCTCATCATATGACACAATTTTTTTAAACATATAAATAGGTATAGTAAGCTATCCATAGAAGATAGACATATGCCATCGCGAACTTTTCTTTAGTCCTATAAAAAAAGACACAATTCCTTCATACATTATTTTGGTATATCTCCAAGGGATGAGGTAGCGTTTCGATGAAAGCTCCCAGCCAGCTTGATTTTTTTTTCCGACTTCTTCGACAGCAATCGTCATATTTCAACAAATTCCCACAAAACATTAATAAATTATACACGTAAACCATCCTCTTGAATCACTCCGTCCTTTTGTGTCACCCATATGCCAATCTGTTCGGTAATTTTTGAGTTTATCGCGTTCAGACAGACAGACGTAGTGATATGTAGTGACAACTGACTTCGCGCACCCCACGCTTTTTCACAATAACATTAATTTTTTCGTTAATCACTTTACACTTATAGTGACTTATACTAAAGATTATTTTCTGCTTTTTAGTACGATATGCTATTAAAGCGTGTTTTCTTTAGTTTTTTTTTCGTCAGAGGTCATACTGTCCTAGCTCAATTACGATATTTAATTACAAGGAGATAATTATAGAAAATAAAACAACAAATAATCATCAAGAGGCATGTTTCAAGTACAAAAGATAGCAGAGTAGGTATTCAGAGTTAGTTCACAATAACAGGTGAACGCATGATAATGCATTTTCCTGCAAGGGAAAACCAGAACTCGTTGTTCCAGGAAAATTATGATGAATTATTAAACAAACGATATTAGTAACAAATTGAATTAATCATTGGACAAATACACTTAGCAATTCCTTTTCATGGATAGTTAATATCCACATCAATATTGTGCAATATCTATCTTTGCTTACATTTGATTTGATACAATGAATTAAAACGATTCAAATGGCTAAATTGGGAAGTCTATTACGGGGTTCTTGCTTTCATATGGTTCAAGTTATAACAACATTTTCACAAATTGTTCAAAAACAATTATGAGAAATCTACGATTTTCATTGTAAATATTTTAGGGTTACCTACTCCAATTAGTGTGAAGTAGGAAGGTACTTTATTTAGGTCAGCGAGTGTAAACAGATACTTTTAATCCCCTTTTTATGATTCTGTACCTTTCCGTAACAAAACACTGATAAACCGTACAGACAAGTAAATAAATGCCTATACAGTCCCGTAGTAGTCCCTAAACAGTCAGTCTGAGACCGTCGGCCGAGGCCGTTCTTCTGATGTATCGTGTCACACCTAATAAAATACGGCAGATTTGAAAAGTCTTCATATCATCAAATGTACACTTGTTTTAATATCCGTTTAACATTTAGGAACCGAAGCCCTCTCAGAAATACCGTCTGGAGTAAAAAAAGAAGGAACTGCGTCGGTTTTATTTTTTTGGGGTAATGGCCACAATGAATGAGACCATTAGGTAAACGTAATATAAACATATAAAATGGTTTAGAAGAAGATGCATAACTTATTTATATGTATGTTAAAATTTTCAAGAAATTCAAAACCTACTTAGGTATGAGTGGTATAACCTACAACTACCACGGGCTAGTAAATAATCTCAATAGCAAAAAATCTCCCGTGGACCAACTGATACAAAAATCGTGATATGAGAACCACGGGCAAATCATGGGCGGAAGACGTAATATATTAGATACATTTTGACGAAAGGGAATCAAGAGTCTCATTAGTCAATACTGCAAACGAACAGAACTTTTTTCAACAGTATTGAGGACGGGGTGTTACCGATCGGGAATATTTAGTTCATATTGTTAATGTTGTACGCTTATAATACTTATTCAATATCCATCTTCTTGATTCCTACTCGATATAACATGTGGGTTTTTCGCAGTTCGATGAACAATATATTTTGGAGAAAGGCTGTATTTCTGTTTGAAAACCCGATGATGATCATATTAGCGCATACTCTTTACATCCAAAGCTATAGATAATTTGTTTTTACCATAATTGAAGGTTACAATTTATTTATCTTTTTCCGGTGATCTTTCTCCCTTTCCACTCCGAGAGATTCGATAAAAAGAAGAGATAACTTTTTTTTCCAACACTTTCTTCCCGATCTATCCCGTGCCCTTTACTTTCAAAACTACAGTGGGAAACCAACAATACCTATATTACCTATGTTGCAATGACTTTTAAAAGTTTCAGCGTTTACTATACATATTTATTTCTCTGCCCAGCTATCTCTGAGATGATATAATTCGTAGTCAAAAACACCGTTCAAAAACAGCTTTAATATACGAGTATATGATTTGTTATAAAAATATGCCAGTAATAATTCTTCTTACATTTTCCTTCCTTCTATCCAATAAATTCTGAAAAAAAAAAACTGTAGGGTCAAGAACATTATGAAGTAATTCCAGGAAAACTATAGCAAATTATTTTTTGTTTAAATAGTGTGGTGGTGACAAAAAAGCGACAGTTATTTACAGTATCCTTTTGACAGATATACAAAAAAATTAATACTTTCATGAACGCGCGTGATACTTAAAAAAATATTTTGTTTTGTAAAAAAGTAGCAGCTCGAACCAACTATTTACAAGTCTTTGATGTTTATTACTTTACATAATTGTAGTTAACAAAACACTGTTAAAGTTTCTTTTTGTACATATTACTGTGGTTTAGGGCTTCATATGTTTTTCGAGGGCATTGACAATAGAGTTTTTGTTAAATAGTATAATGGTTTACTGTTACAAGAGCAATGGATAATCGAGACATTATAAAGTGCGAGGAATACACCGTAATTTACGTATGTAATTACACTAACCAGTTGTTTTTCGTTCTCGTAATATTGAACTTTATTAAACTTCAAGCACCCTGGAAATAGTTGGTCTAATTAGCTATTTACTTCATCATAAAAAAAATTAATACCCAAGTCCAACTATTAATTTCATGAAAGTTTCTACGGCCATGGATGTACCTAGTATTTGCTAACGCATGCAGTCGATTGAACGTTTCTTAAAAACTAATTCGTGTTCTTTAATGGTCCTGTAGAAGACCGAAGGACAAGTTTAACAATCGCTTAGCCTAGTGGGTAGCGACCCTGCCTACGAAACTGGGGATCCCTGGTTCGATCCGAATTCGGGTCAGTATTTTTATGATGAATATTGATACTGGTACCGGGTCTTGGTTGTTATATGTATGTGGTGTCTTCGCTGGATACCCAAAACACAAGCTAATGCTTAGTTTGGGGTCTAGACGTTGTTGTTATGTGTACGTAATAATGATTATTATTGTTACGTGTTAGGGTTCGAATAATTTGGAGAGAAAGACCTGCTGACTCTTTTGAAAACTTTATTCACTAACACTAGGTCCAACACAAAGCACTAAGTCCAAACACTAAGCACTCACGATGTATTAGGTCGTAGCCAAGTCGTAGGTATCACTAGTTTCGCTTCGAAGTCGCGTAAATGTAGCCCAAAATTGAACTGACTTGCTCGCCTTCCTGCGGTTATTTATATGGGTCGGAACGAGTCTCGAGAACTTTCTAGAAATTACTCCACTCGCACGAACGCAATCGACTGGACAGAATAATACCAGAACATTCGCTTTTTTTCTAACGCCATCTAGTATTGAGTAGGGGTTTCGTGTGTCCTTATTGGAAACCCTTCTACAAAGTGGTTTTACTAGTTGACGCTAGATGGCGGTCATTACTCTGTCCGTTCGTAACATTATTATTATTAACATTACTGGAAATTGGCGCAGATACATCAGTAATGTTCGGAGTATCTCTGATGGATCATATCAGGAATGATGTCATCCGTCAGAGAACAAAGGTGATCGACATAGCCTGCAAGATAAATAAGCTGAAGTGGCAGTGGGCTGGTCACATCTGCCGAAGAACTGATGATTGCCGGAGACCACGAACTGGCAAACTTAGTGTAGGACGCCCGCCGGCTCGCTGGACCGACGATATAAAGCTAGTTGCCGGTAGTGGCTGGATGAAGATGGCTGAAAATAGAGGAGTGTGGCGTGCCCTGGGAGAGGCCTATGTCCAGCAGTGGACGAATGTGGGCTGATGGTGGATGGATGGACATCACTAATTGGGGATATAGTGTTTCCATAGCATAACATGTGATGTGCTTTTCTAAGTATCAGCTTCTAAGCCCAAATACAATTCACGTTTTAAAATAAAATTAATAAATTTTTATTTTTGTAAAATTTACTTATTTTCACCTCTATTCGAGGCGTTATCTTTTGCGTTTCCCGAGGAAAATTTAGACATTTAATAAAATAATTACATTTAATAAATGATTTCCATTCCAATAATCGAGAAATGACATCAAACGTGTGTTCTCCTATGAAACTTCTATAAGCATTAATTTGCAGTAGCGAAAAAGCACGCCTTGTATTATGGTATAGGTAATAAAAGAAATCATAAAAACTAAAATGCATTTTAAGATATGTTTGTTCTCTTGTGTAAATTGGATAAGCTACATTTGGACTTTTTGATTATTCGAGTTTTACGCCTAACCAGTTCAGTTGAAGGATAGCTAAACCCAAATTGAACCTAAGCCAGATTTTGCACTCCGAGTTATTTTAATTACTTTGGTACATCCAGTAATTTTTTGAAATAAATGTAATGATAAATAAATTCGCAATTTATACGCTGCTACCTGTCGAGGTCTATTGTGTCTCAATTCCTTAGTAATCCTAACAGGCATTCTCGAATACACCTCCCATGAGAACTCATCCGGTTTGAGATCTCTAAAACACGCCCAGTTGATTCATATGTGCGGCGGTCAGTGTCAGAATCAGAATCAGAAAAAATTCATACCATTAATTTGGGGTTTACTGAGTGAGGGCGAGTCACAACAATTCTGATTCGCAGATCAGAAATATGACTGTTGTTCGTCCGTCCAGTTAACTTCTTAAATATTTATTTTGCTTACAAAATGGCTATAATACAAATGTATTTTAATACTACCTATATAATTTTCGATATTAACGGCTAGCTTAAATTAATACGTTAAAGTGAACTTAACCTAATGCGTTTTGTACAATTTAGTCTTTGGCACACTAAGTATATTACATTTATTGCACTAGGACAGGCCATTCAGCCTGGGAGCGCCTGCCTCTATGATAGCCGTTTTGACACTGGTTTCTTATGTTTGTGGGAATTGTTGTCTGCAAGGATACCATAGCGGGTGTATCTCACATTCACAAAGGATATGTAATATTGTCACCTCCACCACACCGCTCTGGACTCCGAAATAGATATAATATTATCATCCCTTTTGCTAAAATTCACCGATTCTAGATAGATTAGATTTGTCTATCACAGTTAAATAGAATATTTACTGCGACTAAAATTATATATGAAATAATATATTTTTATATTATGTTGGATCCAGTATATATATTTTATTTTGCTGTGCTAATTAAACAATACACGGTAGGTATATACTTATCCTCGATTTGTCATTGGCGATAACGATGCCCTGTAACATAGGGCCTATACAAATCCTCTTCACTTTGTGTTTTAATATTTTACTGTGATTATTGATCTACAGATAAGCAACAAGGTAATTCAAAAGGTACTCGTCTCAGTGAGACAATATCGAGTTTTTCGTGCTGATGTTTATAGCAGTTTCTTGCATTACCAAATTAGTTTGTAGTTATAAACTGCCAGGAGACGCTGCAGTAAATATGCTTCTTTAAAACGGCTTTTTCATCATCAACATCGGGATATAAAAGCCCCCCACTTTTAGCCATAGGCCTAATATATGACATAAGTACGGTAAGCTGCATATTATAGTCCAGGTGTTTATAGGCACGAGGCGAAGCCGAGTGTTTCATCATTCATGACTGATGATGAAACATTTTTAAAACCCACTACAAAAAAAAAATTAATATCAGAAAATTAATAAGCCGGTCCTTTAAAAAGACTGAAATATAATTAAATATCTATGGTGATAACTTAAGTTGATTCATGCAGTATATAGGCACGACGAGGATTAGAGGTAAAATAAAAGTATTTAATTGTTTTTCTTTTTTTAGTGGACCAACATTTTAATACGATTATTTAAACTTATTTTCGTTGTGGACTTAAATTAATACCAAATTTTATTAAATCAATTATAAGCAAAGTCTTTATAAAATTTTAGTTTGTTTTACATTTAAATAAATTATATACTTACATTGAATAAATATATTAGGTCTTCAATGTAAGTATATTAATTATATATATAATTATATTTATAACAAAAAAATTATTTGTTGATTGGCAGTGAATTCTAAATTCAAATTAATTTTGTTTTAAAAACATGACATTCTTTTTACAAAGTCAGTCTTTTATTTATTGATTAGCGTTGTGTTTTCATTACATTTGAACATTTTCGTCATAATGGATACTTTAAAAATTCGTGTTATTATGGAATATGAGTTACGTCGTGGCACTAATGCGGCACAAACGGCTTTTAACATCAACAACGTTTACGGAGAGAACTTAAACGAACGCACAACCCGTTATTGGTTTGCCCGTTTCTGGGTAAGCTGGGTAGGAAGTTCTCCTTCATCCGCCATACTCACCAGACCTTGCACCTTCTACCGACTATTACTGTTTTCAAAATTTCCACAACTTTTTAATGGGAAGAAAATTCAATTCCCAAGAAACAATACAAAATGCCTTTGAAGAGTTTTTACCTCCCGTCAAGTCCCGTCCAGTTGATTTTTACAAGAAGGACATCAATAAACTGCCACTGCGTTACATCGATTGCACGGGTGATTACTTTGAATAACAGAAATAAAGATGTTGGAAAAAAAATACTTAAACTTATTTCGTACAAATCGGCAACTTCATAGGTTAAGACCTTATATAAGTGAACAATCATTGCAGGAATCATGAAATAAATTTAAAAAAAAAACTATGTTTATATTGTTAGCGATGTTTCGATGTGACGTGGTGATACAATGCGCTATCAAGACCCTAAGATTGAACAAAAATGAATCATAATGGCGTGAACTAAAAAGTGTCAAATATTGTAATATTTGTAATGTGGATTTATATCTAATAAATGTTAATAACGTCAAAAATACACCGTTTTTACGATAAATATATTTTATGTTAGGTATCCATCAGTCCAATTAGGCATTATTAAAAGAGACAAAAAAAATAAAAATGATTTTTTTTACGGCGATAATGAAAAGGACTGAGTGTAATATAGACTAGAGAAAAGTAGGATTACAGTAGAAAGTTACAGGATACAATACAAATCAAATTCTAAATTATTGCAGAATGAAGCTTTGAGTTGTGAAATGGAATAGTAGTGGAAATAGAATCCAAAAAGTGAGGTAGATGAAGTGATACGCATTGGAACAGATTCGAGCGCTACTTATAGTTGCATGATCTTTGACGGCGCCCTTCCCTTCGCCGGGCGGCTGCGTGTTATATAGGCGGCAAAGAGTGCAAAACTAAGAACACTAACTAATACTTCATCAAGCTACATTCACGTTATTTTTAACGTTAACGTTTCCTCACATCGCGGACAAGGTAATCAATTAATATTTTGTTATATTGCTGTAATTTTATAAAGGAATATTATATTCATTGATATGTGATGCATACATTGGAAAAAATCGGTAAATACATTTAATAATAGATGTTTTTTTTTCAGTTTTATCAATTGTTAATTGAATAATTGGATGGGTCTTTTGAATTATGTAGGTAACTGTATGTATGTAGTAAAAATAAAATAAAAATAAAATTTAACTATGAGCAAAGAAGATTTGAGAATTACCGTTGCCTTTTAGAGTTTAGATTTAGATTATAAATTCAACAGAATATTTTAATGTTATAAAATATCATAGCAAACTACTTTAGTGATACTTAGGCGGATATACCTACAATCACAAATTTACTGTTTATCATTATAAACAAAAAAATTTAAAAAAAATCTTTACTACTAATTCCATCAGTATCAAAGGCCGAAGTCTTCACTAATGGAAATATTCTGTGAACAAGAAGATAAGCCAAATCGATAGATTTTAGCTTAATTTATTGTGAACGGAAGTAAATTACACGGACAGACAAACAAAGAAACAAAAAACCGCCATCGAGAAAATTCATTTAATCATGTTACTTTACGATATTACTATAACTACTTCGGGATCGCACGATATTTTGACATTATTACCGTACTTACCTACCTTATTTGCCATTCGAGAATGAAAGTACTTTTTTAAATAAATTAAAACCAAAAACGCGATGCTAAGACAAAATATCCGAAACACAGTATCGTGTGTGAACGTTACGATGAATTTAACATTTTGTGCAACCGTCCACCGAACTTGCAAGGTTACATCACTAAGCCAGAGAACCTGTCCTCGAGTTGGGACTACGACGGAATGGACCCTGGCCCACTTTCGCACGTTCAACGCTCAAAATTAAGTTTGTTTTAAATGTCGAATAAATCATTATTTCGTTAGAATAATATTAAGAGGAGTCTTAATTTTATACAAATCGGATAAAAACTGTTGAGCCTATGTTGTGTCCAGAAAGTGGTCGTTTTTTTTTAATTTGTAAAAACTAAATTATAATTTAATTTATAAAGTCAAATAAATATTACTTGATGATGATGGTGAAGATTGACAGCCCCAAATCGGACTGGACCAGAGGGTGGTGAGCATATGGTTCAAACTACATATCTAACTCGAGGAAAGACTGTATTTCAGTAGAGGAAGGAAAAAAGTCATGATAATTAACTATTGGATATTAATAATTAAATAACATTCACTATTATTTACATCATTTATTTAATATGAGTATATGAATTTTTATGATTATCTAATACATAACTAAATTAGGTACTCTAGGAACTTTTGTTGTACGGGGTATCTAATTTAGCTTTTTTTTTTCATGTCCGATGTAAAAAAAATAATTTGTAATTTTGGATAACCAAATGTCTAATTCACTTTATTTAGTTAATATATCAATACCTAATAATAAAAGAAGATTATCTGTGTCCATTTAGGTATATGAATTCGAAACTTTATAACATTCATAATTACTTATGTTGAGTTCACTGAAATAAATGTTAATTCTTTAAAATAAACGGTTTGGAATTTTATGTGTCGATTATCATGAAGACATTTATTTGTGTGTTCCTAACTATGTGTGTAACAATGCATCGAGTCATATAAATTCCAGATGGGTAACATGATCAAAGCACAGGGAAAGGTTCCGTAGTTATGATGAACGTGCATGGCTAAAAATATAATAAGTTTAAAAACAAATATCTCAAAAACTACTCACCACATCTTATTCAAGAAATTTTCTTTGGATTTTTATGTTTTTTATGTTGTACCTACTAAATATTTTTTTTGGAATTTCTTACCTCACAATTTTTAGACTCAGGAGAGTTACATTTAAGATGACCAACCCTATTCTAATATGAACACACATACGTTAACTAAACAAATCAAATAAAATATTTATATCGACTATTCTTTTGTGTTATTATTACTATTTCTGAAGCTTTATTTGCGTGGTGCACGTTTGCTTTAGTTTCATTCTTTTTAATTCTAAATTTAATTTTCCAGTGACAAATTTATTAGGTTACAGCTGTAACATTTTTATTTCTCATATTGTACTTTAGCATATTTTAAACCAGACCTGTAACTGTTTTTTCTCCTAATAAATAAATAAACTATTTTGTAAATTAAATTTTTAAGGTCATATTAATCTTTATTTAAAAAAAAAACGCTTAAATTAAAATTATCACGAGAATGGTTCACTATGGCATAAAATCAATTCAATTGATAATGGTTTTCCCAAAAAACCACAAACGGGAATACATCCAATTTTATGTATATCTGTAACATCTGTTCGAATGTTCATGAGATACAAAAATAATCAAGATTCGAAACGAATTACTTGCAAAGCTTCGAATTTTGAGATGAAAAAGTACTGAAAAAGTAAATGAGACTAGACACAACTCCAGAAGTAAAGTAGCTGCAGGAACTGGAACGTAAAAACATTATAAAGGGACGTTATCATACTAAAATACAGCGATATGATACCGCAAAATTATCGTATCACCGTGGGGATGCGAAGGCGACTGACAATTGCATCAGTAGGTGGTTGTCGACGGGGAACCCCTCCCGCTAGACCCGTGGTTGCCGCTTTTTCGTGCGTAGGTAGTGTTTATATTTGACTCAGTATCGATGATTGTTTAGGAAAAAATGTTAACAGAAAATTAGACCGAATCTTTAAAAAGTCTTTAGGTAATACTCATACTTAATGCCTAGAAAAAAAATGAATAGTGACGGGAAATCTCCTTATAAGCACATGTCCACGTGGGAGCATCCGTGAACAGAAGATAGTTAAATGATTTCAGCACTTTGTTACAGAATGGCTTCAAGGATGTTATTGTTAGCTGCGGTGGTGTGTTTTGCTAGCCAAGTGTATGGTTACTCAACTGGCGCGCCGGAAGAAGCATGTGTGGATATGGTACCACAACATCCCGTGTCGCCGCAGAGCACACCGCCGCCATATATCATTACCACCAACACTAAGGCAAGTAAAAAATACGATGATTTGCCAATGTTAAAATTTTGAGTTTCGAAGTCGTTTTGCAGCTTAAATTTCTTTTGGTGCGTTTTGTGATTGCGGTCAGGTAAAATTTTAATATGTGACAAAATGCGTGCGTCGACCCATAGAACCTTTTTAACATTGATGCTTTAATAAGTACCTAATTTAAAATATTTGTGGTATTTTTTTTGGAAATGCCAAAAAACTTGTAGCCTTTTTCTTTCCATCAATCTAGTTTTATAATGATTTAATGCAATTTACAAGAAGATTCTTTTAAAAAAACAAGTATTCAAAAAACTCTACATTTTTACGAGAGTTTAACTTGCAACGTTCGTATGTATGTACGTATGCCCTTCCTGTTCAAATCATGCAAAGTAATTTAGAGCCATATTTCCTCTTGACCTACGAATTGTAATTTTGCACATATGTTCAGTTTTAATGACATGCATTTATTTGATGGACTTAATCCGATGCTGCAGCCACAATCGCCTCCTCACGAACAAAACTTCTGAAATGTTAATAGCACGAAACTTTATACTTACTAGCGTTATATTAAAATACGGTTGTCATCATGAACTGATGATGGAGTCAGAGCTGATCTCTAACACGTACGTACGTACTCCTTTTGTACACACGTTGTATGTTCATATCTAAACATTATTTTCATCATGAACTTATGATGAAGAAAATAATTTGCTTCTCAAAAGGAAACTCCTCAACGGTTAATATCATGTGTTCAGTATACACGTTCAATGTTGATAACTAACCGAAAAGGAAACAAGACGTCCACTTCTCTCATCCGATCCTACAGCCAGCGAGTACACTCTAAGAAACTTGATCCTGTAAGCAATATCATGCAGTCGGCCTCCGGCTGTTATATTGTTTACAGTAATATGACGTTTCTAAGGGTATACTGCACTCGCGGGCTGTGGACTCGAAGGGAGAAGTGGAAATCTTGTTTTAATTTTTTTAGTTCCCTTTATACGGCATTCAGATTTAAAAAAAACTCTTTTAAAAACTAACCTTGTATGTACGTACACAGTTTTTCAAAACATCTCTCAAACACGCCGTCCGACTACATTTAAATTTGGAAACATATTCAGGAAAATCTAGGCACAATTTAAAAATAACTAGGCGGTAAATAAATAAATTGATTCTGTCTAGACTGTGAAAGCCGGGACTCCCATGGAGGTGGTGATCTCTGGCAAAGGTCCTGATGACAAGATCCGTGGCCTCCTGCTACAAGCTCGTCGTGGTGACAAACCTGTCGGAAAATTCGAGATCCCGCCTAACGCCGCCAACTTCGCTCAACTTCTCAATTGCGGTACCGTCGGGGTAAGTGATGGAATACGTATTTATATTCTGAAATTCTAGTCTAACAATTGAATTTGGCACCCCCACGTTTATAATACGATACAATATTTGCGAACCGCGCTGATCAATTATATTGAAAGGGGGATTGCAGAGGAATAGTCGGGGAGCCCGTGAACAAAAATCGCTAGTTCCCAAAATCATAATTTTTCGTAGTTAATAATACTTAGAGTACTCATTTACAGACCATAAAATTTTAATATTGTTTACAATTTACAAAAAATTAAAAGTGGGCCTTGCTCTAACGACGCCATGCCTAGGCTAACGAACGCCATTCCATTAATCAGTACTGCATAATTAATACCCCTACTTAAAAATTCAGCTGTGACTATTCTTGGTCACGAGCTGCCAGACTTATAAATGACATCTTGGAAACCTCAGATGAGTTGGAAACAAAGATATTTCTATTTCACTCTTATAAACCACGTCTTGGTACGTTACAAATAAATCATTCAAGTTTTTGGGCAATACCCATTACAAATTTTTAAATATGGATCATATGTGAACACTAGAAATATTCTCCGTGAGTAATAATAACAATAATAATAATAAGGTATACATGACAACAATGTATACATTGCATTGTCTTGGCCCCAAACTAAGCATTAGCTTGTGTTTTGGGTACGAAGAGAAGACACCACATACATATTACAACCAAGACCCGGTATCAGTATCAATATTCATCATATAAATACTCACCCGACCTGGGATTCGAACCCGGGACCTCCAGCTTCGTAGGCAGGGTCGCTACCCACTAAGCTAAGCGGTCGTCAACCGTGACAGCAAACTATCGACAATACTTGTAGATCACAATTATATGTTTAATTTATTATTGAACACGTTGATATGGAAGTTCGAGGTCGTTCAGTACCTTCAAAGTTAAGAATGCATGTTTGAAATTGCGCTTGGCAGCAGCAGACATGCAAAAAAAAACAGACTTTTTCTTCATATTTTATTTGCAGTGGTTACGGCGATACGTACAAGGTTTTCCCCTTTTTTTCTACGAAAGTATTTAAACAAAAGGTTTATGGATAGCCACAGACCAGTCAACCTATAGACCACGCTTTAATAAACGTCAGTATGAAAACGAAATCGCCAAAAAGTGGCGGGGTGCGGGGAGAGGTCGGCTAGTTTTCATTGGCTCGTTCAAAATTGACAATTTAATGGCTTCCGACGTGCTTACAACTGACCGCTCACAAGATACGTAGTTATGTAGTGTCACTACTTAGCCTTGGCGAATGCTACTCCCTGTCAAAGCGTGGTCTATAGGTTGACTGGTCTGTGTGGATAGCATACCTACATATTAGAATTAAAAAAACTGTATTAGTGTATTGTTTCCACGTGTGAAAGCCGAAGTTTATAACACGTTGTTTTACAAAATAGCACTGTTTTTTAATGCGGCCAATTGACGTTCAATCGTAATGTAATACGACGAGAACAAAATATGCAGCAATGAAAATAATAGCGCACCGCTACGGTTTTGTGACTAACTTCGTAACCGCAGATTTATGATGCAAAGACTGTACGTACATATATACATTTTATTAAAAAATAAAATAGATAGAACTATTTTACGATAATAATGGTAACTTTTTCAATGCCTAAGTGAATTCCTTGTCTAGGACATTGAAAAATTTTGTAAACATATGTGTACAAAAATTTTCAAAAAGTAACACCACAATATTATTGTGGTGTAATCTACAGTTAGCAATACCGACCATTATAGTAAGTTAGTAGGCGGGTAGGTATGTAGGCGGATACGCTGGCCCTTACAAGTATGCAGTATATTGCAAACTTCAAACAGATCTCATAACCTAAACTATAGAATGCGACATCAAATCATACCAAAGATGTAAATGAAAGTGATGAAATGAACGACTTAACCTCTTTCTAAGATGAAATAAGTTTGAAATCTAACAACTGTTTACGTACCTATGCGTAATATTTGTACTTACATTCGTTGTGTAATTATTTTTGGTACACGTGTCTCTGAACAAATATAGTCACATGGCTCCCCAAACCTACTGATTCTCTGTGGTTAGCAACGCTTCACTCTCGTGGCCGAGACGAATCGCTTTAAAGTTGAATCAGCAAAATCCGTGTAGCCGTCAAGGTATTGTTACAGCAAAAACAAAAAAGTACCTTCAACTAAATTAACACCATTTTTATATATATTCGCTTAAAAACCTAAACAACAATAATATGTCATTCTAATTGATAAATAGATACGTTTTTGTTAGATTCGGCACTGGCCTTGTAACAGACCTCGCTCACACAATAATTTACTACTCAGTCAAAGCGACTCAAAATATATCAGAAATGCTTCCGTGTAAAAAAAACATTATTGTATTTTAGGTATTTAAAAAAAAAAACTAAGTTGAACACTGTCTTAAAAGGGCCTTCGTAAATTTACTTCGTGTCGCGTTCACTTGTTGTTAACTACGTATTATAATTTATTGGTTATACCATCACGTTAATTTAAAATACCTTCACTTCACTTCATCAGCCCATTTTTACCCCACTGCAGGGGCCTAGGCCTCCCCCAGGATGAGGAGGGGGCTTGGAGCTTAAATCCACCACGCTGTTCCACTGCGGGTTGGGGACTGTAACAACCGCCATCTATTGACAGCGTCCGGGGCCGACTGCTTAATGTGCCCTCCGAAGCACGGAGTCAGTGATAGTTATGTACTTAAGTCAGAAAAACTCATTGGTACACGCCCGGATTCGAACCATGGCCCTATGGGGCCTTATAAATTTGAGATAGGTTCGTTGCGCTCTGGGCTATCACGACGCGACAATTTAAAATATCATTTTGTCATATATATAATAAATTACCATGAATTTTGTATTCAGAAAACTAAATTAGACAACTTAGACGTTTATTTTGCTGTCGAGGTATAGCTAGATCTTATAAATGCGTGAAAGGAAAATTTTAAACCCCTTTTTTGAGCATACTACGCGCACGGAGCAATATGAGATTTGGCATAGGTAGTTACAGTTTATTTGGAGTAGGAGTGCAGAAAGCTAAAATCTATATACAGGCTGAGTTTTTGAGACGAGACTGTAGACCCTAATCCAAAACTATGAGAAACAGCGAAAAGTGTTCAAAGGGGTCATGAGCTCAATTTTTGAGAAAACAAAACTGCATATTTATATTTTTGAAAAAATCTGCTACTTTAACAAAGAATCAAACCACTTGATTTGATAATCTATATATTAATACGCGAAGAAAGAACTTTGTACCCCTTTTAAAGCGTTAGTACGTGTACGGAGAAGTGTGAGATTTGAAATAGGTAAAGTTTACATGGAAAAGGAGTGCTAAAAGCTAAAATCTATATATACCCAATAAGCGTTCCAAATACTGTCAAACATACGAGTTTAATAGTCTGTCGTTTGATGCAATTTGAAATGACTTACTCTCGTGTAGGTATTTATTATTGGTAGTTCCAAAAAAGTGAGTACCTACGGTCGAACTTCGACCGCTGAGCGACTACATACTTTTTATAAATAAAAACTAATATTATAAAGCTGAAGAGTTTGTTTGTTTGTTTGTTTAAACGCGCAAATCTCAGGAACTACTGGTTCAAATTAAAAAAAATATTTTTTTGTTGGACAGTCCATTTATCGAGGAAGGCTATAGGCTATACTACATCACGCTACGACCAATAGGAGTGATGAGATATATATATATATTAAGTACCACTGGTTTTTTATTGCATAGACTCACTCATCATCATCATCATCATCATCATCATCAGCCCATTTTACCCCACTGCAGGGGCTTAGGCCTCCCCCAGGGTGAGGAGGGGGGCTTGGAGCTTAAGTCCACCACGCTGCTCCACTGCGGGTTGGGAACTGTAACGACCGCCATCTATTGACAGCGTCCGGGACCGACTGCTTAACGTGCCCTCCGAAGCACGGTGTCAGTGATATTGTGTACTTAAGTCAGAAAAACTCATTGGTACACGCCCGGATTCGAACCATGGCCCGATGGGGCCAAATTTGAGACAGGCTCGTTGCGCTCTGGGCTATCACGACACTTAGACTCACTCAATCAGGTCCAAATTGGTACCAGCAAAACTAGCGGTTAAAGGGAACCTTCGTGCCAAGACTCCAAAAAAATCTTTGCAAAATAACTTACCGAAATTATAAAAATAGGTACCAGCGGTATTTAATATTACAGGCAGGGCCAATCAAAAATTACAAAACTGGTTTTAAAAATTATAATAGATTTCCACTTAAAGACCACCACCAAACGCATTTTGGTAAGTAGTTGGTATGTCCCCGTCCCCGTAATATTCTATTGAATCATATTTATATGATCGTGTACTTTCTCACATTCTATATATTACAGAGCTTTTGTCTTTTTTAATATATTTTTTATATTACTTACAGAAACTTACAATTAATTTAAAATTGCAGTAAAAGCTAATTTTATGACAATCCCCTAGCTAGATGATCTAATGTTAAATGACTTAATAACATGCAATACATTCATCATCATCAGCCCATTTTACCCACTGCCTTTAGCCCACTGAAGGGGCTTAGGCCTCCCCCAAGATGAGGGGGGTTTGGAGCTTAAATCCACCTAGCTACTCCACTGCGGGTTGGGGATAGTAACGACCGCCATCTATTGACAGCAACCGGGACCGACTGCTTAACGTGCTCTCTGAGGCACGGAGTCAGTGATAGTTAATGTACTTAAGTCCGATACATTATTTTAGGAAAATTTTAAAAACAAGCTAACTTTCTCAATGTTACTCTGATACATTCAGTAGGTACAGCGCGTCTGAGTGGTGTAGACATCTCTAGTAGTTGACCTTTCATTCGATAAACAACCCATACTAATCTTTTTAACCAAATTAATATCTAACTTTATTCTTCCGGATAAGCAAAGGCTGTTAGATCGTACCCACGGAGCTTTATTTCCGATTCAAAAAAAGCCAGAAGGTTTTATGATAATAAATGTCAGTCAATATAAATATATTTTAATATATTATGTACTAACTCGCATCGATTGCGACATTCAAGGTTCTAGATTGTCCAAAAATTATATGTAAAGGTCGCATCTTGACTATTGAAATGTTTATAAGATGTACAATACAAAAGGTTTATCATTTATTGATATTGCTCGACTCTGGATGCTGGGCATAAAAATACGAATTGACTAGAAACCCTCTTCTCTGCGCTTACCGTAAACCACTCACCTCACTCATAGAGTTTCAGTGCGCGAGGTCCCCGCGCGCCAGCCTTCACCTCCGCGAAATTGCGTTTGACATTTTCGATACTGTGAAGTAACATTTCTAACTCTATTAAAACCTATCGCTGCTGTCAAATTTATTTACTCTAGGGGATGCACGCAGTAAAACGCACTGCAAGTTGTGGAGATTTCGTAGCCAAATGACAGAAAACGAAACCTTTACAATATTGTCCTGTCCGTCTGTCACATCATCATCATCATCAGCCTATTTTTACCCCACTGCAGGGGCTTAGGCCTCCCCCAGGGTGAGGAGGGGGGCTTGGAGCTTAAGTCCACCACGCTGCTCCACTGCGGGTTGGGAACTGTAACGACCGCCATCTATTGACAGCGTCCGGGACCGACTGCTTAACGTGCCCTCCGAAGCACGGTGTCAGTGATATTGTGTACTTAAGTCAGAAAAACTCATTGGTACACGCCCGGATTCGAACCATGGCCCGATGGGGCCTTATAAATTTAAGACAGGTTCGTTGTGCTCTGGGCTATCACGACACGTATTATATGAGCTTCTCAATTCTCAGAAGATTCCTTCCCTTCCATTTTTCAGTTATGGGGTGGAAAATTCTAAAACAATAATTTAGTACGCATCTACTAGGTATTCAAAATAAACTTTCTACTAAAATTGGTTTCAATAAGCCACGGTGAGTACTTTTTGAAATATTTGTATTTAAACTTATTTGAATTTTTACCGTGAACGTTCATCCCGACGGAACCCTTCACCGTGCGTAGCCCCACACGCACTTGGGTGGGTTTTTTTAAGATGTTTCGTTTAACAGTATAAATCTAATAAAACTATGTCTATAGTAACACATCATCGATTTTCGGTGCGCGTTTCAATGCGCAAGGTCCGCGCACCCCGTTCTTCACCCCGCGAAATCCCCGCGCGCCGGTCTTCAACCCCGCAAAATTGCGTAATGTCACTTCGATGCTGTAACGTGACATTTATGACTCTATTAAAACCAAATGCTGCTGTCAAATTAATTTACTCTATGGTGATAGAGCATATCTTGTTATTTAGGTATCTTTTTAAATTGCATGCTAACAAAAAAATTTTGACTTCTTCGTAATTGAGTTCAAGTTTTTGTTTTTCTATCACGTCACGAAGCTAAGGTCAAGGAAGTCACACCACAATATTTTTTCACATTTTCCATCTCTAGACTAAAAACAGCTTAAACGGGTAATGGTTCATAATAAAAGAGTAACTTTCCGCTCGCGGCTTTGCTTACCATTGTGCACATTTGTAGGCGACTACGACCCTTCCCCCCACTAAATAATGCTTGAAAATTTGTACTGCTGATACCCTAGGTTACTATCGTAACTTAAGCATACTAAAGTTGAGGCGGTTTTGCAGGTGAGGCAACTTAGGGTGAGCCTCTTTTAAATTAACTGATACCTCTAAATTGGTAATAAATATTTGGTCAGTTTTATTTTTATACCTATTACTGTAAAACAAAAGTTTTGGAATAATCATCATCATCATTATCAGCCCGTGTCTCTCCGCTGCAGGATATAGGCCTCTCCCAAGGCTCTCCACCACACACGGTCCTCCGCCTTTCGCATCCAACTACCCCCGATATGGTGCTTCAAGGTCATCTGTCCACCTGGCCGGGGGGCATCCAACGCTTCGCTTTCCCGTACGTGGCCTCCATTCGAGAACTCGTCTACCCCATCGGTTATCAGTTCTACGGCAAATGTGACCAGCCCATTGCCACTTCAGATTGCTGATCACTTCGGCTATGTCGACATCTTTGTCTGTCTTTGACGGATTTCACTGTTACTGATTTTATCCATCAAAGAAACACCGAGCATAGCCCGCTCCATAGCACGTTGAGCGACTTTAAATTTGTGGATCAGTCCTGCCGTGAGAGTCCATGTTTCGGCACCGTACGTCATTGCAGGTAGGACGCATTCGTTAAAGACCTTGGTCTTCAGACATTTGGAATACATTTTTAAGACCAATTAATTGTTGTAATTATTTTACTTAAATGCGGCTCAGCCTCACGTGCTGCTCGCATAGAGGCCACTGTAGATTAGTACTAAACCTGGCTAGATAATAACATATTTATATACTAAAAAAATGTAAATCGGACCACTGTTTCTCGAGTTATAAGCGAAGAAACGGATAAACAGAGAGACGTGTTTTTTAATATGTAAAATGAGCCCAACATACTACTAAGTGAAAAATCATTTCATATTTCCTCGAAATTAATAATAATAGTAATACATGGGATAACCAGTCCCAAAGTAAACAACTTTATGAAAACTGAAATACATACTCAAATATTGTTTTTTTTTTTTACTAATATACTATAAATATTTTACACCCAGACCTGGGACGAAATTAACATGTTCATGCACACAATTATTGTCCCGGGCGGGAATAGAACCCGCGACTCTTGCCTCCGCGGTTAAGATCACTAACCGCTCGGCCAATCTGTCAGTAATTTTTTAGATGTCATGTACCAAAAATTCGGTTTTAAAATGTGCGCCATTACTCCCCGTTCATACTTTCACAAAACTATGTAATACTAGTAAGTACATAATACAAATTTTTATATGAATATTGCCACGACTATCTATAAAGGTTCTTTTTCTCTTTCTCAGGTACGGAACCCTAAAAAACTAACAAATTTTAATCGACAAGATCTACAGTATTAACATAAGATTGCCACGTCCTTCATTACTAAATTATAACTGCAAATGGCATGAGAAACTGCATATTATTTGAGTTGTTTAGGTATCTGCTATTTATCTCTTATAATTATTTCTACGCAACGGCCGTGACCTGACTTCGTTTGTGGCCAACGGGGATATGTATTTAAGTAATAATTGTTTAGAGCGTAGACGTAATAGATATAGTAGCTAAAAGTTCGCGTGTTGCGCCATAATTCATATAAACTTAGTGCATTTATCTTTCTGAAGTACCGAAACGCGGTTAGCTCGAAATATCAAAATGTAGTTTTGTCCTCAGTACCTAACTCTATCATATAGGGATTAAGCACGTGAAGCAAAAACTTTTGAAATATTACTTTTCTGAATCTCATTCAGTAGTAAATAATAATAATAACGTATACATCACAACAACGTCTAGGCCCCAAACTAAACATTAGCTTGTGTTTTGGGTACCAAGCGAAGACACTACATACATATAACAACCAAGACCTGGAACCAGTATCAATATTCATCATATAAATACTGACCCGACCTGGGATTTGAACCCGGGACCTCCAGCTTCGTAGGCAGGGTCGCTACCTACTAGGCTAAGCTGTCGTCAAACATAACCAAATGATTATTTTTTTTGTATCATTCCTTAGACACTGCTAATTTTATTAATTAAAAATACCTACCAAAATCAAGCGACATCGGTGTATGTGCGCCGGTACGAAGCGAGCATTCCCGTGGCGAGAGAACGCATGTTTCGCTCGAGTCCGAGAGTCTTTTGAGATTTTGTAATTTTTCATATAATATTATATATTTTTACGAACAATTATGTCTCGAAATTGGCGTACCGCCGAGTGCTTATAATAAACAGATGACTATAATAGCCAGCTTACTGAGTACGAGCATCATACTACGTTTTTCAATACATTTGCGATTAAAATAATACTTGAAATGTAATAATGGAGGGAAATAAAAGCGCGAGCGGTTTGCTTCTCGCGGTTTACGCATGCGTTACAAACAGAGTGCTCGTTTGTGATTGGTATAAAATAAAAAGGCCTAGTACTGTAAAATACAATATTACGGTTGTACAAGTTTCGATATCATAAAGATTGTATTAATAGCAAATGTATTGAGAAAATTATTAAAAGATTGGAGATTTTTATAAGTGTGTGTCTTCCCTTTTTAGCTTTTGAACTGCGGGGTGAAAAATTTTGAAGTAAGTTCTTAATTCAACAATTTCAACGCAAAATGGTCTAAATAGATAAATCTATTTGTTTTTAAACTTATCATTTGAGTTTTAACCATGACATTTGTTCCAATTACGGAACCCTTCACCATGCGTCACCCAATACGCACTTGACGTGTTTTTTTTTTAATTGACAGATTAATCAACAACTTTATTATACGTTCATGTATCTTAATAATACGAATGTTTTTTCATATACAATATTTAGATTAGGTAAGTAAGCATACTTTCAAACTTCCGTAGTTATATGAAGAGGATCTTTTCATTGATTTAAGTTAGAACTGGGCAAAACAATGTCATTGTTGGGTATACTTAATGAAAGAAACAATCTTTGTTCAATTATTTATCAGGTCTCGAGTAGGTATTGTTAAAGGCACAATAGATTTTTGTATGAACTTAGTATCTACTTCAATATATTGTTCACTATTCTAGTATACAGTGACCTTATAATACTAGAAGATTGTACCTAACCTACGTAGGTACCCTTCTTTTACTGCACCATTATTCATAAGACATATCTCAGGAAAGAAAAATATGTTTTTGTGTATGTATGCTATTCAACTGTAACGGATCTAGATTTTAATATCGTATCGTTTAGAGGCTTACAATATTTTTTTTTTCAATAAATTTGCTATTAATACGGTCTTAATGACACCGAAACATGAACCGTAATGTTCTATTTTACAGTAGGTACTAGGCCTTTTGACTTTACACCAATCACAAACGAGCATTCTGTTTGTAACGCATGCGTAAACTGCGTAAAGTAACCCGCTCGCGCCTTTAACTCTCGCCATTATTACATTTGAAGTATTATATTATTTTAATCGAAAATGTATTGAAAAACGTCGTACGATACTCGTACTCAGTAAGCTGCTATTATTATTATCCAGCTTACCGTATTTGCATCATAATGGACTATTATGAGAGTAAAGTATATGTTACAAAACAGAAGTGAAATAAAAACAAAATTACAGGTACTTGGTGAAAATAATCATTAATGTCCTATACTTCTTGATTTGTCGTTTTTTATGCCAATATTTACTTACCATAAACACAATTTTCATTGTATCCGTAGCACTTTATAATTTATTTTATTTAACTGCCCAATGGAGCAATTAACAATGGTCTAACTAACAAGATAACAATGGTTAGACAATGGTCTAGTCCCATTAGACTTTAAAACCAGTTGACAATTTTTTATGTTTGTTGACGCATCCGTAGAATAAACGAAGCCAGCGCCATCCAGTGCTTTGGACGCAAAGCTTTTGATTAATTTGAAGTTAAAACAATAAATGAAGTTATTGGTTGCTAGACAATTTTGTTGCGCATCTTAAGTACCATGGATGCTTACGTATGTACAATGGATACCTACCGCGTTGTGACAACAAAAATGTGAGCATAAAAATATACACCGTAGACCAAATATCATAGAATCACCAATACCAAATATACACCAGTCGATGTTTTGAAATATTCGCTGCGAAGTCTGTGTTTAACATATTGCTCCCATTTTCGATCATTTTGAAGTACCTATGAGACGCTCTATCCTGACTATTATGCTAGCGAAGGGTGAAACCTATTTTTACGCGACATAATACTATTACAAATATTGTAGTGGAAATGAAAATAAAAGTAATTTTTAGGGTTCCGTACCAAAAGGGTACCACCAACGAGAACCCTATAATTAAGGTTAATAAAAATAAAACGAAGTTAAAAATTAAAACGGGTCCCCATACAAAGGGATATTTTTTTTGTTAATTATGGCTATGGTGGTACGAACGAACCCTTCGTGGGCGAGTCTGACTCACAGTTGGTCGGGTTTTATTCACAATTTCAATCGATATTTAAATTACTTTTATTTTATTTTTAGCGTTAATTCCTCGCTTTTTCACGATCTATAGTAGACATATTTATTTTTTCCTAAGTGTAATATAAAAAAAAAAACGCTTGAAAACCTTTGATTTCGCGCTTCGGCCCACTTCGGCCGTGTATAAAACCGAAACTTAGTAATCAATTGCCAATGAGGGATAAATTATTTTTATGTGAAACCAGTTGATAACTAAGGGGAAAAAAACTTTCTCTAATCCAAATAGACGTAAACATTAAGTACGACTGCCAACGACGATGGAATCATATACCCAAAATTGCCACCAGCTCCTTATCATCTCAATATCTTTACACAAAGTAGGTACCTATGTATAGTATTATAGTTCACTAGAATAACACATCAAATCTTTATTCTCAGAACGCTGTGACGCATAAGAAGCATGAAGGGCCAGATGACAAAAACACTGTAGCTTTCATCTGGACACCGCCCGTTGGTTTTAACGACGAAATCAAATTCAGGTATAAAAATTATCTACTATAGACATTTCCACTAATCAATGCGATTTTGTCAATAAAATGCATTCATGAAAAACAGTAAATTTTATTTGTGGTTGATGGAAACTATTAATAGCGATTAGCATAAAAAACTTTACTAGAGCTATGCATTTTATCAATTAATGTACAAAAAGAAAACAAAAAATATTTTTTTACCTAAACCTGTAAGAAATTCCAGTCATTTACCTTCCTAAGTTTATAGCTATAATAATACTAATATATTACTTTCATTCACCTTAATACCGATACCTTAATTTTCAGGGCAACCATTGCACTCAACGGCGCCGTGTTTTGGGTGGGCGTTGAATCTGCACCAGTTAAAGTTGTCTAATAATATTAACAATAGATATGATTATTGAGCAAAATGTTTATGTATAAATTTTAAAATAAGTTTTTAAATTGTTTCAATTTATAAGGTTTTCTACTCTGTGAAATATTATTATGGAATAAAATGTAACAAATATTTTTTAGCAAATTTTTTTATTTTCTTTAGTATCTAAGCACCTAAAAAGATAAAATTAGGAACAATTTCGAATCCAAGTTACGTTTATCGATAAATTAAATAAATAAATACACTTATTAGAATATTTTTTAACAAGTTTTGAAGATTTGTATATTTAATGAATACTGATTTGTCTTAATAAATAAAAATATGGAAATTATAAATATTCAACTTACACGAGGCAAGATAAAATTAAAATATTTGGTGAAAATTAAATGCAATTCCTCAAAACGTTTAAGTCACAATTTATACCGATCACAGTTTGGAGTAAGAATAAATAAAAAATATGTTAAGATCATTGGTTTTGAACAAAGTAACTTTGCCTTTTGAGTTGTCTATAGAGTGAAATGTATTTCCCAGCGGCAGAAGTGCGAGGAACAACGTACTGCTTGCAAAATAATTTCGGATCCTGTGCCTTTTCTGACAGTTCCCCACAATCCAAAGCTCTCAAGAAGGCCAGTACAAATGTAAAGCAATTGTGATTTTCTTCGTTGTAACGGTCTGCATTCCAAATGGGACTTACGCTGACCTAACAAAAATGGAATAAAAATTTGATTGAATAAAATTTTACCATAACTATTATGAACATCAAAACAATAAGTACTGTATATCTGTATTAGTATTACCATGAATGTCAGGTGTCGGAGACTGTCATGATGTACTATAGTTTGACCATAAACGCTGCACCGCGTTTTTGGTATGTGAGCGGCGAGGAGGGAGGCCATCAACGCTCAGGACTTGCCTCACTCCTCGCCGCGCGGTACAGTGGTTACGGTCAAACTAGAGTGTATTTTGACAATCACAAATTTTGTTAATCTATTCGCTACTCATTAACCATATTTGGTCATATTGAAGGTCACGCCCATTTAATTAACAGAGACAATTGATTGATAATGATTGACGACTAGTTAAAAGGTTAATGTAAAAACAAAATATTTTCGAAGTTTTATGATATCCAGACATGCACTGGTGCATATTAACACACACCAAGACAATTCTGTGTATCTCAGAAACACTAATTCACCATGAGCTTGTTTGAAAAATGTAATAATATGGCTAGCATTTCACATATATATTAATTAAAGCAAGCAATGATTAATTTTAAAATTAAAAGCCTTCTGAGTGGCTCATCGCTTCTACCCTCATATTATTATTATCAATTGGGTATATTTTTTTACCCCAAAAACAGACATGTATGTTTTATTCATTTATAGGATAGATAATATAACTAAAAAACTAAAAGTAGGTAGTATTTCCATGTGTGAATTATGTACAGAAAAAGAACAAATTTAAAATTTCAAAATTTTATGACAATAACAAGATAACAAGATTTTTCAATGTTTACAAATTAGAGTGGAAAAAATACATTTCAACAAATTTATAGATGACAAAAATATGTCCTACCTTTTACATAACAATTTCATTCCATTCCACCCGCCCATATATGCCCCTCCATAGGGGATTAGGCCTCCCTCCAGAGTGAGGGAGCTTGGAGCTTAATCCACCACGCTGCTCTAGTGCGGGTTGGTGGACTTTTAACGACTGTTATCTGTTGATGACACCCGAGACCGACGACTTAACATGCTCTTCAAGGCACGAAGTCAGTGATAGTTATGTACTTAAGTCAGAAAAAACTCATTGATACATGCCCAGATTTAAACCACGACTGCATGCACTGCACGCTTGGGTATCAAGACATAAACAATAAATCATTGTTTTTCATATTTAGTTTATTTTTTTGGCATTGTTTGGACTTATCGAGATTTGATATTCACTTTAACTAAGTTTAATTATCACTAACAACTATACCAATGACTATTTAAAAAATCATATCCCACTCTCACGATATAAGAATTATTCTTATTGTATACAGGTAGAACAAAATTTTGAAAAATTCAAGACAAATTAAAAATTAAAAATTTCCATTTCTATACTTAGACAATTGACACACGAGAGTTCACACACACTCGGTTTTTTAGTTATTTTATCTATCTTATAAGTGAATAAAAATAGCATCTCCGTTCTTGGGATAAAAAATGTACCTACTGTGCAATTTGCATTGACAAAAGCAAACCTAACTTACTTTAGGAATGGTAGACCATCACCACATTTTTAGTGCCTGTTAGTGTTAAAACTGACCAAAAGGTTTTATGAATGGCATAGCACTACGCTTCATTCCCCAAATTGACATAAACAAAGTTAAGGTATCCATTTAGAAAAAATTCAATTATTTTCTAACTCTAATCAAGCCATCGTGGTGTACCTTAATATTCCCTGTTGTAACGCCGAAATAACAATAAACAGGAAAAGAAATGTACTTTCACCAAGAAGCTTGGTGGATGTTGATATGCATTAGTGCATCTTAAGATATGCAGCATTTCAAAAGTCATGGAGATATATGTATTAGCAAAGTCCAACTTTTTCCAAACAAAAATTATTATGAACTCATTTAAATTTACTGCATACGAGCTGATGATAAAGATAACCTCAAAAGTCCAATCCTTACAAATTAAATAAAAATTTTTTTTTTTAATTTGAATAATTCATGCCACAATGCATTTTACTGACTTGTACAATTATAATAAGGTAAAAAGTAAATTTTTCTTGAAGCTGCCTATATTGATTAATGTTACTTTTTAGTATTTCTGATTAATTTTGTGATTAATCATGAATTTTTTGTATATTGTAAAATAATTACTTTGATTGCTTTAGTTTTATATAGTCTGAAATAAAATACTTAGGATAAAGTTAAGGTAGCATTTAACAATACCTACTGCCAGACAAAAAAAATTGAAAAATATATATTCCAGGCTTAAAGGTGACAGGTGTGGAAACCTCTCGCAGTAAATTATTCTTAATGAAAATATTAATAAAAATATAGGGCTTCATGGTGGCTCATAGTTTCGCTTCGCTCCTCGCATTAATACAAGCAGAACGTAATATACTTATTTTTTAATTGGTGAACCAACAACTTATCTTAGCCAAATCACAAATGGATGATACAAATGAACATGCTTTGCATCAGGCAGATGAAAAGTGACCCGAAAAGAATACCTTCATGAGTATACTGTCCCATATTTCATTCCACAATTCATCAAACTCTTCCAATAGTAGACACTGGTCCCAATCTGGGCTAACGTCTTGGGAGCACCAAGCATTCTTCTGGGTATTGACACCATGGATACCATGCTCGCTAAATTCTACCACACATCCATTGGAATTTGTTACTCCTATGTGTAGGTCTTTTGAATTATAATAGTCACTAAAAAGAAAGTACATTCGTTATTTCTCTCTGTTACTGAAAGGTTAGGAACAAAGTTAAGAGAACAAACAACTAATTTAACTTACTTTAAAAAGTCACCATGTGTGGGTTTAATGACTATGGCTCGAGGATGCTGCGAAGCTTTTACAAAGGGGTACGGCACCCTGTAACAGAAGGTTCCGTTAAAAACGAAGACAAACTACTTTTCCGATAAACGGGAACTTGTATATGGCAAACGTAGTTTCACTTACCTGAATGGTAAAATGTTGTAATCATATCTATCTAGGTGCTGTTTACAAACTGGACATTGTTCTGGTATAACAGTACAAAACACTTTATGGTCACAATGATGGAAACAAAGAATACCGGGATCCATATCGCAGACACTTTTCCTAATTTTAGGACTTGTTACGATTTTCGCATAAAAATATTTCTTGTTTTAATATTTAAAACTATCCAAGTCGTTTACTTCATTCTCTGTCCGTTTATAAATTTTTTATGCTCTCCTTTCACTCTATAAAAAGAAAGAAACAAAGAAACTGTAAAGAAACGGTGGACGACGGTAATTTCGTGTGATTCGATCAGTTTAATCTGTCAACTCTGACACTGACAAGAGGAGCAGCTGTTTGTTGTGTTACTGGATTCAAGATCCGTTAAGCCATATTGAAATTTCACATAGACATTACATCAATGTCTTATCCATGTCTGACCTAAAGTAATAGAAATTAGAACTTTGTAAACTCGTTTCTGCATACATTGAAAATATAAAGCTGAAGAAAAATCAGCACCAACATTCCTCTATAACCTTTCCGTTGGATATTTAAAATATTTTTTTTAATGACTCTAAGTATTAACTAGTGGGTCCTTTCAAGAGCTATCATCACTTGTCAATGTGCTGTGCTCCCCCCTCCGCCCCCACGCTGAAATACAGTATGCAACCATTTGCAGCACATTCCAGCCCCACCACATCACGAAGACCTTTTATGAAAATACCATTTTTAACACGACTAACGAGAATACCTAAGTAATCTTCAAATGATACAATAGCATCAAGAGTTACACAGTTACACTAAAATATTTCATAGAATCTGTACTACCTACTTATCTCTTCGCTAGTACCTACCTACAATTTGCATTAAATTTTATGTGTTAATAATCTTAATGCTGGACATGTAGTTAGGGATCATGGCTTTGCTTTTCTAGAAACAGGCAAATTTTGTTTTTAATGTGTTTGAAGGTCAGTAAATTATTATAGTATTTAGCCAGTGAAAGACCAATATACCTTGCTCTACTATTGTGGAGACCGACTTCCATCTTGAACCATGAAAAATCACCGCGGTGTCATCCACATAGCATACGACGTTTAGATTTTCGAGGGTTAGCAATCCAACATTCATATCAAGCATGAAAAGACTTGAACCCACGATGCTACCCTGGGGAACTCCGAAGTTCATGTTGAAGGGGCTGACACGATTTCCTATCCTTGCATGTTATGTTGATTTATCACACAACTTTGGAACCAGTTTAAGACTATTTCCCAAACTCCAGATTTATCATGTTTGTTTACCGAAAACAGAGGCCGTGTTGAATGGTTTCTTTAAATTCAATAGACCATAAACACAAAGAAGGTAACCTTTACCCAAAGTCGAAAAAACCAACTCTAGTAACAACGAAAACGCACATTCTGAGGACTTTCATTTTCAAAATTCAAATTGTGAAGAACTTATGAGTTGACTGCTTTCCGAATATATGCTACCTACCTACTTACTCTTTTATTTACTTACTATTTGATCAATGAGTTTCGAGAAAATAATAAAAAACTGACCTATAGTCGTTGTCTTTCTCACCCCCTTTGTATAAGATAAACCATGACCCCTAAATATGGAGACGAATTGTGAAGTGCAGAGTCAAAAGGAACTGAAATTAAAATTCAAAGCCAGTTAGAGAGTCTAAGGTGACTAATATACGGGATAGAAAATAAGAAAATCAAAGATATAGAGAAACACATTTTTCGTACAAGGAATTTTAGAAGTCAGACTGGCGCAGCACTGTTACTTCTCGTCAGAGACCCATCTATTGTATACCTATACAACTAGGTAGGTACAATTTGCGTGATCGAAGGCAAAGCTTTGCTGATCATTAACGGTGACCTGGTTACGACAACAAAATTCATCCCCTTAAAAAGTTTATAGAAGTGCAGTCAAAGGCGCTTTACCGTCTTCTGTTGAAATTATGTCAATAATTGAGATCACTTCGGTCACCTACTTTGTTTGTTTACGCGTTACCATGACAACACGAACAGTAAACCCAGGTAAACCACACCTTGGTGTATAAGATTAGTTTTCTAGTTGAGCAAACGAAGTAGGTTTAGCGAATTATATCGTTGTGAAACATTCATTTTAAACGGAATATTTATTTCAAACTTAAACTATTTAGTTTTTTTTTAAACAGTACCTTACCATTTATATACTTAAGTAATTAATTATTGTAATAGTTGATGACACACAAAGTAAGTACAAACTTAGAATAGCGTAAACTGGATTTTGATATTTGTATATCTCCGTATTTAATATGTAGTTTTTTCGTAGTATATTTCTTACACCAAAAAACAAATCATTTTCAAATGTCTATAGAAAATAGGGACCATAAAATGTGCCTTATAGTTTAAAAGGCCCCTGAAATGGAGTTAACTCCAGTAGGTAAGAGGTGGTTGGTCCAAGCGACCTGGTTAGGCCTAGTGGCGGTGCCTTTCGTCAGCGCTGGACTGGCGTGCCTCAGCAACCCGTGCCAACACGGCATTTGCATCGATGATATTAACAGGTAACTATATAACGTAAAATTCTTCAGATATATGTCAACTTCTTTTTTTATGCATCGGTAACAGATGGAAGTTGAACTAAAAAATTACATTTCACTCAACATAGATTAAATGTATTATTAAGCTATAATGGCATGATAGAGCATAAAAAATAGATTATCATGTTTCATACAAACAAACATGTTTCGTGTCGCGTCGTGTCGTGGGTATCGTGATAGCCCAAAGCGCAACGAACCTATCTAAAATTAATAAGGCCATAGGGCCATGGTTCGAATCCGGGCGTGTACCAATGAGTTTTTCTGACTTATGTACATAACTACCACTGACTCCGTACCTCATAGAGCACGTTAAGTCCCGGTCCCGGACGCTGTCAATAGATGGCGGTCGTTACAATCCCCAACCCGCATTGGAGCAGCGTGGTGGATTTAAGCTCCAAGCCCCCCCTCTGGCCGGGGTAGGCCAAAGCCCCTGCAGTGGGGTACAAATGGGCTGATGAAGTGAAGTGAAGTGAAGAAACATGTTTCAATCATGACCAAAGTTTCAAACAAGATCTATAATTGTAGGAACCAAACCTATTCAGTTTTTTTTCATTTTCAAATATAAATTAAGGTCTTTGAACATCGATCGGTGACATGCTTTCTATTTCTAGGCATCTAGAAAAGAAAGAAGTAGGTATTGTCAAAACAATAATTTGTAGGTATGTTTTGTTTAAATTCGTGGTACCTACGGGACGGTTGGTACAGCGCAACGCTTATAATGTTTCAAACGTCCACAGGCAAATTGTTTCCACCGTACCCATCTCATATTCTTCATTTGAAGGTGAATATTTTACTCTAAAATACAATGTTAGCGTTTTCCAATATCTATAAATACAACTTCAAATACGTATACAATATATTGAACAAGAAAAAATATTAAAATGCAAGCGTTAAATATGATAAACTGAAAATTAAAAGATCGTAAATTCGTACTTTTGGATGTTAAAATTTGTCAAAGCGTCGCACAATAGCGTTGCCAACTACCCCACGCACCACTATTCAAAAATTCTAACATGACCGATGTAGTTAACAAACGTAGTGTCGCTCGGATAGGTATAATGGTTTCCGAGAAAATTAGATTGTTTCAATTATTACACGTTCCTATTGTACCTGGTATGCCCTAATATTGACTCTAGTGTTATATTATTAATCTCAAAAATGTCCAGTTGATTAAGGATGTGACTAATTTTACTCGAGTAAAGCCCAAAACATTATTAATTTAAAGTTCTTTTCGGATGTACTGAGTAATCGCGGATAATGCTAAGTTAGCCCGGGTAACTCTAGATCTATTCCCATTTCTAATTTTACCCGTAACATATGTATATACGTTAACCGGTCTGTCTTTGTCAGACATATAAAATGGGCAACCGGTATAAAAAAATAAAACATTCGTAGTACGTATTCGTGCTACTGCGTGGACGGGTACACTGGCGTGCAATGCCAGACCAACTGGGACGAGTGCTGGTCCTCGCCGTGCCAGAATGGAGGCAGCTGCATCGACGGCGTCGCCGCTTACAACTGTTCATGCCCCGATGGATTTCTTGGTGAGTATCTATTCTTCTGCATGTGTACTAGCTTTCCACATGCTTTTTGTGGTAGGTAAATTGATAGCGTGAAACTATACTACTTCTAGGGGAGCCTGGGAAAGGTTTTAAGAAGGCACGCTTATTGTAACAGAAAGAGAACTAAAATTAAACAGTTGTAAAACTTACCTGTCTGAACATCAAAACATACGAGCCGCGTCTCTCTTCCTTTGTATCTCTGACCATTCCGCTCATAGTGCAGTGATGTTCGCTTTGTTACAAATGTACCCAGTTTGCCTCTATCAACCGCTTTACACAAAATAACTTCAACTTTCATAAACAATTTCTTTCACACGCAATTAGAATAGTTGACACTGTACCTACATATATATAGATAGTATTAGTGAAAGAAAAGCTTCATCTAAATAGCATAAACAGGTTACGAGTAGGTTCCATGAATGTGTTTCAAAAAATTGTCGTCCACTAAATTGATTGCCTGGTCGTTCTTAAAATGACGTGATTACACGCACACTAAAACTAATTTTAGGTTCAAGGCTTAGGACCAGAAATCCTTTTTTTTTTAATAATTGAACATTAGACGAAAAAGAAAAGTTGATCTGGAAAATGCCCTGTAGGATTATTTTATTTAAAAAATATTTTGAGTTATAAGAAAGAAAAATTTTAAGTCAAATGTTTGAAAATCATATTCTTTTATATTTTGTTAGCGTTGATGTGTAAAAATTAAAAAAATTGTTTTAGCCCATGGATGTTCATCGATTTATGGTTGTGACAACAAAAGTCTGCAGATTTTGCGTTTCTCGCAACTATCGGAGGAAATTGAAAATGAACATCAAAAATAAAAACTTATAACAATCAATTTATTAATAAGTTTTTTTATTTTTCGAAAAAGTAATGGCCCAATTTTCGGAAATTTGATACCATACGTAGCTCCGCAAGCTCCTAAGTACATCTTTTGACATTTCCGAAATTTATGATGGTAGACCATCATTAATTGCGGAAATATAGGCGAATTAAAATAAAACAATATGATAAACACTTTCAATGTAAAATGTCTGCATCAAAATATTTATACGCCTTAGATATCTACACTAATTAATCGATGTTTTGGAATATTTGCTGTGAAGTAGAGTTTTGTGTGAACCACGTGTAAGAATCGTACTAGAAAAGAAAATAGAAATTCTGAAATTACTTTTTATGCGTAATTTAGCAAAATGTTTGCTTGAAACAATAATTGAAGAGGTGAATGGACAAAGGTGTTATCTGAGAAAACTAAATAAATCGACTTTTTGCATGGAATTAGATTTTAAATGATCATAAATCGACTGCGCAAGTTTTGATTCGTGTCAAAAATGAAGACCTATAGCAAAGGTATTAACTGAAAAACATGTATACATTTCAGGCTTGCAAATGTGGTGCGAGCAACATAAAAACACTCAAAACTCATTTTGAACTTTTTGTTAGTTAACACCTTTGTCCACTTACCCCTTCAATTGTAATGCCGTATGGTCTCTGTAATCTCTAAGTTTGACATTTTCCTCACGCTTTCGATTATTTCGAACTTTCGAAGTATGAGACACTCTATCTTGTCGTGATAGCCGTGTGGTGGCGAGCACGCTTCTCGTTTAGAAGGTCGTGGTTCGAATCCCAGGGCATGTACCAATGAGTTTTTCCTGACTTTTAAGTACGTAAGTATCACTGACTCCGTGCCTCAGAGAGCACGTTAAGCTGTCGTCGGTAGGTCTGTCCCGGAGGTCTAAGCTCGTGCAGTGGGACATGATGGGGCTGAAATGGAAAGGGTTTTAACATGCCACTCCTGTTACTGTTTCTGTATCAACCCGATACGATTGATTTTTTTTTAACTTCAGACGGCAAATAGCGTAATTTGCATAATCTTCCTAAACGGATATAAAGGTATTACATATAAAGAACGACCTCGGCCGACGACGATCTATTTCGTACTGTCTAGCTAGCCAATGCAAGTTTTTACTTCGGAATCCTCAGGGACAGTTTAAATTTTTATGGTATTTTTAACGCTTTTTTCCGTTTATTATTTGAAATCAGAAATATTGCAAAACCTCATTATTTTTGCATAATTTTTAAATAAAGGATGTACGTCATATGTCTATGTATAATATTTTTTTTCTAATAAAGGATTTTTCTGTTAAATTTCGTACAGGAATATTAAATAGAAATTAAACTTTTAACTTTTTCAACTTGAACACATCCTACACCTCACATTTATAGCAAGTTAGCGTCACGAAATTTTCTCGTTGTAGGTACTTATAACTTAGTTACTATAGGTCTCGGTAGAAATTCTTTAAATGACTGTGAAAACTGTGTCAAAATCCGTTGCGTGGTTTAGAAGAAGTAAAACAGAAATGACGAAATCTGTAGCGTTGCCTCCCCCCGCGGTGAGGTTGCGTACTGGTGAGTTCCGATAGCGCAGACTTACTTAATACCGCACATAAGGATATTTTATATAGGTTTTTTAGGTTTATGCAAAAAATATGATGAATATTCAATTAAGTGACTATTTTTAAGTTGCTACTTTAAGAAAAACGGTACTTCAATACAAACCACCCCCATTTTCTCCAAAAACGTCATTATTTATTCAAGTTCCTACCTTTAAAAAATCGATACTCCCATACCAACTTTCGCCTCCCGTTTCTCCCTTAAAATATGATAATCGAAAAACCCTGAAAGTCAGAATTTTTATTTATGATGTATACTTAGCTACAATTCGAATTGTCAAGTTCCTACATTTTCATAGAACCGATATCTACTCCCATACAAACTTTTCCCCCCGTTTCTCCCTTAAAATATAAGAATCCAAAAACCCTGAAACGGACTGCTATACAAATGTCAACCCTACGTTTCCCCCTTTGAAATGTGAACATCCAAATACCCTGAAACACGTCATTGTTTACTTATGCTCAGCATAGCTGTTATTAAATTTTTCATGTTTCTAACTTCATATAACAAAGACTTTCATATAAACTGGCCCTCATTTACCCCCTTAGGTACTATAGGCAGTAGTACAGATAGTATAGATGAGTGACCATTTTGGGTCTATGTATCAAATGAAGATCCAATTTCAATGAATTATTTTTAATATGACGATTCCATGATTTAGGCGACAACTGTGAGATAAATTACAACGAATGCGATTCGAATCCATGTCGGAACAACGGTACGTGTGTGGACCTAAACAACGGATACGTGTGCTCCTGCCTTCCTGGATTCAGCGGCGTCCATTGTGAGCTGGACGTGGCTGTCTGCAACTCCACAGAAGAAACCCGCTGCCACAACGGGGGACAATGCAGTGAGGGGCCTGGCTTCAAGTTCTACTGCAAATGTCTTCCGGGTAAACCTCACAGTCTAAAGTGCTCGTATAATAATATACTTAACATACACAACATAAATACTAGAGGTAAGCGTAATATAAATAAATATATATTATGCTTACCTTTATAACTATAAATATACCATAAATAAAGAAATATTGTTTATCCATTACATTCTAATGGATTGGATAGGACATTTCATATATGTTTTTTTTTTGCAAGTACAGCCATTAACAATTTGATGCTTCAGGATGGAAGGGGCCCAAATGTGAAGAGGCGGTGGATGAATGCGAATCCAACCCTTGTCAGAATGGTGGTGTGTGTATCGACTCGCACGCAGACTATATGTGCGCTTGCACTTTTGGTGAGCTTATACTATAAGCTGTACTTTAATTAAATTAATATATTGCGATTACAGAAGTTAAGATTCATAATGAGACTAACGGTAACTGGCACAGTAATCTAGTTCAGTCCGGTTGTTCACCACGTTTGACCTAGATTATTATACTGTTACATCTAGTTCCTTTGAAAGAAACTTTACAATCGCAATGTGTTTGGTCTAATCAACTGTATAACCTGCATAATCTGTAAAACTTTGATGATCACCATTAAACAAAGTTTTTAAACAACCCTCTTGATATTTTTCTGAGAATGCTTATGGCGATCGGATCAACGGTTTTGGAAAAAGGTATACATGATTTTTTCGTTATGACCGTCTATTGCCTTTTTACCAGGTCATACGGGCAAAAGTTGCGAGGTGCAGATAGAATTTTGCGACGAGAACTCATGTAGCAATAACGCAATATGCGTAGTGGAAGACGGCGCCCGTGTCTGCTACTGTGTGCCGGACTACCATGGAGAACGTTGTGAACTGCAATACGACGAGTGCCAATTGGGACCAAGGTAAAAACAATTATTATGAATTAAATTAATTACATAAGAAAGATCGAAAGCACACGAATTACAATATATAATAATAAGACGGAATTTTTGAAACGATACACTCCTTGTTAGACAGTGAATATCACCGACTGACTGGAGCCGAGTATATCCGATTCAGTGTCACCGACCCGAGCGTGTGCCGGTTCAGTTTCGTCTACTTTTCAGAAAAAGTACGCCTAAAGAAGTTTTCACTTCAAAAGCTGCCGATACTGATTTACTTAATTGACAAAATAGAAATAAGTCACCGTCACTTGAGGACAACATCTACGACATTTTATGTCAGAGTTAGAATTTTTTTTATTAATTTTTATGTTTATTCATAGAATTACGAAGCTCGCTTTTAGTGTTCACTTTTACTTATATTATGGGGCCGGTATTAATAAATCATCGTCAAGTTTGAGATCGATCTCAACACCATCTCAAGTTAAACGCATCTTGAGTAGACAAAATGACAGTGTGAGCATTAGCAGACGTCATTTAAGTTTAAGATCATTCTTACGTTAGAACACGAACTCAGACGTTAGCGTTCTCTACACGGTCTTGCGTGTCATTTATTAATACCGGCCTAGACATTAAATAACACTTTTGTTACTTTCTTAATCTAACAGGTGCATGAACGGAGGTACTTGTATTGATGGCGTCGACAATTTCACTTGTTCCTGCCCACCGCAACTCACAGGCACTCTATGTGAATGTTTAATACTCGAAGACGATACACTTAACTGTCAATACATCAGCCCCACTCCATTACCTACAACGGCAAGCAACACAAGTTTAACTTCAAGCTACGATCTATCTACAACAGAATTGAGTTCCATCACTTATCCAACTTTCTTCAGCATTAACGGAGAAACAACAGTAATAAATGTAACAGTCACACCACCCGCAGTTACTTCTACAAGTGAAGAATCTATGGCTACTTTAGAAACAACCGCAGAGAATGTTACCGGAATAGATACAACAAAACAACTCACGGCTGTCACTGAAGATACTTTCTCAAATATTACTTTAGGACAAATAATCCCAGAAACGACTACGATATCAACAGGAACGATAGTCGACAGCAAGGGAACGTTAGACTATGGAAATGTTGTTACTGAAACAACAACAGAGTGTCGTGAGTCGTGTCAGGAACCATCTACCGTCGTAACGACAAAAATCCTTCCGCCAAAAGATATAGAAACTACAACAAAGTTATTGACCACAGCAGATGATGATACAACAAGATCGACGACGCTTGAAATTGACTACACTTCGAAAGCGGACGACGACATTCTTGGAAAAAGTACATCCGAATTAACTACACCTAAAATCGACACAACGACAGAAAAACTATTCACAGATTCGCCAACTGAACAAATTCCTTCTGATCTTACAACATTGTCCACTTTTAGTACAACAGAAATATTTGAAACGACGCCATCATACGACAACACAACATTTAGATTTACGACATTACAATCCGAATGTTCTGATTCAATGTGCAATCACAGGGGCAGATGTATTAACACACCACACGGTATTAGGGTGAGTTTGGTTATTATACATATTGCGCTTATTATCTCTAATTAGGTAACAACCGCATTAAGCGACTTTACGAACCGGTCAAGTGCGTGTTGGACCACGTATAGTGTAAGGTTCGTTATACATATAGCGCGTTTTTTAGTTTTATCGTTTTTTTCACAATTTTTCCAAGTATTATAAATAATTTTAATTGACATCTACCTACGCGATTCTATCTGTCTGTCCGTCTATCCGTCTGTCCTGGCACACCATCGTAGTTTATACGTTTATACTTAATTACTTATTTTTATAAGTGAATGAAATTATGCTAGTTCGTCAAAAAATTAAAAAACTTAAACATATTTATCTACCTTTATAACGAAGTGTGGATGAAAAAGTGTGTTTTTCTTCCTAATCTATTGTGTGGAGAATCATTAGGAAGTTTTTCTGAAATTATACAACATTCTACAGACCACTTTTCATTTTAGCCTCCGTTACAACCTTTCTCCCCTTGGTATTTTTAGACGAAAGCATATCAAAATCTAAAAAAATCTTGTAAGTACAAATTGTTTTCAATAACTTTAATACATTAGCTTCGCAATCCCCCAAAATCGATGCGCTAAAATGCGCCTTTGTGCACATAACCGTACTCACTACGGAACTGCACGCGGTCTGACACGCACTTGACTGGTTTTTACTCTTGACTACGGAAACACTAAAAAAGGACGAAATATAAAAGGATAGCATTAAATTATATATCGCATATAGAAGAAATCCCATTTGAAACACATTGAAACTGATATTTTTTATATAAATTATAAATAATGACACAATATTTTATTATCTATTAACCTCTATACCTACTGATCCTTTTCCTTTTACTGAAACTTATTACCTACTGATTTCTTTTATAAATCTATTTAATAAACTGAACCTCTTCTTTTTAAAGACGATTGGATTTACCACCTGTCACGTGGATTTTTCATTTATGTATTTAATGCTTATCAATACGTTTTTATCTGTACACTTTAAGGTTGATGCACTTCCCTTCAATCAACCTTTCCAATAAGTATTTACTTGTACATAAACTTATAAACAGATCCTCTTCCTTTTGATGAAACTTATCGATATATTTTTATCTGTAATCTATTCAAGGGGTAAAAAAGCTGTCCTTTCTTATTTTAAAACTTATTTTAATTCGCTGTACCTAAATACCGAATAGATTTCGTTATTGAAACTAAATAAATCCATAGGGTGCCAAATATTTTGCTATCTATCTAATAGTTCTAATTAATAACAGGTGACTATTTTCTTAAATCACATTAAAAGTAATTCTTTAAAAAACATACTTGAAACTTGATACTTCTGAGGTAAGTATATAATTATAGAAGTGATATTTATATATTTAATATGTATTTGTTTTATTTACTAATGTGTATTATTACAGTGCATTTGCAAATTCAACTACGGCGGCAAATTTTGTGAAGAACACGTAACTATTAAATCAGCAGCGTTCGGTGCCAATTCCTATGTAGTGCACAAACTTAGCAACAGTACTTCTTTGTACGTGGAATTTGAAGCGAAGACATTGATAACAGACGGACAGATCATGTATGTGGAAATAGCTAAAGGTGTGTACATGCAGTTGCACATGAGCGCTGGATTGCTGAAATTTCAGTTTTCATGCGGATATCAGACTATGTTGCTAAGCGAGCTGAAGACGTTTGTGAACAAAGGGTACGCGATGAAAATTGAAGCCAGGTAATAACTATCACACTAACTTGGAACGTTTCTCAAAAATATGAATATTCATTTTGGATATAGAGTTTTTTGCGTAGGTATCCGAGCTTTAGTTAAATATTGAGATTATGGTACGTAGGTATGTATAAACTTTTTGGTAAGCTCATATCGTAATGACAATTTTAAAAGCACTATTTTACTTTACTAATGCACGGTTTTTGTCACGGATTCAGTAAAAATATAGAGTGCTTGGAGGTCGCCCAATAAGGCGCTAAGAAGTTACGAAACGTCGAAAAACTCATTTTTATATTTCTTTTTTACATTATTACATTATTTACATAAATAAAATAAATTAATAGCAACACACATACATACACGCACCCATACATCCACCTCTACACACATATATTTATTATTATTTTTTGTGTTTGTTATGATTTTTATTGGTCAAGTTTATCATTTTATAGAAAATTTAATTTAGGTAAACTTATTACTGGCTTTGCAAAATATAATTTTGTCAAATTTAAAGTTTACAAACTATTTATAGCTGGAAGTTTACTTTATAACAATAAATAAATAAATAAATGAGATTACTAAAATTTTCTTGGTTTAAGTTAAAATATATGGCGTATACTGTAGAAGACGAATGCCTCAGCGTCAGCGATGTCAGAGAATACCAGATTAACTTACTTACCTTATTTAAGTAGGTACATTGACGCAAACGCAGTCTTTTTCCTGGTTGGGTGATACAGTAAGCTAATGTATTGTATAGAATTCACTATATTACTGATTATACGAATGATATCTATACGATGAATAAAAACAAAATGCCTTTAAGTAACAATTTTTTTTGCATTCCAGGCTAGATTTAGATTTAGTCCATCAACATTGCAACGCCACTCTGAGATTAAACGATACGGTGGCAATGAGCGGCGGTCAAGTCGCTAACATATCGAAATTGTTCCACAACACAACTTTGTATCTGGGTAATGCGCCTAATGTAAAAATCACTGACAGCAAACCTTTCATTGGGTGTATTAAGGACTTATTCGTAAGCATTTTTACGTATATTCCTCCATTTTGCGTTTCTAAACATGAATATGATACATTTCATCTATTTTGTCATTGAAAATGACTATCATATCCATTTCACGGGAAACGCATTTTTGGCCATAACTCCGAGGGTATGGGGTCTAGCCAAGATTTTAAGGTTTTAAAAGATTAAGAATTTAGTTGTGCATTGTATGACATCAAAATTTTGGAAATCTGTTAAGTAGTTTTTGAAAAAAATTGGAAAATATAAAAAAATCGAGATTTTTTCGGTATTTTTTTTACTAAATCCACAATATTTCAAGAACGGGGATCGATATCGAAAATCAAAAAAATAGCATCTCGGCCATTAACGTAGCTACGATTTGAGACTATGTTTTTGGAAATCGGTTGGTAATTGTAAGAGAAATTATTTCCGAAAGATGAGATTTTTTGGTCGATCGCTTGTGTTTGTGGATATAAGTTACTATATTTCAGAGGGTATTCGCCGGATCGCTTCAAAGTGTTATACCAAAGGTTAGAAGGCGTCGGTAGCTACAGTTTAAGACCAAAATTTTGGAAATCGGTTGTAAATCGAACAAGAAATTTGACATCATATGTTAGATTTTATGGACGTTCGGGAACTTGTTAACATTACGGTCATCGCCTTTCGGCCTGTATTCGTTCGAATGCTTCATTATCGAGTTCAGAACGTTTAAGGATATCAGAGGCTGCAGTTTAAAACTTAAATGTTTCAAATATGTTGAACTAGCGACCCGCCCCGGCTTCGCACGGGTAGCAGAGAATTTTTTCGTTGATTTATTTCTGAGTTTAAAGAGTTGAAAAGAATAGTGCCACGTTTACGTGGCAATCTATACTAATATTATAAAACTGAAGAGTTTGTTTGTTTGTTTGTCTGTTTGTCTGTTTGTCTGTTTGTCTGTTTGTCTGTTTGTCTGTTTGTTTGTTTGTTTGTTTGTTTGTTTGTTTGTTTGTTTGTTTGTTTGTTTGTTTGTTTGTTTGTTTGTTTGAACGCGCAAATCTCAAGAACTACTGGTTCGAATTGAAAAAATTCTTTTTGTGTTGGATTTTCTATTTATTGAGGAAGACTATAGGCTATATGTATAAAATAATGCTATCTGTCTGTCTGTCTGAGCAAATCTCCAAAACAGCTAAACCGATTTTGATGAAACTTCACAGATGTGGATAGAAAGTGGTCAAAAATGACATACACTACTTTTTGTATGTCTGTATGTACGTCCATTTGTCTATTCCAGCTAATCTCTAAAACGGCTAAATCGATTTTAATGAAATTTCACGGGTATGAAAAGGAGGTAGTCAAAAGTGACATACGCTACTTTTTGTTCGTCTGTCTGTCTGTACGTCTATGTGTCTATTCGAGCTAATCTCCAAAACGGCTGAATAGATTTTAATGAAACTTTGCAGACGTGAAAGAAGGTTGTCAAGAGTGACATCAGTTACTTTTTGTGGCTGTCTGTCGTTTGTCCTCACTGATCTATCAGCGTAGATAAAGCCGAAACTACTAAATCTAGGAAGCCTAAATTTGGAACATTGGTTTGTTTTATAACGTGAATATAAATTAAAAAAAAAAAGGAATATTTTACAATTTCAAACTGAAGGAGGGAGGGATGGAGGGGCTTCGTATGAGAGTCTTTGTTCTTTAAAGTTAGAAACATAAAAATTTTAACATAAATAAATAATGACGTCTTTCAAGGTTTTTGGATATCAAGGGTGGAAAACGGGATGTGAAAAGTATGGGAGTATCGATTTTCTTAAAGGAGTGGGGAGAATGAAGATTGAAAGTTTGAATGGGTGTCCCTAATATTAGTTTTAGCAAAAAGTACCTACGTATTAACCATTTCGAATGTTAATACTACCTAAAACAGGAATGTGTAATCTACGCAAGCGAAGCTGCGGGCGGTCGCTAGTAAAATAATATAATCTGTGAAAATCGGCTTTGGGTAGGTTCATTTTCAATGAAACCGATGGTTGCGGGGACTGCAAGATCTGTGGATTTTTTTTTACTGTTTACAACATTTTAAATATAAAATAAATTGGAGTATCAAACAGGTCTTTGTATTTCTTTTGAATGAACTAATTTCGATGGTACTGTAGAAATAGGCTTAGATATGAAAAACATATATAAATATAGAAAAAATATATAAAATAAGCAATATGAATATACAATAATTCCCTTCTCTTACTCTCGAAGAAGTTCATTTCCAAAAACGTAGACTAACAATCACATGCACTTTATTTTACTTTTAATTAATGATTATCTATTCAGGTGAATGGAGAACATCGTCAAATATATGGCGAAGCATTCGACGGATCAGAGCTGAGCGAATGCTTCTCATTATCCTGTTTGTCTGGACCTTGCCTAAATGGTGGAACTTGTAGAGATCACGACTCAAGTTACACGTGTGCATGCGCTAATGGGTATAATTTTGGCGTATATCTGTAGAAGTTAATTATTTTATTAAGTGAGTTATTTTTTTTATTAAGTGTTTAAGAATTATTATTAAGAATTATTTTATTTTATTAAGTGAATTATAGTAATTATCTTATTACCAGTTCCCTGTCTGACATGAAAAACATAATTACGGAAAAAGAAATAGAAGAAGCGTCACTGGTCTATGTTAGTAGGTACATGTATAATAGTTCCTACGTTTCTCTCTCTCATAACGTTCTCGTATGGTTTTTTTTTCTCTAGATCCATTCTAAATATCTAAAAATAAATATAAATGTAAACACAGAAACTGGAGTTCTTTTCACTTTTTATTTCGCTCCCCGACACAATGCAGAAAAATTAAATTACCTTCGTCCATTACTCAAACCTGTACGTTACCGTTACAGTTACGTGCAGGTCATTGATATGTCTAAGAATTGGTTTGTTTATTTTGACCTAACGTCCTAACCTGGCGTCGTCGTAAAGATTCTCAGTGACCTTAAATTACCACTTGATGGCAGACAAGATAGCTTTATAAATAAAGAAGTTTCAAATATTTTTGCGCTTTTCAGAAACGAAAAATTCCATCAAGTTTCATTGAGCGTCTCATAATTTTGAGCATTTTCTGGTTCAAAATACATGACGGGGAGGTGCGATAGTTGACGTCGAACATAAAATAACATTCGGAGCTCAATTTATGTGCATTTATATTACTAATTGTAGGTTTTTAAGCGTGGATGTTTTTAGAGATACCGCGTTGTAACAACAAAAATGTCAGCAAAAAATTATACGCCGTAGATCAAATATACACCAGTTGACGTTTTGAAATATTCGTTGTGTTACCCACCTGTTTGATTCGTACCATGGAAAGAAAATTATGATTCTGAATCTATATTCCATTTGTAATTTAACAAAATGTTAGTATAAAAACAATGATAATAACGCATGGTCGTCTAATCACCGAATTTGATATTTTGGTCACATTTTCTATCGTTGCGAAATATGAGCACTCCAGCCTAAGGTGAACACTATATTAATCGTGTGAACATTTTCTGCTTCCTCAGATGGATGGGATCGGAATGCGGACTGTCCGTCTGCGAACACAATCCATGCCAGTTCGGTGGTAGTTGTGTGCGTCACGTTGGCAGCGGTTTCCTTTGCCTCTGTCCCTACGGCAAACATGGCATCTTTTGCGAATATAGTAAGATTGATTATTATCATTTTAGATTTCAACGTTAATTTGCAACAACTTACGAAGGCTATCAACCAATCAAGAGACAACACTCGTCTTTGAAATCCCAATTCACGACCATGATTGGTCGTGATCGAGCTTTATAAGAAGATTTTCAAAGAATGTAAATGTTATTAAAGTGAATATCATCTACAACGCGTAATTTTTTCCCATGATGAATCGTTTTCTCAGTTACGACTGCATCTTCAAAGATATTAATTTGAAGTTTATTTTAATTTAAGGTACATATCAAAATATTTATAATGATAACTTGACTGCCTGCGTGGTCAGTTATACTATTATTACTTACGAAGGTTTTAATTAAATTTTTCAGATGTGGAGATAACAAGGCCGTCTTTAGCACCGATCGCAGGTGGCATATCATCGTACATGACGTATCCCTTAAACCAAGCTGTCGGTTCTGAGCGTTTCGACTTGCGCCTGCGGTTCCAAACAACAGACATGAATCAAATATCACTGATCGCTTTTATAGGTCAAAATGGACGACACGATTCTCGTAGTCAACATCTAGCCGTTACTTTCGTAAAGGGATACATAATGCTCACTTGGAATATGGGAACTGGTAAGATGGAGTTTTATTATTCTGAACTAATATTATACTATAAAGAAAACATTTGATTTTTTTTTACTCTTGCGATGGGAAGGCGGATTAAACTCTACAGCTTCCGAGCGCCCGAGTGCGCGGGGTATGTGGTAGTTGCACCCGCTAAACAACCACCTGAAGCAGAATAAGGACGCGTGTTAATAGCCCGAAAGTTTACATTACAAAGCAAACATTAGGTTGGCACCGGCGCAAAGTTGTCGGGTAACCCCTGAGGGTTACTCGAGGGGAAATAATGCCGGACGCGCGGGCCCCCGGTTAAGGTTCTCGATATTATTATAACGTGGACTAACTTTAATTGCGACAGACCTAACACATGGATAGGTGATGAAGGAATAATGACGGTTTCGGTTCAGAAGGGAAGTGATCACTGAAGTGACTAAATGTAATTATTATAAAAACAAATTGTAATTCACAAATAAGTGGCTGTAAATGTATAGAAGTTACGGAGTTACTGAGTGAATGCACGCCAAAAACCCGGAGCACGGATCTCGGAGCGACTCCACGTGTCCCACACGTGGCAGATTTTTTGAATGTTGGTTTGTTTGTTTATAATGGATAAACTCAAAAATTACTTAACTAATTAAAAGTTCTTTCACCTATATAAAGCTACATTATTAGCGAGTAACATTGGTTGTATTTTATTTTCAAAATAAATTAGACATCCCTACGAAAATTACACTTATGTAACCTAAAGTCTAGAAAGTTTGCCTATAAAAGTCATTATATGGTGTAGACTGCGAAGACTATTGACATACATACAATGTACTACAAGGTTAGAGTTATTTATCATTACCCTCAAAAAATATGTCTAACTACTAAGTTAAGTGACAACAACCGTTTTTTGTTCGAATCAGTCAATTAAATTACGCAAAGAATCGAAGGATGATGACATTCGTATCATGAAATGAATCCTTATCCAACTAAACAGTTTCATAATCAAGGTTAATTTCATGTAAGTTCCTCTTTAAATTATTAAAATCGGGCCTTTTATTTTAGAAGTAAAGACAGGTATTAAAAATTGAAAACCTTAATAAGGAATTATAAAGTACTGAATGAAAATACGAATTTATCTTTCTACATACATGAGGACCGGTCGTTAGTATGAAATAAAATTGTTTTCTTGACCTCTAAAATTAAGCTGTTTACTTGCGTGAAGTTTGTGAAGGCCGAACAATTGACGACAGGGAACGAGTTGTTGACTTCTTCACAACTAGTTACGCTCTACCCGTTTGCTAACGTTGTTTAAACTACATAATTGTACTCTAAAGTTATGAATCCGCATAAGAATATTAACCTTGCGTAAGATAGATTCCAGTCGAATACATTGACTAGTACCGGTTGCGGATAAGTTGGGCGGTCGACTTTTAATCCTAAAAATACAATATAGTATATCTTCTAGAATATGTCCATACTTATTCACAGGTGCTCGCCGTATATTCACGCCACGACCTTTAGGTGAAAGGCGTTCAGGGCATTCACTGCGCGTCGGTCGTCGTGGACGAGCCGCTTGGATTAGTGTGGACACCCGCTTTAACGTTTCCGGAAATGCACCTGGCGATGAACACAAGATGACTGTCGCACCTTATCTGTATATTGGTACCTAACTGTTTTACTAAAATGTAGTTCAAGCAAATGGCAGTTCTGATGGTGAAACTAGTAAGATGCCGCATTCCAATTATAAATAGTAAATAATTAATACTTCTGGTTTTGTTCTACATGCCGCTGCTGCATGCAATGCTGAAAAATATGTTAAACTTAGGTATTATAAAGTGTACCTATTTGAAAAATACAGGATGTAATAGGGTATTGGACTAATATTGAAATCATTATATCTATCAAAAAATATATATAATTGACTTAATACGATATCAAAATGTTATTCTGTTGAAGTGTATGGAACTTATAAGCTTTACAAGCTTATCTCTGTCTTTGCAAAATGAAATTTAACATCATTTTAAATGGCCTGACGTCACAGGCCAGTACATCATCCGATTTGATTATTATTTTTTAGGAACATCCAAATCAGTAAGATAATATTCTCTTACTGATTTGGATGTCATTTGTGGCTATCAGACATTCTTTCTTAGTGAAAAAATCAAATGTTCTATGAATTCCATTACTTTTTTAGGAGGTTATCCATCTCAAGGATTCCACGACTTGCCCCACGATTTGCCATTGCATACTGGTTGGCAAGGATGTATTTGGGAAGTTGGAGGTTCTAGCATCAACGGAGGCAAGCCTGTGAGCGGCCGTGGCGTGGGGCAATGCGGGGTTACTCAGTGTACCGCACTGTCATGTACTGCCCCACGTGGAGTGTGTGTACACCAACCAGCTACTTATGGGTAAATTTTTTTTTTTTTTTTTAATTTTTTCTCCAGAGTCATTAAGTACTTACAAATCGCGGATATCTAAATAGAGATAAAATTTATATTACGCCATGATTTTACAATATTTTACCCCTCTAGTATCAAAACGGGGTTCTACTAGACAACCTATTACTGCTTTCACTCTTTCGGATCACTTAGTTCACTTGTATTTCTTATTTATTGACTAAATTATCCAGATCAGTCCAGATCAGTCCTCTCCACAAGATAGGTAGTTCACGAATCTATGTTTCGGTTTTTTGTTAGTTTTGAAAATTGTTTTTCAGGAGTGACAAAAATATCGTGTAGTCAATATCTCATGCTCTATTCCCAGATGTATATGTAACGAAGGGTGGTTCGGCGCCACGTGTTCGTCTCCTCAGAACCCATGCGATCGTGCAGTCACTAAATGCCAAGGACGATGCATTATCACAACCACGAACCCGCAATGCGACTGTCCATACGGAAAAACTGGACCTAATTGTGACATTGGTAACTTTAACATATTTTTTTATAGGTATGCAGAATTTCCTATTCCAAGTCAATGTATGACTCAATATGTTTCGAGATAAAGGAAATGTTTTAGAGCATATTAGTCGTATTAGCTAGTAAATATTATGTATGTATGTATTTCCTATACAATATTTTATTGTTCTTTCTAGGTAAAGAAACGCTTTTATTATTATTTGCTTTAATTTGTTTTAAATACTCTCCATCATGCTCTATGCAAAGTTTTATTCGTCTAAACTATCGAAAAAACTCTTTTGTCACTTTTGACGGGAGTGACATAAGTTGGTTTTTGTCTATATGTTTATCTGTTTGTTTGTTCGGGCTAATCGTCGAAACGGCTGATCTGATTTTACTGAAGTTTTGCAAACATAAATATTAAGCGTTGTCAGGAGTGAAAAGCAATTTTTTATTTAATAAAAAAAATCGTAGTGTCTCTTAGTCTGTCTGTCTGTTCTGGTTAATCTCGAAAACGGCTGACAGATTTTGGGACCAACTTGTGGGTTAGCTGTTCTACGTGTTAAAATGACTAAATAGATTTTGATGAAATTAGGTATAGAGATTTCTTAGGTAGTTAAGTGGTAGAATTTTTAGAAAGTGTCACAATATTCTGGAGCATCGCATCCATTTAGCTGTGCCGGAGCAACTGTGTAGTCCACGTGAGAGAAGCCGCGGGCGGAAAGCTAGTTCTTAAATAATTTGTCTTTTAAAAACATAATACACGTGCGTTCCATTTTCAAATTTCGAGCAACTCAAGACTTATTAAGTAACCAAGAAACCAAAAAGTGACCCATGTACAAGAAGGTATGTGAGGATTAATTTTACATTCAAGTTTCAAGAAGGACACTTTACCTATCCTTCGGTTTAAACTTTTAACATTTAGTAATGTTTATGTGAAGTACGCATATCGTTGAGAAGAGAAGACGTAACTGTGATAATGCAAAAACTAATGGCTTCTGAATTTAAATAACTGTAATGTATACTAATAAAGTAATTACTATTTGCAGAATTATATCCAACTGACGTGTTATTCACCGGCATCCGGTCGTACGCTCGAATCATTCCTCGTTTGCTATCCAGCGTGAGCCTGGTGATAGAGGCTGAGATAAAGCCGCAAAAAGTGCGAGGACTTGTGTTGTTTGCGAAAACTCCACATTTCTACACCACACTGTCGCTGCAAGGAGCTTTGCTGGAGTATAGATGGACTGGTGAGGATACACTTTGTATTATAACTGATTACTCACAAGTGCGTCTTTTACATAATTTAACAGAAATGTGTGCTTTGTTAATCTAATATTTTGATAATAGTACGGGTTGACATTATTATTACTTACATGGATGCGGCATCACCATAGTCGCATATGGTCCGCAAAATCTTGTGACGATTTGTCACAACATACTACATATTCCTAATAATTTTTTATGAGACTCTTTCTTTGTTGTTTGAATGACATTTTGGTTATACCTAGCTAAGATGACAGGCGATCTATACGTAGTAGTGATGTATCAAATTAACTTAGATTAATAACTAAAACCGATTAATAATTTTTGTCATTGGAAATTACTTTCATTTCGTTAGAGTATAGGGGGTCATTTGGGAGTTTTGTGAGACAGGCAGATTGCACGAAGAGTATTCTAGATATTGGGATTAACGTGGTGTCAAAAGACGCAGCTCGGCGAGCTGTACAAGATGGCAAAAGATGATTTGGGAAAAGTTCAAAACAAAAAAAAATATCGGCAAAAAACGAAAAAAAACGCAATTTTTTTCTCCGTTTTTCCTTTTGGGAGCCCGATATCTCGAGAAGTAGGTCCAAATAAGAAAAAAGTAAAAAAAAAAGACTCGGAGTAATTAAACGGGGGATCGATTGAGACTAAAATTGTTAGAATCGGACAACCGGAAGTAGTGGTTAAGGGTGCCCTTAGTTGGAAGTCGGATATGCGTCGGTGTTACATTTCGTACTAATTCGGTTTGTTCGATCGAAATGTCGTACAGAATGTTATATTTTGAAGTTTTAAGCTTATACAGATACAGAAAAAAAAATTTATATCGAAAAATATTATCCAAAATATGTATGTTTACGTTATTCCGTTAAGTTCATTTCCAATGTCGTAAGAAGTTCGTGCGAAAGCAGGAGATCCGTTGATTTTTTTCTTAATATCGCGTTTTTTGTAAAATATAATTAGATAGGAATTACATACTGATCAAATATAGGTAAATACCTGGACGAGCACGACCGAGCTTAGCTCGGCTTCATTCGACTTTCTTTACTGCATGATTGTAATAACTACACACAGGAAAATTTGTATTTGTCAATTTAATAATTAAGCCCCCTACCTGGCGGTCCATGACCGCAAACTTATCCAAGAATCTATTCTCAGGTGATATCTATATAAAACAAAGAACCACGTCAAGACGCCCCCCCCCCCAAGCCGATATAAACATATCTATTGCAGCAACCCCTGGTGGCCCATAACTGCGCAAATAATATAATCATCTACTCGTAGGTGATACTTATGTAATGCAAAAAACCGTATCAAAATTAGTACAGTCGTTTCGGAGATACACATTAAACTGTATCGCCCCCTGATGATTAATATAACCATAAAACTTATTTAGGAACCTGTTTTGAGACGATATACCTAACTAAATACAAATTTCATCCAAATCGTTAGAGTCGTATCCGAGATAGGTACTTGAATTATAAAGCTGAAGAGTTTGTTTGTTTGTTTGAACGCGCAAATCTCAGGAACCACTGGTTCGAATTGAAAAATTCTTTTTGTGTTGGATAGCCTATTTATTGAGAAAGGCTATAGGCTATATGTATAAAATAATACTATCTGTCTGTCTGTCTATTCGAATAAATCTCCAAAACGGCTTAACTGATTTTGATGAAACTTCACAGATATGGAAAGAAAGTGGTCAAAAGTAACATACACTGCTCTTTGTATGTCTGTATGTACGTCCATTTGTCTATTCGAGCTAATCTCCAAAACGTCTAAACCGTTTTTGATGAAATTTCACGGGTATGAAAAGGAGGTGCTCAAAAGTGACATACGCTACTTTTTGTCCGTCTGTTTGTCTGTACGTCTATGTGTCTATACGAGCTAATCTCTAAAACAGCTGAACTGATTTTAATGAAACTTAGCAGACGTGAAAGAAGGTTGTCAAGAGTGACATCAGTTACTTTTTGTGGCTGTCTGTCGTTTGTCCTCACTGACCTATCAGCGTAAATAAAGCTGAAAATACTAAGTCTAGGAAGCCGAAATTTGGAATAGGGGTTTATTTTATAACGTGAGTATTAATTTTTTAAGAAAGGAATATTTGGAAATTTCAAATTTAAGGAGGGAGGGATGGAGGGGCTTTGTATGAGAGTCTTTGTTTTTTAAAATTAGAAACAAAAATTTTAACATAAATAAATAATGACGTGTTTCAGGGTTTTTGGATTTCTACATTTTAAGGGTGGGAAACGTGAGGTGAAAAGTATGTGAGTATCGGTTTTCTTAACGCTGTCAATAGATGGCGGTCGTTACAATCCCCAACCCGCAGTGAAGTAGCGTGGTGGATTTAAGCTCCAAAACTCCCTCCTCGCCCTGGGGGAGGCCTAAGCCCCTGTAGTGGAGCAAAATGGGCTGATGATGATCGGTTTTCTTAAAGAAGTGTGGAGAATGAAGATTGAAAGTTTAAATGGGTGTACCCAATATTAGTTTTAGCAAAAAGTACGTATAAACCGTTTACGTTGTACGTATAACCGTACGTATAAAGCGAAGCTGCGGGCGGTCGCTAGTTATAGTATAAAACTGCGTATAGATCAAATTCTTATCTGAAATAAATCGATACAATGAAACGGAAAGAAATAGTACTCACTATACATACATAATACATTCAACCTTAACTGAATGAGAGAGCGTTATTCGGCTTCGCATACATTTGATCGTGTTTTCGGACACGTCTATAGGACATAAGGTTCGCGAGCAAAGTAACGTAACGTGAGTGAGTGAGTGAGTGTGACGTATAGATACACCAATAAAATAAATCATTAATATATGCGAGTTATTTGTTTGAAAATTTTACCCCAACCGATAATTGGGCTTTTTGCTACCAGTATAATAATGAAACTATAATTATGTATCCAGATTTCTTATCGGGGATGACGTCTCTCGTGCGCAGTGGAGTAGTGCTGTCTCTATCGCAGTGGCACCGCGTAAAAGCCGGGCGCTACGGCAGCAGGCTCTATGTGTGGGTGGATGGGACCCTTAACACCGAAGCCATGTTGGCTCACGCATATCCACACACAGAAGCTAATAGCTCTATACTGCTCGGTAATGTTCTTATTTTAGAATTATAGTTGATTATAAGTGACGTTTGATACATGTTAGGTATACGCCCATATATCGTATAGGCCTGAAAATAGCGTAATATGGGAGGCTGTTCAACCTTCGTCTAGCATTGATGATTTTCGTGGGTGTCGAGTTTTCTGAGGGATTGAATCCAGTCTTCGATCAATGTGTAGGCGGATACTTCACATTTGGTTCTTAGTAAATGGACGAATATATAGGTCCTTTCTCATAATAACTTAACATAAACTGTATCCATAAAACTGCTGTTTAGGAGGTGCTGAAGATTTGTCAACGTTGCCACCGGACGTGATGTCAGGCCCGCCCGAGTCATTTACGGGATGCGTGAGAAATTTACACATCAATAACATCCTCATGCCGTTAGAAAAACAAAATATACAAGGTATCTATTCTAACACATTAAGAAATCAATATAGACGCACGATCTAATTAAACTCTCGTGACCAAACTTTTCTTGCCCCACCATCGTAACAAAAAAAAAATAATAATAGTAATCAGAACGGGAGTGGTGATGGGAAAATATATCGATTCGAAAGTCGTCACGATTCGATTGGTCAAAGGGAGTGGTCTTAATAAATACCAAAAACATGGAACATTGGGTTCGGGACGAAATGTTTTTTATTACCACAATATCATGATAAACAAGCATTTTTATTACGTTTTTTAATAACTCAGACGGAGTAAACTTGGGCGACTGCGATGGCACCGCATGTGGCGGGGAAACCTGTGCAGGTGGTGCATGCGTCGTTGAGGCAGGCGTAGCACGATGCTCTTGTAATAATATAAGGTAACAAACAACAACTTTTAAATAAAAATTTTTATACACGGTCTATTTTATTGTGAGACTATCTAAGAAAAGATTATGGTATAGTTAATCCGTTTTAAGGGTTCCGTAGCCAAATGGCAAAAAAGGAACCCTTATAGTTTCGCCATGTCCGTCCGTCTGTCTGTCTGTTTGTCTGTCTGGGGTTTTTCTCGGATACTATTGGCAATATATAGATAAAATTTGGAAGGTAGGTTTAATCTATGAACCATTACACAACGACATAGTTAAATTAAGAAATTTTTTTTTGGGATAGGTCGCCATACATGTAACTGAAGTAAAAAAAAATTCATGTATATTAACGCGAGAGGTACCAAACGATAGGTCTTAAAAAATTATATCAAGGTTTCAAACAATTTTTTTATTTAAACCAACAGTTGTTGACATATGCACTCCAAAATCCTAAGTTCTGTTAGACTCATGTGTCCCCCCACTACCAGCTAAACAGTTATTTTTGGATATATAGAAAAAATTTATGACCAGAGTATATATAACGTAGTTAAAAGGAAAACTATAACAGCTAATTAGACTGTATTATTAAACGAGTAATAGATTAACTTATAAAATGTACTTTTATAAGTAATAATTTTGTAAAAATTCCATAGAAAATGACAGATTGCGTTTAACCAATAAACGAAAACTAGATGCATTTTATCTTTGTGATGTTATTGTAAAAGGTAATTCAGCGGTGTCCATGAAAACCATGTATAAAAGTAAATCTCGCAGTTTTTGGGATAACCTCATAGATATGATAGAGTTTCCTTATTTGGGCATACAAGGCCTTCACTCTACAGGTTCGTTAATAGTTTATGTTGAAAATTGATTAATTGAGATTTATTCAAGACAGCTTCAGTGATAGCGCTATCTATCTGTTGTAAATCATAATAACTAATTAGATAACCCCATCTGTGGTATAGCGACTATTCGAAATTTCAGTTATAGAATGGTTGATCAAGGTTGATCTTCCATAATTAAGAAGAAGAAGAAGGTTGATCTACCTACTCCATCGCGATTTCACTACTTTTTTTTAGAGTTTAACACACTCCGCTGAATAGAAAATCACAAAATCCAACTTAAAAGTATTTTCGCATAACTTTATTTTATATATTGATTTTCTTAAAGGACAGTTTTTTTATTTTTTAACAAATAATCGATAGTGTGGGTCAGTACCGAACTTCGTTCTTTCCCTAAGGTCGGCCGCAAACATACAATAGTCGGAAACGATAGTCCGATACGATTGTCTGATACGATTATTTGATAAGACAGTCGGATACGATCGTCTGATACGATCGTCTGATACGATTGTCTGATACGATTGTCAGATACGATTGTCTGATACGATTATTTGATAAGACAGTCGGATATGATCGTCTGATACGATTGTCTGATACGATTGTCTGATACGATTGTCTGATACGATTGTCTGATACGATTGTCTGATACGATTGTCTGATACGATTGTCTGATACGATTGTCTGATACGATTGTCTGATACGATTGTCTGATACGATTGTCTGATACGATTGTCTGATACGATTGTCTGATACGATTGTCTGATACGATTGTCTGATACGATTGTCTGATACGATTGTCTGATACGATTGTCTGATACGATTGTCTGATACGATTGTCTGCTACGACAGTCTGATACTAATGTCTGGTACGATTGTCTGATATGATTGTCGGATGTCGGATACGAGTGTCTGATACGATAGTCGGATACGATTGTCAGATACGATTGTCTGATACGATATTCTAATACGATAGTCTTATACGATTGTCTGATTCAGTAGTCAGATACGATAGTCGGATACGATTGTCTGATACGATCGTCGGATACGATAGTCGGATACGATTGTCTAATACGATAGTCGGATACGATTGTCTGGTACGATTGTCTAATACGATAATCGGATAAGTTTGTCTGATACGGTAGTCGGATACGATAGGTGAATGCCACTGCCGAATACGATTGTCTAATACGATTGTCTGATAACACTACGACAGAAAAAAATGTAGGCATATATGCTCTACTATCCGTACGAAATTGGGGTGGGTCGCTAGTAGTCAATAAAAGAATATTATGAATTAGATGCAATTGATTTCGTGTAAATATAATAAATTTAAATAATTTTTATTTCAAACCACGCTCGTTTAGTTTAGTTAATGTAGCTATGTATGTTTATTTGAATTAAGTTATAGAATAATATTAAATATTACTTGAATTTTTCACAGTGGCAGATGCCGTCGCCATACACGATGCACACCAGCTAAATGTGCTCCACCGCGTGGCGTTTGCAGATCTGAGAAATGCGTCTGTTCGGCAGGATACGCAGGATTAAGTTGCGATGAAAGTAATTAATTAATAACAAATAATAATTCATTAATATGTTATGGCATTATGGCATTAATAATCCTTCGAATTAATAGTAGAATTAGACCACATACAATATGTCAAATACAACACACAAATTCAATCGAGTTAAAGCGATATGAGCTCCCTATAACTACTTTGATGAATGCGAAAGTTTGTTTGTTTATCTTTCTTCACTTTTTCACGCCGTAATGGAGTAACGACGCGCGTGAGCTTTTCACAAAGATAGTTGAAGAGTGAGAAATAATGTAGGTTACGGTAGAAACAAAACTAAGCAAGATTCTAACAAACAAAAAGAAAATCTGGAAGCTTACAGCTGTTAAATGGAAAAGTGATGCAACTATGAAAACATATTTATAGCGACGTTATGTTTGTCAGAGAGACGACGATAAGGAGAGACGAGATAACGAGAGACGAAGCCGTGGAATAAAGCTAGTGTAGAATATGTATGAAATACGGAAAAAAAACACATAATTTAGAATAGGGCTTCCGAGCGCTTGTTGAATCAAGTTCCATAAATATACCGTCGCAGAATCTTTATTAATTAAAACTAATTTAGCAGAGGATGTATTTCGTATAGTTTATCAATATCGACAATTTTTGCTATATTTTTTTGTCATAACCTCTACTCCCACCCAGGGATCAACATCACAATACCGCAGTTCAGGGGCGATTCTCTGCTGGCCGTGGGTCGCCCGCCTGATGTTTCTTCTATGCAGCACCTGCAAGCAACTTCTAAACAGCACCGACCTTCGTACATTACAGCTAACTTTACGACACCTGCGCTACACAGCTTGTTGTTATGGATTGAAATGGTAAAAGCTTGTTGTACCTACTTGCATAGCTCCCATTTTATTTGTCTTCCCTATCTACTAAAACAAGCCATTATGTTACAAACAAGTTATTATGTCCAATGTAAAGTATCCATACATAATAATAAAATTTTATTTATTATAAAAATATCAAATCATTAAAGAATAGGTAGCAAACAATTTTTAATGCTAATGATTTTGAATGGAAATAAAGACCGGCCGACGGACCGACGGACCGACGACGGACCGACGACGGACCGACGACGGACCGACGACGGACCGACAGGCCGACAGACCGACGGACCGACGGACCGACAGGCCGACAGACCGAGGAACCGACGGACCGACAGGCCGACAGACCGACGGACCGACGCGACGGACCGATAGGCCGACAGACCGAGGAACCGACGGACCGACAGATCGACGAACCGAGAGGCCGACAGTCCGACAGACCGACAGACAGACCAACCGACCGACTGACACTACAATTTTATTGATATAAATAAGCCGCCAGGGCGTACTGCAGTACGCATATTTTTCAAATAGATTTAATTGTTTCATTCATTAATATGATGATCATATTAATGAATGAAACATATAAACCTATTTGTTTTAAATATATTTTATTTGTCCCACTATTGCGCACAGACAGTTTATTAATTTAAAAAAAAAACCTATAATAAATAAATTACAACAAATTCACACCCGCAATTTTCGTTCACTTTCGTTCTATAGTTTATTATTTTAATGACATTATTGAAATGCATCAGTCAAGAAATTTTTGATTAAAAATAATGTCAAACGTTGCTATATCAATGATAAAATAGGTGTGCAAATAAATAGAAGGGAAATCATGGCATATAACTAACATTTTATTTGCAGGACAACGACTATCTAGGACTTGGACTAGAAAACGGATTCTTAAAGTTAACTTGGTCTTTCCGCAACGAAAATTATTCTTATGACCTTCAAGATACTTCAAGTAAATCGGATATAATTTCAAGACTAGTGCCTCACGCCGGTTTTCTCGCTGACGGCGAATGGCATGTTGTCACATTGAAAATGGAGGCTAACTTAACTCTGATCGTTGACCAAGTGTTAGTTTATTCTGAAGAAATAGGACTGAATCGACGGTCTGAACATGACAATATTGATATATATTTCGGTGAGTTGAATATAAAATTCTTGCTGTTAGGCCATTGTTAGGCTCAGTAAATTTCTGTCTTATTATACCTACTTGCGTCTCTTTATCTTGAGGGGAAATGAAAAGGTGATAGAAGTGTATTTTTACAATATTGTTATGATCCCGAGGTCTTTCCAACATTTCAAAGCAAAATAAATCTATTGATATCGCGAAGTCCACTTTTGTTAATTTGCACGTCCCATTACTTTAAAACTCACAGTCCGTCCGTATATACGTTATCTATTCTAAACTCGATTTTCAATACATTGGTGTCGTGTTTTGACGCTTTTGATTTTCACTGTCGACTCGACTCGATCCGACACCCTAAAGCTGTCAATTTCGCTTCATATATATTCACAGGTTCAATCCTTTTAGCTCCTTCTAGGAAAGGCTTATCGAATTAAATTGAACGTTGCTTTGACTGATTTTTCTGGAATAAAACTAGTTTCGATAGAACAAGTGTCCATGGCACTTTTCTTAGGTCATATTTATATACAATACCTAAATACATTTATGATGCTTAAATTGGTGTGACCGACCGCAACGCGGGATGTATTCACATAAGCATTAAAAAAACCGGCCAAACGAGTGTTGAGAGTGAATGGTTCCGTAGCTAGGAAGAACGTTTATGGTTAATATTCAAATAATAAAGTTAAACACAAATATCTCAAAAAATATACTCAACTACACACCAAACTATCTTATTCAAATAAAATTTTCGTCGAAAGTGTTTTTTACGTCGTACTTACTTAATGTTTTCATAATTTTCCACCTCATATGGTTGCATAGTTAAAGACAGGATTTAGGCCATTTTTTAGGATTACTGAAGGGCATATCTCAACAACTATTAAGATAAAAAGATAATTTTGAAACATTTACCTAAATGATTTTTAGAGATCTATCTATAAGTAGGTACCTACCCCACACGACACTATGTGCTGGAATTTTTCATTTTGGTCCCTCAGTTACAAATACGACGATCATACATTGTATAGTGATTCATAGCTACACCCGTAATTTTTTTCAAAATTCATCTAGATATCTAATGCCAATAATCTCTAGATAAAATTCTTGTGACAGACAGACAGGCCGAAATTATAAGGGTCCCGTTTATTTGCCATTACCCTCAAAGTCATACATTCAACATTCACATTTATCGCAGTTGTTAGTGTAAACGTTGCATCCATTTTGCGTCCTGTTTGATAGTTTTGGCTGCCTATAGAAAAAACAACAATTTCTTTTATGGGTATATAGTGGCACTGACTGTTTCTTTGCATTCGTAACGAATCAGCGCTAGTCTTAAAGGAAGCCAGAGAAAATTATCATTTTATCCACTAATACTTTTTATTAACAGGTGGCGTATCTAACAGCAATAAATTAGCGAAGAAACTGTTTCCTCATTACTTCAAAGGATGCATAGATGACATAGCGACCGCCGAAGGCGACTTTCTGAGGAATTACTCACAACTCTACAGCGAGAATATAAACTCGTGCCAACTTTTTCCTTAGTAAACTTTAATTAGACCGAAATGGTCTCGAAAGTACAAAATACTTCCTAGTCTTCTACTGAACTTTAGAAATAAGCATTTTCTATTGATGTGATTGTTGTTCTAGTTATTAGGACCGAATGTTTTAAAATAGTGAATCCAATGTAGTAATTTAATTTGTCGTACCAATATGAAATTCAAATTTTCTTTGTAATCCTGGAAGAGTCAAAATGAATTGTTTAGGTACCGTTTGAAAAACTAGAAGGAGAAGAACCGGCTAGAAACTCTTCATATTCCCTGAAACTTCATGTTTGTACCTACCAATCGTTGTAGGTATTAAATAAAAAACTATTCGCTTTATGTTCTATAATTTCTAAAGATGTAATAAATTTATTATTCCTGATATCGTACAGAAAATGCACAAAAAAAGAACTATTTGAACTTAAGGTAGGTGATTGATACTATTGAAAATATTTTATTTCATAAGGATGGAACGAAGGTCTCGGTGACCTGCGAGTTGGATTTTCCATTTATGTTTCTAGTTTTGCGCAGAGCAGCATTTGGCCCAATATTAACTACTGATCGATGATGTACTGACGTTTTCAGGTGTTGAACACATTTTTGAAAATGAGAAAACGGTATCACCGCCATAGCATAATTTTCGCCAGATAGTCGTAAGTATTTTCATTTCGAAAAAGTTAACTAGTTACCTATAATGGTAATTCTAGGATTGTTAAGAAAATTCGAATATCACAATAACCTTATCACATGTACTACCAACACATTTTTATGCAACTAAAATTGTGAGTAACATTACAACTTCTTTTGTGGATTACACCTTGGGGTTCAATTTAACTCGTATTTTGTAACTATGTGGATTTCAAGTAGATTAGTAAATAAAACATTGTCATACATAAAATATAGTTTTATTGATATATCCATGTTTAATAAATTGTATACATAACATCATCAAATATTATATTATAAACATATACATTTCGTTATACGTAACTAGTTCAGACACATAATAAGAGATGTTATCCCCGTCGTCAAATGTCCACCCTTCAACAAAATGGCGTCTGTATCGATTATCGGCCGTCAAAGCGGCCCGACGTAATCAAAGCTCGCGATTCACAAACACCATATTACTATATACATCGAAGCGAGATGCACATCCAAATATAGTTGATTTCGTTAGGCCTATATACAAGTGGAATATAAAGTTGGAATGCATTACTGTAGTATCTCTATTTTGTTTTAGATTTATCTATAGTACAATTTTTTTAAGTCATTAGGAACATGGTTTGCCATTTTCATAGTAAAATATATGAAGCGATTCTTTTTATAGAATATCACCTCGACCTTTGGAGGCAATCGATTTACAAAATAAAAATAACATTGTCTAGTTTGAAATAAAAAAGAAATGCATTAAATCAGTTTTATATATGAACATGACAAAATTTATAAACATCAATTAATTTTTTTACGCTTTTCATAATGTCTCTTCCTACAGTTTAAGATATAATGTTAATTTATAATATCACAGTACTACGATATTAATACGGCAGCTCAAGAGAACGCGGATTTGGGGACGAAGAAAATTTAAAGATCAACTTACAAGATACTCGTATACAGAATGCATACGATCATGCATCTTTTCGCAAATATTCATAATTTCCTGTATTTAGACAAATTTTTCCAAAATAACCAGTCACTGAACTAGTAGTTTCAAAGAAAACCACCATACAACGCACACCTTGACCGCGGCGGACAGTGTTGGAATAAGGGTCGACGGCGAAATCGAATCGCGAAGTGCGTATGGTTGTCACGGTGAAATTAAAATTTGTTTCACATTTTTTTCTTATTTAATTACACCGTAATTAAGTCTTAACTTGTGTAAAAGAGCAGGACATGATAAATATTCGCAAAAAGACGCATGATGGTATCCATACCGTATAGACATTAAAATTATATCTGGTGTCTTCATGAATTGCCGAATATTTCCGAGTCACCGTATCAAGATTATAGACTGTATACTTTTTGAAATTCCGTAGCAAAGTGTCGGACGTCTTTAAAATATTCTAAAAATAAATATTTATTTATTAAGCGATATAAAAAACGAAGTGAAATTGCACGCTAGTATATAGTTATACAAAATTAAACAAAACCGTTTCAACAATTTGTCCACAAGCTGTGCCCATGTAACTTAAAATTTCTATTAACATTTAATAATTAAATTATTAATGAAGGCCACATTTAATATTAAATTTTACATCACCTATATGATGAAATTGGCATCCGAAAAAACTATTTAGGTTCAATAATAGGCTAAATACCGGGACGCCTAAAAAACCGTTCCACTTTGCTATTATTTCAACAGTTGCTTTGCAACGCAACATTAACAGACGAAATATGGTCGTGAACATATTTTTTTTAGCAAAGTATTTACAAAAATCAGTGCCACTTGGCATTTCATTCATAAAATATTTTTTCGAATATATTTTTTATATAAATATATAATAAGCTTTCAGTGTGGAGACCACCGAGCGTCCGAGATATCTAAACTATTGTTAACCTAAATTATTTTCTTAATTACATTTTGTTAGTAACAATACACCTGCCTTTGAACAACTATCGATGGCAACTAACAAATTGAATAAAGATCGTATCATAATTTGTTTTAATCCTTGAGCCTGCCCTAGACAAAGGCATTCGACGCAAACGACTCAATTACACAAAGAGCGAGATATCAATGTATATCTTTACTTCAAACCCCTCCTAAAACCGGTCTACTCAATTCGTCAAACAAAGGGAATAAAAAATAGATTATTCTAGAATGTACCTTGGAAACGTGGTGTTACAGTCCGACACAGAACTTGAGGCCTGAGCGACAATGTTAAGCAATACGCATGTACTATTTGAACCAATGTAAACTGGCGACGCGTAACTCAATTGTCCAATTGGTGAACGCAAGCATGTCTAACATTCTTATCGGGAAAAGTGAACGTTTGTCGACCCATCCCGCTCCGCTTCGTAATAGACTGTACAGATAGTTATGACGCCTCAAATTCTTTGTCTCGAACTGTATGTAGAGAATATTACAAAAAAAATTGTTTTTTCCTATTTTTTTCTACTTGTTATAGACACTTAAAGAGCCAGACATTTAATCCATAAATTTACATCGATAATATGAAGGGAAACATCTATAATATGCACATCTACATACAAAGTTCAACCATCTTTGGTTATTTGTTACAAAAAACCACATTGTCACTTTTCGATTCGGAAAATATCTAGGTTCGTTAAAGAGGGCTTCAAAGTTAAGACAATTATAATATCGTAACTCTATATTATAATAAAAAGGAATATTTTTTAAGCAAACTCCAATCACAATGTTCCATACTAAGAAATAACAAATACACAACATTTATCATTCCTACAATGAACGGAGATTACATAACTTTTACTATAATTGAAAGTGTGACTATACAATTATTATTTTTTTCGATATTTATGACTTGCGTAAGAATTAATCCGACATAATTTCTCACTTTAAAACCGGATGGTAACAATCTCATTTTTTTTTTATAATCTCTAAAAATTTTAAACAATAAAACGATTAGATTACTCCATTAAATAATCATCTTGTATTAATAATAATTTCATTTGTATACATAATAAAAACAAAATCATAAATATTTATAAATTTCCATGATTTAACACTAGCTGTCGATGAATAAAAATAGATTTTTTCTTAACGAACTAAACTGTCAGTATCATTTTCATATATCAATTTCATAAATTTCATTTCATCATTAAACTATTCAGTTGAACAGTATAATCTCAAGCTTAATCAATTTATTTATTCCCCTTTGTATACGGAGAATAGAAATCTTGTTTATAACTCACTTTTAATGAGGGTACCCAATTTGAAAGATTACATTAAAAATTTTTTTTTTACTGTTTGAACAACTTTTCTTGTGGCGACACAAAAGAATGTTATATTTTCTAAAAAATGAGTGAAAACGTTTGAATATTAAATTGACGGGAAATAAGCAGTTAAGCAGCCACAATTTACAATAAAATGAAAGCCATTATTCAAAATCAGTCTCTTTTGCATAAGGAAGTGATCACAGCACACACACTGGAAAGAGGCCGCGATTCGGGCCGCGGTCCTGCACGGAATACAGCACCACTGTCGCAATATCAAAGTAAACGCAACACGCAAGTGTCTAATCTTTACATATAAAAATATATTTACATATCTGGAAACACTACAGAGAAGACAGAATTGACGGAAGTCATGGATAAAAATGTATATGAAAATATGAAATAAATATGGAGTTGCTAGATTGAAATAAATATTGTTTGTAAATATAGTAACTATGATTGTATAATAGAAAATAAAAAAAATTGTAAGCGCACAGACTAAATGACAGATATCGTGAAATGCTGTGGAATACACGACAGAAGATTAGTATGTTTAAGGCTGCCACAAATATATTATTGGGAATTTCACATTTAGTACTTTACACGTATAACGGTATAATATGAAATAGATGTTAAATATCAACATTCAATACAAAATAAGTATATAAAATGTAGGCCTGGCCGCGCCCGCCCGGCCCACGGAGGCCGAGCGGCGCCTCGTACACTTTGACAAAAAATAAACTTCGCAAAATACTTAACCACAACAATACGTTACGATCTAAACAAGCTTTCCATTATACATATAAACAATTTTAGAAAACATTTAACTAGGTTACGTTAATTCGTTTTCTCTATTTAATTGATTCACGTAATAGCACTCCGTTGCCGCGCCATCGGCCGGGTGCGGGGGCAGGGGGGCGCGGCGGAGGATAACTTACGCCATGTCTACGTAGTACATTACATTTACCGTAAAACCCAGAATATAAAACTCGTAACATACATATTGACTATTTTTATACTTTTTTTTATTACAATATACATATCCTTCGTCATAGTAATAAAATTAACATTTAGCTTTAATGATAATTAGTTTTAGCACCAAATATGTGTGTACCTGTTTTCTGTAAATAGAAACTAAAAGTTGGAACGACTCATAGTTTAGTTTAGACGATCGAGTGTGGCGTGCGTCTCGTCTAGAACAGGTGGTAGTGGTAGGCTGGCGTGAGGGCGCGCGGGCGGGCCGGCGCCAGCCCACGTCACGGCCGCGGGTCCACCAGCCTCTGCACGCCCACCGCCACTAGCACCGCTAGCGCCAAGAACGCAGCTGCCATTAGCAGTGCCGTGTGCCGCGGTGCCAGCAGCGGGCGGGCTGTACGGGGTCGGCGCGTTCGCGGCGCCACCGGGGGAGGCGGCGGCACAACCACGCGCGCCGCGCCAGACCACGCGCCCGCTAATCCTGCGCGCACCGCGCACACGCGCACTAGGTACTCGCCACCGTATTCTAACTCTTCAAGGTGGTAACGTGTTTCGCTACCCGCATACACCTGCCGGTAGACGGCGTCCTTGCCACGTGCGCACTGTACCACGAACGAGGCGTCGGCACACGATTCCCAATCGACGAGCGCGGCGCGCGGCGCACTCATCTCTATGGTGGGCGTGCGTAGCGCAGGCGGCGGAGCGGCGCACGTGCTCACCTCCGTGGGCTGCGAGAATTCGCCACGGCCGCCACGCTCGTCGCTCGCTCGTATCCGGAACGCATAAACAGTCGCCTCCTTTAGTTTCTTCACTTTGTAAGAGCGGCTGGACCCGCGGTAGGCTGGGCGGAAGTCGCGCGAGTCGGCCGCACGCATCTCAAGACAGTACTGCGTCGACTCGGGTGCTATGCCCTCGCCCCACTTGAGTTTTAAATAATTATGCGCGCGCTGTACACACTCGAGGTGTGGTGGTTGTGGCGGCGGCGGACGTGTGGTTAGTCTCGCGGGCTCCGACCACTCGCCGAGACCTAGCTCGTTGACTGCGGCGACACGTACTCGGTATGCGGTGTCCGCCGCTAGCCCCTCGACACGGTGCTCCGTTACAGGGCCCTCGGTATCTGACTGCGCATCGTCCACCTCTACTAGGTACCGTAATATTGCGGCGCCGTGGTCTGCAGGAGTTTTCCAGTATAGGTGCAGACTATCAGCCGTCGCCTCGTGCCGTAGTCCGGTCGGAGCGGCCGGAGTCGCTCTCGGCATCAACACGTCCCGAACGGCCGAAGACGCGCTTCGGCCAGCGGCGTTCGTGGCCGAAACTCGGAAGAAGTAAGGCGAGAAGGGTGTCAATTTTCTAACTACGTAACTCGTCTCTAGGCCTTTGAATATCTCGCAGAAGGTTTCCTCGACATTGGTAGAACTCATTTCCAAGCGATAATCTATTATCCGTGTGCCATTGTCGCGGGGCGCAGTCCATTCGAGACGAGCGGATTGCGGAGATTCAACGACGGCGACAGGTGTGGGAGGTGCGTCGGGCGGGGCGGGCGCGGCGGTGAGCTCTGTTGGCGGTGACGCCGGACCTGCACCCACCCTATTGCACGCCGTCACTCTTATCTTATAACTACACCCAGGCGATAGGTCGGATACGATACACTCTCGATCGGTGCCCGAATAGACAAGGCGTGCGATGTCGTCGGATCCGGTAATTTTGACTCTGTACTCGGTAAGGGGTGCACCGCCGTCGCAATCGGGCTGGCGCCACCTAACTGCCACGGAGGTTGACCGTGGCTTGCCAACTACTTCGGGTGCGGGGCACGCTGTCGGGAAGGTCGTATCTGTCGTCACAGTCTCAGTCGAAGACCAATCGCTAACGCCCGCCTCATTCGCACAGCAGACGCGAGCGCGATACGGTGTACCAGGCTGCAGCCGATCGCAGTGAGCCTCGCACTCCGGTCCGGTGTACGCCTGTCGGTAGCCCTCACCCCCGTCCAGCTCCAAAGTGTAGGACTCGATCGCTGCGCCGCCGTCCTCGACAGGGGCGTCCCATTTGAGACGGAAAGCCCGAGAATGTGCCTTACCGCGGAGGGCGGGACGGCCAGGCGGCGCTGGCTTTTCTGGTAGGGTCGGGTACGTGACCTCCGCGGACCAGGGACCTTGGCCGTCGGCGGTTTCGCATCTCAGCCGAAAGCGATACTCAGTAGCACAGCGCAGACCGGTACATACATGGCGCAGATCGTGGCCTGCGTACACAGGCAAGAAGCCATGACCGACGGTGCGGTCGTCCATCTGCAGAGTGAACTCCTCTTCAGGCGTGCGCCGCTTCCAGACGAGAGCAAGCGTGCTGGCGGTGGCGGCATGGAGCTCTGGTGGGAAAGGTGCCGCGGGCGGCGCGCCCGTCGTCCACACGGTGAGTTCATCGCTCCAGTCGCTGCGACCGACCTCGTTCACGGCGGCGATACGGAAACGATACATGGTCTGCGGCTGTAGGTTATTCGCGGTGTGTTGTCGGGTACGCGCTCGAGTCACCTCGGCGAATCCTTCACCAGCATCCATCTCTAACAGGTAATGTAGGACGCGCGCGCCGTTGTCGGCGGTGGAGTTCCAACGCAGCAACAGTGAGGTACGAGCGCGTTGGGTGACACGCGGAACGCCGGGCCGGTCAGGCGGTGCAGCGGGTGCACGGAACGTAGCCGCCTCGCTCGCTGCGCCCGTCAGTTCCCCTGCTCTGATTTGTAGACACACGGAATATTCGCAGCCGGGCCTCAAGTCTCTCACACTGAAACAAGTTTATATATTATATAAACCACAGCAATATATCACAAATCACACAATATATCACAAATTACCAGATTGCTAAAAAGCATAATTAAACGACTTCAAAAAAGGAGGTTTCTCAATTTGACCATATATATATATTTTTTAAATGTGTGTTCAGGGATAACTTCGTTGTTTATGAACCGAACAGATAGAATTTTTTTGTTTTTTGTTGGAAAAGCGATATCCTAAGAGAGGTACTATGATAGGAAACCAGGATCTGATGATGGCATCCCAGAGAAATTGAAGGTAACCTTCGAAAATCTTATTTTATAGCATCATATTATAAGTATTTTTATAAAGTACTAGTACTATTTAAAGAAGTTCAGGAGTCAATCTGATGATGGAGACTATACACAGTCCAGGAAACTCCTCAACGATTTACAGCAATTACCTGGTGTTTGGACTTAATTCACTTCTGTTGATGAGAACTTTGCACTCTCATAAGAGCCATTACGGGTCTGATAATGGAGACCATACACAGTCGAGGGAACTCCTCAACGATTTACAACAATTACCTGGTGTTTGGACTTAATTCATTTCTATTGATGAGAACTTTGCACTCATATGGGTTATAAGTACCATTACAGGTGTGATGATGGAGACCATACACAGTTGAAAGAACTCCTTATCTATTTACAGCAATTATCTGGTGTTTGGACTTAATTCAATTCTATGGATGAGAATTTTGCACTCATATGGGTTATAAGTACCTTTACAAGTCTGATGATGGAGGCCATAGACAGTCGAGGGAATTCCTCAACGATTTACAGCAGTTACATTTTGTTGGGCTTACTTCATATGGTTCAATATGCCAAAATGTTCAGTTCGCACAAAAATAATACTTAATTAAGATTTAAGTTTTACATAGGAATACCACTACCTACTAGGCATGCTGATACGTCAATTTGGCACTTAATTTAAGTTGCATAATCGTGGAGCTGTCTCATTTGAGTAGCGCGTTTATAAGCCCCATTTATACTAAATACAAATAAGTTACAGATGCGTTCAACTAAAAATTGAAAAATAAAATAATTTTCAAAAAAAACCCGACTTCAAAAACATAAATTAAAAAGTTAAAAATAAAATTTTTACTTTAAAGAAAGGAGCATTATCAGGCGGCATATAGTTAATGAAGTCGGTGCCAACTCAGACACTTTAAATGGGTACTTACCAGGTAATAACAATTACAACAATGGTATATTTATAACAATAACGAATATAGAACAAAATTTAAAGTCAATGACTTGGCACCGACTTCATTAACTATATGCCGCCTTTCTTTAAAGTGAATTTTTTATTTTTAACTTTTTAGTTTATGTTTTTGAAGTCGGTTTTTTTTGTAAAGTTTATTTTTGACTAAGTTATTACTGATGCTATACCGGCAAGAGAGCGAGGGTCCGCTGTAAATAGCCTTGTAGCGGCCGCGATCGCCGAGCAGCAGGTCGTAGGTGAGCTCGTGACGTGGCAGCGGGACGCCCTCCGGCAGTGGCGAGTTCCACTGTACCAATGCGCTCGTTGGTGTCATCTCGCTCACCTGCGTAACGGATAGAACATTTTTAGAATGTCATTCAAGAAAATATACAGAATATCATTTTGTTATATTTTTTTTATTAAAAAATATAACAGCTTACGAGTAGATACAGTACATATCTAATATGGAAAAAATCTGCTATATTTTGATAGCGTGCTACGACGCGACAAGAAACTATTTATTCTAGCACTATTTCATACGCTACGCTATTTGAATTTGTCTTCATATGGCAATATTCTATTCTCTCACAAATACTAACGCGGCCGCCATTGCAGAGCTTCATCGGTTGTTCAGTGACAAGGAGTCTTAGAGTTTTTATTATGTCTGTGAATAAGAGTAGGTCGATAATAACCATGTAGAGGCAATACCAATCTCATATAGCCAAACACTAAATTGTATCTTGATGTTGTTTTAGAGTGCCACAATCATGATGGTACGCAACCCACACGAAAGTCACAACCGTGCTTTATTGGTTTGAGAGCTTAAAATATGCCAAGCGCAATTATAATTTCTTCTCGTGCGCCTCTCACCTCCGTCAAAAGTTATTTTCTGAGAATCACGCATATAACTAAATTTCGTTCGAAAACATGCTTACATTGGGCGTTGCTTACAACTTCTTTGTAATAATGGCAATGTCGACAATGAGATATGGTTCCTTTAACGGTCCATATCTACGCAGTAAATCAGTCAAGGAGATGTGGATGAATTCCACTGCCATAAGCAGCACACAGCATAACGACGTGTTCCCGCTTTGAAATATCAGCGGCGGACGCCGGCATAAAGGGAAGTAAAATATATTTATGTCTCGCATGCCAGCAAGACAGGGATCACATAACACATTTACAGAGAATAACGTAAGCGACGAATGTCTTTGTTTGATTTTACCACAGGTATAATTCTAATCTAAATCTAAATTGTTATTAAAAGCGAGAAATTGGACCTTATAGATTCTAGTTTATTCTTAGCAATCACATTGGACGCGAAATTGCAATGGGATCCTCATATCACTAACTTGGCAAGAAGGCTCGGTTCTGCAGCTAGCTACGCTGTAAAAAGGATTCGTTTCCTTTCGGACATAGAAACCACGAGGTTGGTGTATTTCAGTGGTTTCCATAGTTTAATAACTTATGGCATTCTGCTGTGGGGACACGCTGCCAATGTTAATTGAATCTTTGTGTTGCAGAAGCGAGCTGTTCGAGCAATTTATGAACTAGGACCTTAAGTATCACTTAGAGAAAAGTCTAAGGAAATTAATATAATGACATTGCCATCTCAATATATATTTGAAAACATAATGCATGTAAAAAAAATATTGTATTTAAAAAAAAAATGTAATTGGCATAATGTCAATACAAGAAACAAAGATAAACTTGCTAATCATGTCAGCCGCCTCAATAAAATCACAAAATCTTTTAAAGGGCAATGCATACGCTTTTACAATAAGATCCCAGCTGACATTCAAGATCTACCCCTTAACAAGTTTAAAACTACAATAAAATGAAAGCTTTATGCAGAAGCTTATTATAAAGTATCAGAATACTTAGATGATAAAAATCTATGTTTGTAAGCCGCTTGCCTATCAGTTTGTTTCAATAATATTAATCTTTAAGCACTTATTGTTAAAAAATCGTTTATAATTTTGATAAAAAGAATGTCCCTCAGTTTCTTGCATATTCTTCTGAGAGGAACCAGCATTTTTGAATGCGCCTTTGTGGTGACGTTCTTCCACAATGTAATAAAATTCACTCTTATGAGGTATTTCAAGATTATGTTACATAACTCCGAAATAAAGATATTTTGATTTGATTTCAATCAAAATCAAATAACTAACATACTCAATAAATCTATTTGTAATTTTTGTTTTTTGTGCAACTCAATAAACTCAGCATTTGTGCTGGAATTTTAGATAAAGAGTTTCTATAGTTGTTGTACGAAATAAACGTAAACGCGTTGTGGAAATAGCCATTTTACAAAGAAAGGTCTAAACTTAGATTCTCTAAAAGCATACAAGTATTGCAAGAAGCACTTTTATGCAAAAACATAAACGTCTTTCTGGTTTTTAACTAAAAACAAAACTCTATGTCGACTACGTACCGTAAGTGTCGAATGAGATACCACGCACTGACCCTCCTAGTTTTCATTACCTGAGGTTTCCTAGTAGTGGATAGCAAGTCCAGCACCGCTTGCGTGTCGTTATCATCATCGCCCTGCAGTGATGCGCTCGCCGAAGAGCCTTCGCCTTCTGACCAGGCGCCGGAGGAGGCGCCACCGCTGCCTCCACCTCGGGATCCATTTATCTCTTTGCGCGGCGACAAAGAAGGTGTGCTCGCGTTGGAGTTTATGTCTGAAATTAATCAAGAAGAACTGTTATGTGCACAGTCTCATTGACACCCATACAAAAAGTTAGGAGTGTGAACAAAACATGTCCGTCAGGTACGCCACGATGGCCTACCTGATCACCTTCCTATGTGGTGCGGCATCCCTGAAGATAAAGAAGTAATATTCGGAAGCTGATATGTATCAGTCTACTACAGAATTACCAGCATGGTTCGAGGTTAGCATATCCACAATGCTAACCCATTTACGCTAAATTTGTAAAATAAAAAACATCGACCCCAACTGGGCAACCGATCGTCACCATTATTGCTTAACAATATGTCACACTGTGCTGCACAAGAAACTTTTTTAACGCTACAGGTGTTACACTCACTTGGAATACAAACCTTTTATCAGTCATATCATACTCTCCAGGCGTGGCCTCTACTGACTACATATTGTCCACAATTTGGATTACTTCATGGAAAAAATTTAGTTCCCGTGAAGCAGTAGAAATCGCCTCTATTGCTTCCCAGAGTTCTATAGCAAAGGCATGCATGATCTTTCTATCAGATAGCAGAAATGCGCAGCAAATATTGGTAGTATTATGATTAAATAAATACTTTTTTCTTAGTGATGTCTAATTTCATTATTTTTAAGTAAATCAAACAGCAATTTCATACTTCAACCCACAAATATTATTTTTTTTCACAATCAAGTTTGTTGTTAATCCAAACATGTGGTTAACTAAACAATGTGGTTGTTATCCACATTCCGTAACAATATAAATTCCAACTGAACTAACCGATTCCATTGTTTCTGTTATGTTTCTTCTCATACTTTTGCTTCAGTTTAGAGTGTTGGCGTTGAGCGCGTTCGTCTTTCTGGAACGCGGGGGGAGGTGGGGGAGGGGAGTGTTGGAGATGTGGAGGTGGAGGAGCCATGTGGTGATAGTGTGGCGCGTAGCCGCCGCCATAGTACTGCTGAGGACCGGCCGCGCCATTCGCCGGACCCTGAAATCATTGGATAAATGTTGATTGGCATTTACTTAATAGCACACAAAATTTTAATACCTACAAAAACGCTTGATAATAATAGTAAAATAATTATTTACCCACTAAGAAAAATGCCTTTTTGTTAGAGCACTTGAGAAAATTGCAGTTTATGTGTTCTAAAATTTCAGTAATCAATAAGTTACTATGAAAAGCCGGACATTTTAAAATAATTTGTCGTATTTGAAATAATATGTCAATTTTATATTACATGTCATCTTTGCATTATGTGGGTATGTGTGTTTGATTAAAAATTCAGTTTTCTGACAATAAATGAAACCGGCCAGATAAATTTACTTGTTTTAACAGAATACTGTTGACGTATTTGCCAAAAAAGAAAGTAAATTTTTACTTAAAATAAAAAGTATTTTTAAACAAAATAGTGCTGAAGTACTTTAGGGAGTAGGTACTTGAGCAAATAGGTAACCAGGCAAAACAGAATACATGCATAACTATAGTATTTTTCCATACATCTCATATTAAAGACTGTTACAATACGCGCCACCAATGTAAACCGCGGGCCGCGGGCCGCACCGCGAGCGCTGCCGGCTGTACACACTCGCCTCTGCTTGGCGAGTGTGTACAGCCGGCAGCACTCGCGGTGTCGGTCAGTCAGCGACCTTTTACATCGGTGGCGCGTATTGTACCTACATATCCTGTAATTATAACAAGGCCCTCGAGTAAGTGGATAAATTTTGGTCAATAATGTATGTTTGTTAAAAATATATTCAACATGTTTTATGGATCAAGGAATTAATAGTTCTATTACTTAATGTGTGACATTTGGTTCAGAGGTAGATACTAAAATATATATGGTGATATAAAATGAATGGAGTTAGATACTGATTTTGATAGGAAGTAATGTTGTTCATGTTGTTCGCAATCAAATGATAAGGATAGCACCTGCAATAAATAAATAGAAAATACATTCTTCTTAGATTTTGCTTACTTTACTGTAAACAGGGTTCAGAACTGTTTTATATCGACTTTCATAGAAATAATGCTCAGAACGAAACTGTAATGTGAGCCTGCTGCACTCAGGATCATTGGCGGGTCAAGCTGACATGACCATTTATTGAGGCAGAAGAAGATAGAGTTATGCGATAGAAAGAGAGGCTCATAGGAACTTGTAATTTAGTTAGTGCCGTACAGTTTCATGCGGTAGTCATCAGTTTGGGTGAGCCAATAGAAATCATGCCTTGAACGTCAAGAACAACATAGTTGGTACATTAAAGATATAGTGAAATTTAAACCAAAAGAACTAATTAATAAAACTCATTCTCAAACTGTTCTTATTTTCTAAAGGTTAATTAACGAGTTAAACCCGAAAGGAAAAGGTCTCTGTTTATGTAGGGTGAGAATGGTTTGAAAGTTTAACCTGGCCTTGCTGTGTGGGTCTTATAAACTTATAAGACCCACACACAAGACAGTGATAACCATCACAAAATATAACATAATAATCACAACTAATTAAACATTTGATTATGACACTATGACAGAGCATTAATTCTTATCTCAATATGGCAGTTTGTTAAGGCCACGCCAAAAGCAACTAACAATCAAATGACCAAAAACCCACAAGCAAAACAATATCAAATTACCCATCACAATAGCAATCATGTGTATTATACGTCCATTTGAAAACTTACAACTGACCTTTAGTGTTTTTTGTTTTTGAGTGATATCATTATTGACTTCTGGTAATTTGTCCATAGTATGTATGTTATCAGTTTATGCGTTTATACAATTTCCAACGTATGATCGATTCGAGTTCACGGACGTCACTGCCACGTACGGCCAACTCGTGCGGCGGCGATAACACAGCCGATGCTTTCAACCGGTATGACACGTTGGCGATTAGATTAACACGATTCATTTCCACGTCCGTACAAATTGAGGTGTATTCGAAACGGTCGGTTTTTCGGTTAACGTCAGCAATACAATTGTGTGTGCATGAAATTCACAATAAATCAACTGTAATGTTTGCACAGAAGGTGAACACGTATTTAGTTCGGACGCATGACATTCCACAATAAATGCGGCAGGCGGCCTGTGTCGCTACGTCAATGACACCTCCGAACGGATGATTAATTGATTTAATTTTTTTTTTTTTTTTTTTTTTTTTTTAATTTATTTAGAAACAAACAGTCATTTACATCTATGTTCATACAAAAATAACTTAATATAGACTTAGAGTTTCCTATATAATTAACATAAATAACTTAGCCGTGGTCCACCTACTCGACTGATAAATAAATAAACTGACCTTAATCTTTATCTCCTTCAGTAAATGCCGACTTAATACATTTTTTAAAGACAGCTAAGGAGTTACTAAAAATATCAACATTGCCAAACCTATGATTGTAAACTCCACACGCACGTCTAACAAATGAATTTCGGGTATGTCTACTTTTTGATGTATTTATAGAAAATAGATTCATCTTTCGACAACTTCTTTCTCGCTTACGAGGCACTCTAAAAGAAATTCTGGATAAAAGTGCTGGAGCATCAATGTAATTGTTTAAAATCTTGTATAGTAAATTTACATCAACAAAGACGCGTCGATCTGAAAGCAATTCTATTCTGTACCGCTCAGCGCTAGACTGATAATCTGTGTATGTATTTCCACATCTGTAATCTAATTGCTTAACAAATTTTTTCTGAAGATTTTCTAGTCTATCTATGTGAATATTATACTGGGGGCACCAAACAGAACAACCGAACTCTAGACGACTTCGAACATAACTGTTATATAACAATTTATAAGTGGAAGGGTTTTTAAATACCTTCCCAATTCGCAATATGAAACCTAACTGTTTATATGCCATACCAAGAGCTCTATCAATATGCTGCGTAAAGTTCAATTTGGTATCCATTATTATTCCTAAATCTCAAACTTCTGTCACACGATTCAAACTTTTATTACTCAGATTGTAGTCAAAGTGCAACGGGTGTCTCTTTCTAGAATAAGTAATTTGGTAACATTTCTCGAAATTCAAAGTTAAGTTATATTTATCACAGAAAAGTTCAAAATTATTTAAATCTTTTTGAAGAAGTTCGCAATCTTCAATATTTCGAATTACTCTAAAAATCTTAGTATCGTCGGCGTATAACAGAACCTGAGCGCCTGAAACGAATTCAGTAATATCATTTACATATAATATAAAAAGCAAAGGACCTAAATGTGACCCCTGAGGCACACCAGAACATACGTTCTTATATTGTGAGGTAAAACCACCAAGAACAACAGCTTGACTACGATTATTGACATATGACTCAACCCAACGCAGAAGATCACCGTGTATACCGAGTCCCCAGAGCTTCAAAAGTAATGTATTATGGCAAATTTTATCAAAAGCTTTGGTGAAATCGGCATACACGGCGTCCACCTGGTGGTTATCATCCATTGCGTCCAGAATAAACTCAGTAAAACTAATTAAGTTTGTATCAACGCTGCGTCCTCTATAAAAACCATGTTGATTTGGTATGATATGGCGGCGAACCACACTAGCTAACTGGTCCGTTACAATCCTTTCCAATATTTTGGCGAATTGACACAACTTAGAAATCGGACGATATTTTTCAATGTCCCGAGTTACGGCGCCTTTAGGAATGGGTGTGATCAAAGCACGTTTCCAAATGTCGGGGACGCAGCCATCCCTCAAGGACCTACCAAAAAGGAAAGTCAAAGGAGGAACGAGTGCAGACGCTATTGTGGATTTTGCTGCAACACAAGGTAACTCAAAACTCTTCTTTGCTGTACAGTTTGCCCTCGCGATTCCTTAATGTTCTATGCTGATAACTCAGTAATTATAACTTCACTTAGTACTAAAATCAACAAAATATACCTGCTAATTTATCGATTACAAGTATTACAACACAACACAAAAATCAATAAATATGAAGTATAATCGCACTGTGATTACAGCTACAGACTGTGATGCACTTCCTATGAGTTATTCAATATTGTTAATATTGTTCTGTGAATGCATTGCACTGTTGCAATCAGTTGCAATTATTGCATCATGCATTTGGATGTATGATTGATGTATGATGTCATCTGTCAAAGTTGACAAACAGTTGACGACCAATGACAATCATATGACAACAGTACCACTACCACTGATACGATCAAGTGGCTATAAATGGCTATGTTCCATACGCATTAATTAAACAGCCAGGAACGCCTCCGCCGCGAATGTTACAAAAGTTTGTCTCCTAAGCTCTAATCTGTTACTAACGATTAAATCACTAACAAAGCCACTAACACGTGGATTATGACTGGAACGGTATTAAATGTCAAAATTTGACATATAATAAGGTAGTTACGACATTTAATGTCATAACTACCTTAAGAAATGTCAAAACTCGGAATGAACACGAATGCGCGTTATACACCGCGATAGTTGGGTCTAACGTAGCAGCGTAGCAGTTACAAACGCCCAAAGCGAAGCGTCTGAAACGCATGACACTGACAGCTAAATCACGATTTTGTTGATATTTTTCTGTCTGGAACGCAAAAAATTGGCTAAAGTGTCATTTGCGGCCACTTTGCGGCTGATACTTATCTACATGTATTAGTTTTTGTATCATTTTGAGGCGTAGTTTTGAGGAAAACTTAAAAGTCTGTATACATAATATAGAATCATGAGTGTAAATAAAATAAATAATTGTTAGTGTTTCTTCTGGTTTCTTCACATTTTGTTAAAAGCAAAAAACCAGCCAAATGCGAGTCGGATTCGCACACGAAGGGTTTCGTGCCACCGTACAATCGTACAATATAGAAGAAACACGTTTCTTGTATGGGGATCCCTATAATTTATAACTTTATTTCATTTTTATTATTTCTTGTTACAGCAGCCATAGTACTACAAAAAAATCCAAATTTAGATAAACAATATCAAAACCACCACTCACGTCGAAAAAAAAACACGTTTCTCATTCCCTTTATTTTTTGTAACTTTATTTCATTTTTATTATTTATTTCTTAGAGCGGTTTTAAAGTAGTAGATACTGGACGAAATTTTAAGTAGGTATTTCTATCCCTTGTCTGTATGTCCCTTGCACGTTTCTAAATACTAACGTTAGAGGCGCGCTCACCAGCGCAAACTAATTTCAACTATGCAACTAAATTCAAATAAGTTTCAGTTTTACATATTTTTTGAGTTATAAGAACTGACAGTAATAAATTTCAATTTACAAGCTCTGAATGTAATTTATTCATGTAAAAAATAGTCAACTAGTGCAAAAAAATATTATTTGAATTAAATCCAGCATTGGTTGGTCTTTGATAAGGTTTCAAGCGAGGTATTTCCGTTTCACTACTACTGTATCTCTAGGTGTTTCTGCCATAATTCCTCCAATGGCTTGAAAGGTGTCATGTGCCATAACCATCCAATGTTTTGACGTGAATACATGAATGACTTCTTTTTCAGCTAGAGGGTGCACGACAGAAATTCGTGAATGGTATATCCATATCATGCATCTGTGGCTTTGAAATGAAGACGTAGTCAAGTGAACAAAGACATGACGAAGACTGACAAAAAATCTGCGGCGCGCATACTGCGCATAGTCAGTTTCACTTAAAACTTTGGAAAGAACTGACGTACGGATTTGGTTTTAGTGTTATTCGGTAGCTGTTAAAACGCTTTAAATATTTGTTTAGATTAACCACAAATTTTGGAAATCCAATCAAAAAAAAAAATTGCGAGCTCAAAAGTGAAAAAACGGCGTGAAACCAAGCCCAACCGAGAGAAAATCTTAAAAGAACGCAGTGCTAACGCAGAGTGGGCTAAAGTCAGGCGGAGCGAGTGAAAATTTGATCGAACGCGAACCGTTACCGTCCGCCTCTTGTCAGACTCGACCAAGTACGCTGGAATCGACTGCAATGGACGTTGACGCTCCGGAACAACAACAAAAAGATATCACTGGAAACATTGTCATAGGAAACGTGGGCTCCTCGATGGTGAACATCGATCGAAAAGCAGCTTAGGACGGACGCCCGGACGGTTCGTAAAATGCGATAACATAATAAGGTAAAGTCACCAAAGTGCGTTTCGGCTACTCTATATGTATCAGAAAGACTGATGGCAGTAACCTAATACTACCAGCCCGCAATCGCATTGGTGTTCGCACTGTTATGGCTCTATTCTAATTTGTATATATAAATAAATAACTAAATAAGTACTATACTAAATACTAAACTTTGAGTTTTAATGCAAAGCTATTATACAAAAGTGAAGACTGCATAATTTTGTCTAAAGCTAGTAATTACAGATTGTTATTTAATAAAGTTCTTCTTAAAATGACCAGTTTTTAACTTACACTATGTTAATATTTAATAATTGGTACATTTTTGGTGTGTTCATAGAAGTGGTTCATTACAGAAATTTGCCTGGTTCAATAAATACCTACACCTAGGTATCCACTATGAATAAACCAATTCTCATTTTGTTGTAAATCTCTCTTTACTGAAAACTGCGATCAGGATAGGAGATTGAAACGATCTTGGACGAACTGCTATCATGATAGCATGAGCCAGAGTCAGTCATTTCTTCTTCAAAGAATCCAGTGAATTCTTTCCGGTTGTCAGAATAATGGTGTGAAGTAGAAGAAGCTGTTATTCAGGGATGACAATATTTGAACCACCCCTAAAAGCTACCAATCGGGGGATAAGTATAGTTGCGCAGAAAATTTTTGAACGAATGTCTTCCTAAATTATTTCACCAGCTGTTTGTACCAATGTATACCGTATAGTATGAACATCTTGAGGAACATGAACAACATGAGGGAGTAGTGATGAAAATGGGAAGGGGAAGTGTTGAATGTATGAAAACGGAAGTAGATACTATATATTAAGTATGTCGCAAAAAGGAAAACGCAGTTTTCACTTTTTCAAAGTCCTATGCCTATGCTATGGAGACTTATGGAATCTACAAAACAGTTAGACAAGCGAAAATTTATAGAAATTTTTATCGTCCACAAATTACTAGTTTAAGAGTATCCACTTAAACCGTTTTCGGAATATTTCGAAAAATGTTAAAAAAGTCCAAAAAATTGCGATTTTTCGGCCGTCCCCAAGTTTTCACAGGAGTACATTGGTGTAACACTTGTGTATAACAACAAACAATATCCTAAAGTTTCGTTAAATTTAGATTACTCACAATGTAACCTACCGACTCAAACTTATGACGACTGAACTATATTATGTTTCAGCCATTTTATTCAGACATTATTAGGACTAGCTAGATACTTTATGAGTTGTGTAGCATAGAACGTTTATTCATAGTGAAATTTTTTTTTTCAGGGTATCTCCTATGCATGAAAAGTAAATAGAGGTCATGGATGTACACAAAGATACCATGTCGTGACCACAAAAATGTAAGCCAAAAATATACCTACGTCACAGAGTAATTAAATATGCCATTTGATGTTTTGACATAGATACCACCAAAGATAGCACTGTGAAGTAATTCAGTGTGCTGCACACGTAAAATTTGTACTGGAAAAACTTACGCATATTCTGAAATTACCATAATTAGGTACATTTCAGGTGTAATTTAATAAAATGTTTCAAACAAACAATGGTAGTAACATACGAGTAAGGTATGTCAAATCTCTGAGTCCATCCTGTCATTTCGCTCATATTTTCGATCGTATTTTAATATGAGACACTCCATTTTGATATAACTCGTTGGGTTTAATTCAATGGCTACTAATAGCCATTGAAGGATTCTGTTATCCAGCTCCCAACTTCATCATCAGATCAGCTCAATGGCATCAATTATCGATTACACTACAGTAAATTCAATTACTTATATTTCATCATGACTGCAAAAAAGTGGTGTGCTGTGCATCATCATCATCATCAGCCCGTGTCTCTCCACTGCAGAATATAGGCCTCTCCCAAGGCTCGCCACCACACACGGTCCTCCGCCTTCCGCATCCAAATACCCCTGGTATGGTGCTTTAGGCCATCAGTCTACCTGGCCGGGGGGCGTCCAACGCATAGCCTGTTGCATAGCGCGCTAAGCGACTTTAAATTTATGGACCAGTCCTGCCGTGAGAGTCCATGCTGTGCATACTACGGCAAAATATAGAAACGTCCAAACACATATGAGTATCGATATGGTATTATTATCTTTCGGCATACCTACGCTCAAAAAATAGGTAGCGAATTGCTGCATCTTTGGTGTTGCAATAATCGCACGCTCAATAATGACGTCGGACAACCTCAAGGTGAAAAGAGAAAGGGTATAGGAAAGGAATGAGTTAATGTACAATGTACATAGTCGCATGACACTACATGCAATATTATTACCTACAATATACGAGATAATAATAAAGTATGGGTTATGAGCAAAACTTTAAATATTTTTGATAGTTCTACCACAGTACTTTAATTACACAAGTCCCTATATTTAACACTATTATTACTTCAATCCATTTAGACAGAAATTAAAAGTTACTGTCTCCAAAAAATGCTTATTTATAATTAGTCAAATAATATTAATACTAAGTACCCATAGCTAAATTTTTATATTCTCAGGTGACAATGTAGGTCAAGAAAGTTCAAGAAAGTATGATTCAAATTACTAATTACGGTAATTAATTTGTTTCTATAGCTTACATAGTGGTGGGGCGGCTGATGATGGTGTGGCGGTTGGTGTTGGTGCGGAGGTTGATGATGCGGAGGTTGGTGATGCGGCGGCTGATGCGGCGCATGATGAGGCGCGTGGTGCTGCGCATGGGGGTGCGCTACTAAATAATGCCGCATGCTCTCGTCCATCACCGAGGGCATGAGCTGTGGCATTATTGTCGCCGAGGTTACAACTGGCATACCCACGCCGCCTGTAATCCAAAAAATATTCATGGTAAAGAAAACTAATATGTTTAGAAATGGTTTAAACGCGTGCTAATTGCAAATGAAATGTAACACGCAACTTATGATAATACGTGAAAATACGTGTTACATATTCTTATTGAGCTCATTTTTAGGGTTGCGTGCCCAAAGGGTACGAATTGGAACCCTATTATTAAGGCTCTGTTGTTCGTCCGTCTGTCGCAGGGCTCTATCGTCTGAACCGTAATAGGTTAGACACTTGAAATTTTCACAGTGTGTAATACTAAGGTCACTTTTACATAAATAATAAAAATAAAATAAAGTTAAAAATTAAAGGGCGTCTCTATACAAGAAACGTAATTTTTCAACGCTTTTGTTGATTAGTGGTTGTGAGATCATTACTTACACTTGAATTTTTTATGAAATATGAACTGCTATGGCCGCTATAATAACAAATAATAAAAATTACATGAAGTAAAAATTAAAGGGGTCATATTACAAATGTGTTTTTTGTATTTTACGGTGGTACGGAACCCTTCGTGTGCGAGTCCAACTCACACTTGGCTGGTTTTGTTTACTGTTTTGTTTACCTATTTCGTTCATAATCTAATAAGTAAAGTAGTTACCGATAGTTATAGAATAGTTACCGATGGACCTATATGGGCCAAGGCTGACCACCATTTTGTGAAGATAGAAGGAAGTGCAAATATTTCGCACTTTTTGAGAAAAAACGAAGACTTTGGATCTCAGTTTCAAAACTTTCAAATATGGATGAAAGCTGCTACGCGCGCAGATGAATGAAACAAGCCATCAACTAATTACATAAAAAAAATCAAGTAGCATAACATCGCCCAGCAAAGAAAGGAAGTGTAATTTTTATTATATGGACAATATATATAAATTGATGTATTGGTAAAATCTTGCAGTTAAGAAAGAGCCCAAGTAATCGAAACAACTGAAAATATCACTCTGTCTTGCAGATATAGTTGTCCATATATTATAATTGCTTGTCATGATACAATTAATACTCATTGTTATGGTAAACAAATTACACGATTAAAAAATAAATAATAGCCATGAGAGCAACCGCGTTCCCACGACGCTATGCACAGATTTCACACGTAATTCATTTTTGCATACGGTCTAATCAAAGTAGGTACTGTAAATTTTTAATCTGTGGTATTGTACGAAGTAGAAAATATATACATTTTAATAATCTATCTGTAAAAGCTTTTGCTATAACAAAATATGAGGGTATTTTGTCACAGGTATACTAAATAATCATATCACTTGCATTGCACGGAGTGTTGGATAGTTTTCATAAAAATATTATACGTCGAGAATATAATCAGCAGTACGTAAATGATACTATTCATAAAAGTGATAAAGAACAATTGAAATTCAACGATTCGACGAAATCGTCAATTAGTGCTATAAACAAAAACATCCCGAAACTCTTTGGACCCAATTAAATGGAAGTCCAAAAGCCAAAAGTTTCAATAAAAGTGGAAAAGGAAACTACATTTCTCAAAACAGTGAAATGTCTTCTCGAGATGCTGTGGATAGTACAGATTCAAAATATAATAATAATAATACATGGGACTTCCCACATAGCGCCATCTAGTCCCAAAGTAAGCAAGTATTATGCTTGTGTTATGGGTTACTAGACAACTGATATACATACTTAAATATTCTTTATAATATATACATATATAAATATTTTTTTTTTATGATTATTATATATGACTCTCAATACACGAATATCCCACTAATTTTATTGTCGCCGTGGATATTAGCGCCAATTTCCCTACATTTTAATGACATAGAATTTCGTATTCATTAGCATTTTAATTTTTAATAACATGATTTACAGTTTTGACAAAGACAAAGGTGAATTGAACTAGCATTTTTATACCTACCAGAAAAATAGCGTTATTCTCAATTTCGTTTCGTTCTCGTTTATCTGATTTCTTCATAAACTGCTCCAGATAACCCAAGCTTCTCTTCCTGAAGAGTGAAGAAACTTCAGTTTCTTTTCTTCGTGTCTATCGAACACTACGTACGACACAGGGTATTTTTATCGCACCGGAACAGCGTTTTTTAGTTAATCTATAAAAGTAGGTAGGTAATAACTACTACGGAAAGACGACACTACTGCCGTCAACATAGTTAAACGGTGTTTGACCACATTGTTGGTCTAACGAAAAACAAAATACCACCGGGATTGCGGATATAGGTCATGCAACTGTCATCTCGACGAGCTCATTATCATCTACTCTTATGGTTTACCTTTGGTATCATCGTGTTAGGACGGACATTTGGTAGCAATCGGCAGGGTCATCGGGTACGTACTGCGTTGTGTAACCGACTAACGAATTGTCGTCACGGGTGCATAGTTCCGCTCTGTTTGGAGTGGCCTGGCCTGCCCGTTCCGCTTCGTAACCGCTCGGATTATGAATGGACGTATTTTGGTTTTTCACAGAAACACGTCTGCCGGCGATATCGCTTAGCGCATTCTTTTTAAAACCGCCCCCCATTGATTTAGCAAACCAGTTGTGTTTGGATATTCCGTTTCCTGTGTTTCCTGTGATTTGAAAGTCGACGAAACGAAAAAGCGACAGTAAAAAGAGACAGACACATAAATTCACAAGATTTAACACGGGAGAGAATGAGATAGGAAGCATTGTACAGTGTTTCTTATGTTTGTGATTCTCTTTGTGTTCTGCTTCGTATCCCCTGCACTCGTGTTTACCAAGGCATAGTGGGAGTTTACTTGGGCCTCAACGTTGTACAATACGTATTTTAATACGTGTTTGTGCGCACATACGTAGTACAAAGCTTGAGAAAAGGCATCACAACACAACAACTGCGGTGTTTTGTAGACGTGTACGTACTCTTGTATCATTTATTGAAAATGTAAGCCCTGTGTCTGAATAAATCTATGTAATATATATGAATAAAATGTAAAATAATTTATCTAACTTTGTATGACAATAATCATTACTAAAACCTACAATTATCCTGTTCCCGAAATTTTACATCGTCTCATTATGTTGAAACCAAAATTTTTGAATGTTTCACTTCTACCACTTGTGAATTGCACACATGTTTTAATTATTGTAAGACAATTTTATTTAATTTTTTTAAATATATTATTATTGTTAAGGGTAGTATATTTATGATATACTAAAATGTTTTTTTATTATCATATGTAAACAGTCAGAGGCGTATTCGTTTTCGGAATTGTGACCTAAGAAAAAGACAATTGTAAAGAAATTCAATACTGTTTTTTACTTAAATATCACCTACAGTAAACCAGCTTTCTAAAAATAAGAACTGCATTGAAATCGGTTCCTTCATTTGGGAGCTACGATATCACAGACAGACACATAGAAACACAGATTAAAAAAAAACATTAAAATCGTTCAATCAGTTTATGAGCTATAATGCCACAGACAGACACATAAATAGACAGAAATGTACCTCAGAACCATTTCGACTAAACCAGCTTTCAATAAAAAGAAACACATTCCAATTTGTATATTCGCTTAAGTACTACAATATCTCGTAGCAGACAGACAGTTAAAAATATTACACGCATACAATATTGGCCTCGAACTTACAACACTCCTCGTTTTCAACGTCGATGATTTCAGGAATATTTTTTTACAAGGCACGTACATAATTTACCAATGACACTTTTGAAGCAGAGAAAGTGCACGAAAAGTTAACAAAATAATGCAAACAAAAGCATTAACCTCCCGTACATAATAAAATTTAAATAATAAGATACGTTTTGATTGAATCTAAACATTGTGATATCTTCCTAGGAGAAAAACCTACTATAAGAAGATTGTGGTCTGTATCCGTGATTTGTATGGAATGCAGATCAGTAAGTATACCATTTTATAAACTTCGCTAACTGGAATGCTATGTCAAACCATATAGATCTGACCGAAGGAACATAAACTTCAATTGGCCCAACACTCAAATAGATTGTAACGAGTCAAGAAGACGCGTCTGTAATTTCATTACATATATTATAATTCGTATTACTGAATTCTGCGTGAACGCAATTCTATAGATGCGACATAATTTAGGTTAACAGCTCGTCTCCAGTAGCGGCAGTAGCCTCCTCGGCCTGAACGTAAATCACTCAATCAATGTTACATTTTATTAGACTAACATCGCCATCGGACGCAACGCTTCTATTGCGTAACAACACAACGGACTGTTTGCGTCTCATACTCGAACCGTGTTATCTCAGCCACAATGGACAACATTTTCTGATGTTGTCTGATGTATGATTTCGGTTATAAATATTTTTTTAGTTACAACTTTGTTATTATTCATGAAGGCAATATTGTCTATTTCCCCGAAGTGGATAACGGCTACAAACACCTTATTTCATAGCACACGTTCGAAGCATCCATTTTAAAATTTCAAAAAATGTTTTAGAATTTAATAATTAACAAATTCAAAATGTACTAATTTCTCAGGATAAAAATCTGTTATAGTAGTATTGATCAATATTTCAATTATGACAACGCAGGGGCAGAAAAATTAAAATACAAAATTAACCTGAAGTCCGGAGCACTTTCTTGTCGGCTTTTGTAAAATGCAAGTTACTAAAATGTAAAATTACATAAGATTGACGATCTGTTGCAGACCTGTTCGTAAACAAAAATGCAATTTATCTAGTCATTCTTATTAGATATAAGCAATGCTTTACGGTGGTCAACGTAGCAAAACAGGTATGTATTTTGGGTACAGTTAAAGAGCGCTATTGCCTGAGATACCGATTATTTTAATCTAAATCAGGCACAGATGCAAATTATTGTATTTAAGAAATAAATGTATTCGTTAAGTATTGCGTTAGTTTATCATGAAATCTTATGAAATTTTAATTCATGAAAAAATATTGTTTAATGCTTTTTGCAACTGATTTGTACACAGTGATTGATGTATAACTACGATTTTGACATGGTTACCTAAAGCACATTACGAAAGTAACATATAATATAAAAATTGATAATTTATTACCGCTTGAAATCCGACCTGAAACTGCACATATTTTATACTAGCGACCGCCCGCAGCTTCGCTTGCGTAGACTACACATTCCTGTTTTAGGTAGCATTGACATTCGAAACGGTTTATACGTACTTTTTGCTAAAACTAATATTGGGTACACCCATTTAAACTTTCAATCTTCATTCTCCACACTTCTTTAAGAAAACCGATCATCATCAGCCCATTTTGCTCCACTACAGGGGCTTAGGCCTCCCCCAGGGCGAGGAGGGAGTTTTGGAGCTTAAATCCACCACGCTACTTCACTGCGGGTTGGGGATTGTAACGACCGCCATCTATTGACAGCGTTAAGAAAACCGATACTCACATACTTTTCACCTCACGTTTCCCACCCTTAAAATGTAGAAATCCAAAAACCCTGAAACACGTCATTATTTATTTATGTTAAAATTTTTGTTTCTAATTTTAAAAAACAAAGACTCTCATACAAAGCCCCTCCATCCCTCCCTCCTTAAATTTGAAATTTCCAAATATTCCTTTCTTAAAAAATTAATACTCACGTTATAAAATAAACCCCTATTCCAAATTTCGGCTTCCCAGACTTAGTATTTTCAGCTTTATCTACGCTGATAGGTCAGTGAGGACAAACGACAGACAGCCACAAAAAGTAACTGATGTCACTCTTGACAACCTTCTTTCACGTCTGCTAAGTTTCATTAAAATCAGTTCAGCTGTTTTAGAGATAGCTCGTATAGACACATAGACGTACAGACAAACAGACGGACAAAAAGTAGCGTATGTCACTTTTGAGCACCTCCTTTTCATACCCGTGAAATTTCATCAAAAACGGTTTAGACGTTTTGGAGATTAGCTCGAATAGACAGATGGACGTACATACAGACATACAAAGAGCAGTGTATGTTACTTTTGACCACTTTCTTTCCATATCTGTGAAGTTTCATCAAAATCAGTTTAGCCGTTTTGGAGATTTATTCGAATAGACAGACAGACAGATAGTATTATTTTATACATATAGCCTATAGCCTTCCTCAATAAATAGGCTATCCAACACAAAAAGAATTTTTCAATTCGAACCAGTGGTTCCTGAGATTTGCGCGTTCAAACAAACAAACAAACAAACAAACAAACAAACAAACAAACAAACAAACAAACAAACAAACAAACTCTTCAGCTTTATAATATTAGTATAGATATTAAATCTGACGCCGGGAATGACTGATTGATAAACTGAAATTCGTTGTTTCCGGTCGCTGCCCGCACCACCTTGCACTATCCCTATTCTCTACTAGCGTCCACTAATTAAAAGTAAAACAACTTCTTTCATATATTTGGTGCTAGTATACCGTCAGCTAGGCATAGGCTGAGTGATGCGTTTTTAAGCCAGTATAAGTATGAAAACTTGATTTTTTATTTTTTATATTTTTTTTATTATTATTATTAATACTGATACAGTGCAACATAGAAAAGGTATAATATTTGTTATTACTAAGTATTAAGAAATATTAAGGAACCATATGTGCGAATAATGTAAAGGGGAACGCTTCGGCTTCGCTCGGTATTTTTTTTTTGCTAAATCTTTTTTTTTTGGAAATATATTTGCGAGTATATTAAATTGGTAAGGTTTTATTAAAATTTAAGTTTTTCATGACCTTATCTAAATACAAAATTTCATCCCAATAGTTAGAGCCGTTTCCGAGACAGGTTACACGATATTTTAGGATGTCCGGCTGATTGTTAATTTGTAATTTATTTAGTTAACAGTTTATTAATTAAAGTTTCAATTTTAATGCTGTTAATATTGATTCGTTGAAGTTTATACAGACGAGAGATACGATTCAAGGAAATATTTATTGAACGAGAATAATACGTTATACTGAGAATAGCTCCGCTTATTCGTTGACCTCCCTTTCTACGTATCATATACGAGAATGTTATTTATTATACAGGATAAAGATAACGTGTTCTTTAAATTAGAACAATAGCAATTGTTGCGACTTCACCATAGAGGTTGAATTGATCCCTTACATAGAAGTAGGTAAGTACATTGAAATCTTTAAAAAAATCAAGGTTAAATTTTACTTGATTATAAGTATTTGTAACCACTACATATTTAAATGTAAAAAAAAAATCATGCACAGGGTGGCATTCATTCATGGGTGGGTGACATCTTTACAAGGAAAATAAAATAAAAATGTTGGCCCCTCGGGTCGGGTTTTCTCGAATAGCTATTTAGAAAGCATTACGAACATTTTTGATAATTTATAAATTTATTGTATATACCTCCTCTGATTCTTTATCAAGAGATGATCAAGAGCCACTAAAAAGTTATACAGCTATAAAATTTATCAACATAAAAATTTGTTTACGAAAAAATTACTCGTTAACCACTTTTGTCTTTCAGAATCAAAGTACAACTTACTGTAGAAAGCTCATAGAAAGCTTGATCTCTACGAGTATTACAATTTTCAGTGAACGAATAGTTTTTTCATAAGCGGGTCCTATGATTGAATTCACTGAACGGTTGCACACTTTATTTCTAATCTAAAAGTAAGTATAAAAACAGTATCGCGGTTCATGAACGGTTTATCAAGTCATACTTTCGCTTTACTATAATATAATTTCTTTGAAACGTCGCGAAAGCACAACGGTGATTTGATCTCGTAATCGATAAGTCTCGGATTCCATTCTCACGTTTTGAATTATCGCGATGACCTGTCTTGAAGTAAAGATGAGTGATTTTCTCCGATACAATAATTGCAAATGATATTCTAATAAGTTTTGAGGCAAATTATATCCACTTCCACTTCTTCCACCAGCCCATTAATGCCTCACTGCAGGGGCTTAGGCCTCCCCCAGTGTGAGGGGAATTGAAGCTTAATCCACCACGCTGCTCCGATGCTGGTTGGTGGATTTTAACGACTGCCATCTGCTGATGGCACCCGGGACCGACAGCTTAACGTGCTCTCCGAGGCACGGAGTCAGTAAGCTCGGATTCGAAACACGGCCGTACGGCTTTCTAAACCACAAATAGGTTCGCTGCGCTCGCGCTATCACAACATTATATTACAATTTATACCCGGAAAATTATATAGTTTAATATTGTCTAACTAAACTGAGAATCAAGAATATGTATATCGTTAATTATATAGTGATTCGCTCGGCTCTAGCTATGAATTAGGTGGTGTTTAAAACTCGTAAAACTAATCAATTGCGTTGTATGTTTGTAGGTTTGTAAACTGTTTTTATTTTTTCATAAAAATCACATATTCGATATTCCGTTGACCGTCAAAGTCGGTCGTTACAACTCATAGTCCTTACAAGCAATAATAAATCGTAATATACAAACATGTTTAATAAAATACATAATAACATGTAGTACTACACCTATCAAAAAGTTGAAAATAACTTGAAAATAAAAACCCGAAGTACATATACTTAGTAGGTGTATACGACAGAGTCTATACATATTCGTAAGTATAGTTCCAATCAAGCTTTATGGCGGATCTGAACATAGGCGCAAGTCGCGTCGCAGTAACCAGTTCTAGGTGCAGCGGGACGCAGTGAAACGAGGGGTATATGATTGTACCTGCCTGCGTAAGAACGCTTATAGCGTTGTATTCCGATCCGCCATAAAGTTTGAGCGGAACTATACAATACACCACATACATTTGGTTACCTAATAATAACAATACCTAATGCGTAGGAAAAAAATTGGGAAGGGATGCACAAATATTTCAGTATATATAGAGTAGGGTTAGACACTCCAATAATTGTTAAATTAGTAGTTGTATCTTTTCCTTGTCTATTGACGTATAAGCAGTGTTCTCCTAAAGTTTTGTCTAGGACTTCCGTACTCTATAAGTAATAGCATTATGGGTAACACCGTAACGTACAGGTCGTGCCAAACAACTTGATCGCCCCAAACATGCCGTTTAAGCAATCGCGGGGTCAGCTCTTGCCGCGCTGATACATATTTTCAGCAACTGAGATGTTACTCGCCTCGACTTCAGAGCGATGAAGAAGATTGGCACTTGCTGTAATAAGAAATACGTTACCGTATTCGGCATGAACGGTGCACATGTGCGGCTGTTGGGGATGCGGACACATCTCGGGCACGAAATATTCGGGCGAGTAGTACTCCCCGTAGTAGGAGTCGCCGGCGGACGCCGCCCCGCCGCCCGCGCCGCCGCCCTCCGCCACGCCGACGCCAACCATGGCGCCTCTAGCCAACTAGCAGCGCATTACACGCGCGATCAACACCCGCATCCACTTTCCACTCTTATCGCTCTGTGGACAATTAAAAAAGATCGTTAAAGTTTATGAAAATATACCTATACATATTATGGAGGTATTTGCCTGTGACAGTTAACATTTCCCTTACGCAACGTCGCGTCGGTCGCCCATTCGGGTCGTCCCGCGAAGCCATAATCCTATATGGGTACAAGCAAAAACCTTGCGGCTATCAGCTGTTTTGACCTTGATTTCTTTTCTCCATGTCATCTTAACTTTTACTTAAAAGTTATTACATTCAATAATTTTGTGTACACCTTTGCCGAGCTCTTTGCAACATTGCCATCAACTTATTTTTCCGCTCCGCCACCTCTAAAACTATTTGTGATCAAAAAACACCCCTTTGGCTTTAATATACAAAGTATATCCCAGTCATGAGATAGCCGAAGCCATTAGTGCCGTCCGTTGCTCAAGAACCGTCGACATCGATACATCCGCATGTACATCGTGACCGTATTTGCGTTTTAAATGGGGAGATGTCATGGCGGCTCACGAGTTCTGCGTGGATGAGTCCACAATCTGTGTCAGTGATTTCCGAGCGGCGCTTTTGCGAAACCGTTCGTCTACAAATAATTTATATTAAATTATTTGCACACACTAAAAGTAATAAAATCACGATTAGAAGGTTAAATCTAACCTTGAAGTTTAAATGTCCACGTGAGTGAACTTTAACGTTTTGGACGTCAATAAGTTTTTAAAGCTTGTTTAAACTATTATATTAGCTAGTTTTTAACACAAAGAACATGTAAATACAAATAATCTTAAATAAATTAGATGAATAAATAAAAATATATACCTAAATAAATATATATATAATTGAAAAAAATAATTTTTAATTAGACATTTGAGTCATGCATAAAAGAAACCATAAAAAGTAAAATCTAGAGAATTAAAATTCGATCTTTATAATCCAATTGGTGCAGATAACCCAAAGAAGGTAATTAATTCCCTAGCTATAGATAATAAAACTCATATAACCTGATCGTTGGAAACGGTTACTTTCATTTGAGATCGATTCAGATTGTAAAAACTGACGAATATCACTAATAATAAAAAACAAAAGATATATATATATATATATTTATGATCGCCGAGCAGTGAACAAATAACTCAACAATTTAGCGGAATGCGCACGTATCACGCAGCCATGTGGAAAAAGTAACACAGAGCCAGTAAATTATAATAATAACACGAACGACCAACTACGAACAATAAATTGCTAACTAAATCACGGAATATATCCCGAAGATTAACCATCTTTAGATTTTGATTATATATATATACTTATATATATATGGGATATGGGTTATTCCGATCGCCAGCTGGCGCTTTATGAAGGCGACGATAGCGCCATTGTGGTGAACGGTGAGAAGGAAAAAGTGGACTGAAAGTCGCACTAAAGAGTGAAGACGTTATATTTTTATCAAAATACAGAAAAAATACTTTAAAGTTGTTTCGTTTAAATAGTAATCCTACATATATATATTATTATATTTAGATTCTTACCATTTTTTCATTAAGACTTGGCTCCGGTCAATGGATATAACACGACAGCAAAAGAGAAAAAAATGGATGGAAGGGAGTAAAGGTAGATGACAAGTAAACATCTATAAGCAAGTGATTTATTGATTTGAGTAGCCGAGATGTCAACCGAAATATACTGCTATTATATTTCTTTAATGAACATCTTTTATGTCCATTAGTGTGACTAATTTAACCGTAAAGCACAATTGCGTCATAAACTGTCACTCAGCTTCTATTTATGACGTCGCTGATACGCTGACGCATGACGTCATCGCCACAACGTTATTACACCTCGTTTCCACCAAGTATAATACATTGTATTATACTGTCATATCCATACTGTATCACTGTATTATACAGTGTATTATACTTGGTGGAAAAGAGGTGTTATAGTTGACGTATTTTACTAATGCAAACATATCTTATCAGAAAAAAAACTAATACCCACAACAAACCGTTCGCAAATATGATAAAGTATACTTACTGTAATATTTATTCGGTTAGAAGATTTCACAATATCACAGCAGTTAAATATTACCGATCAAATAAATATATTTACTTTTTTTTCTAAATGAATGGACTAAACACAATGAGACACTATCGAAAAGTGAACTAAATAATCCTAAAGTGTACTACCACGTACTACTACGAAATGATTGATCCACATATCAGCGTTTTTTTTTATATTATTTATACCCGAGTATCAATGACCGGATTGAGTCATGGATAATGTATCTGTGCGGATAGTCTCTTTTGCCCGTTTTCAAAAATATTGGACATAGGTAGGATTATATAGACATTTTATGTTTCGGGTACGAATTATTCGTTAGACCATTTTACTCTACCGGGTCGACACAAAATATATTTTTCACACGTTTAGGATATTTTGTTAAAAGTGATTGGAGAAAAGGAAATTTAATATTCGTTCAGTTTATGCACAATATTGTTGAATATCGATTTTGTTGAAATTATAGAAATAAGTGTACTCTACAATCATTTAAGGCAAAGTCCCATTAAAATACAAATTTAGTAACAAGTTTCTTAGCAATTAAATAAATTAAATTTGGGAACAAAAATATATATAGGCATTCTTCAACTCTTCAACAGAATCTCTTAATTTATATCGCTATGTGAATAAGTTTTATAAATATGGCTGGTTGACGATTAAAAATCAGTTTTATATCAACCGTAATAAAATAATACACTTCTGGATAGGTCATTGAATAAGGGAAAAAAATTGGTTATAAAGAACGGCCTCGAGCCAACGCGGCACAGCCGAAAGACCTCTGCATAACACACTTCATAGTAGAAACTATGTTCATGTCATAGGCTTATATTAATGTTAGAGAAAATTGTAAGGCTGCGATAACGCCTTAGCTCTATAATAACTACCGAATGCATTTTCCCCGTTTGCCTCTGTATGAATTTAATGTACATAATACGTATTTAATCCTTAGTCTTTGTTAATACCTAACTATGACGATTATTTTTTAAACACTAAACGAATGCATCTTACATATAAAACGTTTTAAGTCTAGAAACTTCTAGAGCTACATTCAGTAGGCGTTAAATATATTAAATATTTCACGTATAAGTGTTAACTGAGTCGAGTACATCGTATTTAAATGTAATATTTTTGCGAATTGAAACTGTCTATTGAATCTAAACTTCTTACGGGTCATTGATCTCTTTGTACACCTTTCTTTTTTTTGTTTAACCAGCAGTAACGTTAAAAAGTGTTGATGTACACAGAACTATTGTTTTTCGAATTACTTAATTAAATAGACATTTCGTAATTAATTTGTTTCAAGTTATCTAGTTAGTCGTGTGCTAATAAGCATTTTTTTTGTGTCACGCAATACGACTAAAGAAAATCGCAAACTCGAAAAAATTATAATTTGTTTAAATTGTACAGGTCATTGGCCTTTAATGAAAAGTGTGTAAATCGTAGCATTATTTAATAATTTATTACGAACAATTAATTTATGCTAAAAACCGGATTTTGAATCCGTACCACAGTATATTATTATATGATTTCTATTGTTAATTTCATTTTGCTCCTGAATGTATTTTATTATTTTCGTACATTATAGTATTATAGTAGGCTTAGAATCGGCATTGCGCCGAAAACTGTGCCGTCAAAGGTGAGCTAACTGGCGTAGTTCGGGTCTTGAATTGGCCTTAATGAATCCGGAAGCTACTTATCTTGTTTCCATTTCTTTGATTCTCTTTTAGATTTTGTTATCTATGACACACATGTATTAGTATCTTTAACCGTCTTCGAAACCGAATGTGAACCGATTTGATGGTGCAAGCACTAAGAAACTTGTATGCATTTTTATGGAACCGTTATTTGTTTCCTCTAATAATGCGCATTCGCTGTACTTATGGCTGCGGTCAAGCACACAAGCAGCAAATTATTATTTTCATTCTTAATTTTTTTTTTAACCGATAACTCATTTTGTCATCAGTTTCCTCCAAACGGCGCTTTCTTATTTCAGTAACGTGTTTAGAAGGATATACTAAATACAAATAACCTACGGTTACCACTAAAAATTTAAAACTAAGTACCTCTACATTAAAACGACAGAAAATGATGTAAATTTGTCTATATATACATAGAAAAGTTAAAGTAATATTAATTCTCACTTAAAAAAGAGCATTGAATGACGATATACGAACTGATATTTAGGAGTACATCATTAGTAATTTTTTTAATAATCTGTAGCTTTATAAATGTTTCAAGCCTGAAGTGAAAGTATGAAAGTTTGAAGTTCATCAATGGGATAGCATAAAAGCTTGTAAAAAGACTTTCGATTTTCTAAATTTTTATATATTATCACTACAGAGCATATCAGATCCAGAACAAAGATCATTATCATTTCAGCCATCGGATGTCCACCGCTGAACATAACTCCCATTAGATTTCCACAAGAAACATACCAAACAGCGGCTCGCAACCTTGTTCAAATCTGAAGTTCATCTAGTCCACCTGGTCTACCCGGTTCGTGGTCGCCACTCGAGAGCCAATCTGTCCCAGTGGTTATCTGTTCTCAGGTTTGGTTTTGGACTTGGGAAGTGACCGACTAACGCAAACTTGAGCCATCTGAAAAGCGTTCATGGCTTAGACTTTTGGTACGTTACGTCAGTTCGATTGGTCTATCGTTGCGGCGAGTGTGTTCAGGACTTGCCTCTTCAGGACGACGCAACGCGACGTGACCCCGTACAATAATAGTACGTAAAAACTACGCATACGTCAGTAGGTGACGTAATTGCCGCCTCTACGTTGTTATTATGTACTCTTACGGTACGGGGTCGCGTCGTCCCGAAGGGGCCCTATTTACATAACAACGATCAACCATTCCGGCGTTAATATCAAACACGACACCTCAACGTTTATTCAATTGAATATCATCTTGTTTATTCGATTGTCTGGAGCGCGCGGCGGACGGCCGTCAGCTTGCCAGGACCACAATTCTAAAGACATTAACATGAAATCGAGTTCACTTCGCGTATATTGTATACTATAATATTGTGAGCATAAGTTCATTTTACGTAGCAGCGCTAGTAAAATTTATCTAATAAATGTAGTGGCGCGTTAAATATTCTAGGAAAGCCAATTGTTTAGTGGTAACTGGTCATTTAACATCTCTGTTGTATAAAATTTTGAATGTACTATTCAACCAGCAAAAAGGTTCCATAACTTATCCAAAAAGGTTCTATAAAGGTTGTATCAGTGTTTGTGGTGTCAGCTTCGATTATTAAGTCATGTCAGATTATTAAGTTTCTTAACATGTTCAGCTAATTTGATGCACATATTTCCACTCGCCAGCCTAAACTTGATAATAAATGATGTCGCAGAAGTGACAGCTCGTATATGAGTCTCATTGATTGAGTACAGTGTAAATATGTATTGAATCTCTATCTCTCTATCAGAGGGTTTGCCTCAATTCGAAGAAACCGACTTTCTTTCGGATTCCATTATGCAAACATATCTTATGACTTCCTGATGCCAGATAGTTACTCTAAAGTTTATCCAAACCTTTCCAAGAAACGTCATCATTTTAAGGCCACGAACGCATGACTCATACCATTTCGGAGAGTCGCTGAAACCACTTTTTGATGGTAAAATTACCTTTTGACTATCATTTATAATTTACGAGCAATCGCCGTGTCTGTATACACAATTTTTATGTGGCTCGAATTTCTGGCGTGGACTCCCTTTCTGAAAACGATGACAATGACTTCAGTCCGTTACAGTATATTAATACAGAGAAAAACAAGAACGTCATATTACAAACATTTACTTGAAAGCTATTAAATTAAAGTCGATAAATGGTTATTGATGGATGTTAAATCATTGGAAAATAACCAAAAGGATCATATTAACACTATACAAATAAACTACACAAGAAACGTGTAGTTAAAAACTTCAGTTAAACATAAAAAGGTTTCATCGCGCAAGTCAATGATCTTATGGAATCTGCACGCAAGAGCCGAGACTGATATTCGACGTCAAAGCAAATGCGAACGTTCAACTCAACATTCAGGAAAAAGTCAAATAAACAGGTCGTTTTTTATTTTAATTAATTAATTTATATATAGTGTTGTTGGTCTTTGGATTGTTTTGCGGACACAAACACAAAAAGTGACAGCTCGAAAATAGGTTTTACTTGACAGCTTGCTTACTACTACACGCGCATCTCTGCACCAGGCAACACATACTTGGCGCTATACCAGAACTAATTAGTCTTGATCATTACTATTTTTATTTATTTAAGAATTAGTTTTCTTTTATGTCAGGTTTTTAATGTTGCTTTATTTTAGATAATAACTAGCGATCCGTCCCGGTTTCGCACGGGTAGCAGAGCCATAATGTTTTTACGGTCGTAGTGTCGTATCAGCTTGTTGTGTCGAACATGTGGACTGGATTTCATTAGATTTAAATGTAACGCAAGTTCGCCCAACTTGGATTATTTTTAATGTATTTTATTTCGAATTCTATAAATATATAAAAAAATAAAGAATAAATACCTAAAAACAAACTAAAATATTTTTTTGTATACAACATTGATAACTTCAGCCTAACCACGCGTGTCGCGTCGTCCGGTATGGCTCCTAAGATATTGATTTAAATTGTAGAACACAAACGGCAATCATAATGTTCATGAAATGCTGAAGGTAAATATCGTATTTAATTTGATAAAGATTAATACCATATCCGTATAAATTGTTTTCCAATCACCTCATCATTTTACATCATAAAAAATATTATAGTAAGTTATCCATAAAAGATAGATATATGCCATCGTGGACTTTTCTTTAGTCCTATAAAAGAGACACAATTTCTCCATACATTATTTTTTATATCTCAAAAGGATTAGGCAGTATTTTCGATGAAAGTTCCCAACCGGCTTGATTTTTTCCGACTTCCTCAACAATAATCGTCATATTTCAACAAATTTCCTCTTGAATCACTCTGTCCATTGATGTCAATAATATGCCAATCCGTTCGGTACTTTTTGAGTTTGTCGCGTTCAGACAGACAGACAGACGCGGCGGGGGACTTTATTTTATAATATGTAGTGATAACAATAATACCTGGGACATCTCACACAGCGCTATGTAGTCCCGAACTAAGCAAAACTTGTGTTATGGGTGTGGGTTAAGATGTCTTTTAAAGTTCCATAAAAAAAAATTATTAGACAATACTATACTGTGCCACAGTTATCGTATGAGGAGTTTTGCAATACGAGTGCATTTTGTTTTTGATACGTGGCGATGGCGAAACCGAGGTCCCATTGAATGAGGTGACCTTTTCATTTCCCATTTCGTCAAATTGTACTATTTTTGATTGTGGACCGATTGTTTTCAAAATCAATGTCTAAGAGTCTGTATGGTCTTCGATCACGAATCTGTGCTTAGAACTAAAAAAAATACTGCTTTTGAATCTGTTTTTGTTTTTGAACTGCTTGCTTTCAAAATCGATATCTATGGGCCCATGTGGTCTCCCTTCACAAATCTGCGGTCAAAACTGAAAATAGTGTCTGCCATTTTGAACTTCTTTCTTTCTGGGCCCAACACTACTAAAATAAAGTCTGTTTCATATAGATTAAAATTTTATTATTATTTGGTCCACATTACAAAAAAAAACAAGTCTGTATGCGTTATTACAACAACGATTAATACTTTTGTCAATACATTTACTATTAATACGTTCTTTAAGACATCGAAACTTGTACCGTAATGTTGTATTTTACATTACTAAGTCTTTTTACTTTACACCTATCACAAACGAGCATTCTGTTTGCAACGCATGCGTGAACCGCGAAAAGCAACCCGCTCGCGCCCTTAGCTCCCACCATTATTTATTTCTATAAATAGAGAAACCGCGTGAACACCCCTGTTTTGACTTACTTGCATTATAGTTTAAAAAAACTAAAAAACTCTCACTTTAATCCAAATCGATCTATAAAGAAGAAAATAACTTTTAGAATAAGAATAAAGTGTTTAATGAGGAAAAATAATGTCATTGTAAAAAAGCGTGGGGTCTCCGATATCAGTTGTTTTAAATATTTCATTGCACTCTATGATTTTTCACAATAACATTAATATTCTATTTTTTTTCTACTTATTTTCTTTTTTAAAGTTCGATTGTCTATCAAAGTGTAATTTACCCCTGTTTTGACTAACTTGCCCTTTAAATTTAACGATCATTCAGACCGCCTTCTAAAAATATTATAGTTTAAAAAAACTGAGGAACGTGCGCTTTAATACCAAATCGATCTATAAAGAAGAAAATAACTTTTAGAATAAAAATAAAGTGTTTAATGAGGGAAAATAATGTTATTGTGACAAAACGTAGGGTGCCCGATATCAGTTGTTTTAAATATTTAATTGCACTCCACGATTTTTCACAATAACATTAATTTTCTATTTTTTTCTACTTATTTTCTTTTTTAAAGTTCGATTGTCTATCAAAGTCGTATCAAAGTGTAATTTATAATTTTTTTTAACATGTTATTTTTTTTTAGTCTTAATATTTTTTAAACTACATTCCATCAAAATTTACAAACATAAAGGTGGAACTCACAATTATCTATAAAACGATGAAATGATACAGACCGATACAAAGCTTTATGTCGGTGCGAACCTAACCACAGACGAGTTCCCTCGTAAAAAAACTATCCTGGTGCATCATCAGTTCGACTATTAGAATCCAACCTATATACAAAGTTTGTATTCGTGCTATTAGCCGTTGGGGAGTATCCTCGAGAGGAAACAATCCTGGCAGCAGCATCAAGTTATGTTTATCCATTTTAGTGTATTGTCATCGAAGTTACATACGTATTTTGAATTTCAGCCCAATATCTTCAGTAGAAGTGGGTGGTAATCGCGATTAAAGATTCCATTACATACAAACAAACATACAGGTGTAACTTATAAAAGCATATTAAAATAAAAATGAGCAGCGACTTTTTTTGTGATTTTTTTGTTTTTTTTTAATATATTTTATCTTAAATTTACTTACCTACTTCGCTGTTGCCCCATTTAGAAATTTCAAAATTAGATGTTACCTTTGACAACGCTTTAAAATTCCAAATTGTGGTTATTAATAACATAACTTTCAGCGAGCAAGTTTGGACCCAAGCCTCTTTACCAATGAGGTACGGCGGCTTGGGAACCCGCAAAATTTTAAGTGTCTTTACTCTTTACCAGCTTTTCTATCTTCGATCCATAAGTACTTCGGACCTCGCTGATAAAATTCTTGAAGCCCTTGTGGCAATAAACTGCAAGATAGCGTATTTGGATGAAGCTACAAATACCTGGCTAGCTGGACCGAGTCTAAATTTACCGCCCACGCCTAACATTCAAAGGGTCTGCACCGCATCCTTGGCTTCCCTTAATTCATTAATAGAAGCTGCTAATGGTAGACAGCGCCAAATTGCTGGCAGTGTCTAGGCCTCGGCCAGACTCTGATCACTGATTTCATTCCTACCCGTTCCCCAAAACAGGCACTTTTATGGACCCTAACACCCTGCGCGTAGCGGTCGGCCTTCGACTCGGGGTTAAGATCTGTACAGATCATCGCTGTATTTTTTGCGGAGTTGCTGTTGGATGGCCTTGGCCACCATGGACTTTCCTGCTTTTCCGGCGCTGGCCGCCTCTCCCGCTACGCCACACTTAACGACATACTGAGAAGAGCTCTCGTCAGTGCCAATGTCCCGGCGACACTCGAGCCACGTATCATTCGAGACGATGGAAAACGGCCTGATGGTATGTCATTAATGCCCTGGGGAACGAGCCGTGCGCTGGTTTGGGACGTTATCTGTGTCGTCACACTAGCTATTTCTCGGCAACCGCTAGGAAAGCCAGTGCGGCGGCGGAGGCGGAGGCTCGTGAGTGTCAGAAAGTGGGTAAATACAGTTGTCTCGGCTCTTCATATGACTTTGTTGCATTTGGCTCTCGGGCCATGGGGCAAGAGCACATGAGCTCTTCGCCGAACCCAGCAGAGATTAAGTTAGGCAATGGGTGACCCTCGCGCAGACGGTTTTCTTGCGAAAAGGATTTCCATTGTCATTCAGCGCAAAAATGCCATCTGCGTAGTGGGCACCATTCCACGAGGACCCCACTTTTTACATATGTTTTAATTAAATATTTTTATTATTAAAAATTTATTAGTCGTTAATGTATATATACATATACTGTATAATTGTATATACAGTGTAAGTTTTATTTTATGTCTAATTGCTAAGCTATCTGCTTGGTAACAAAAATAATTAAAACTAATTTAGTTCATAAAATAATATTATAAATTTATTTACAGTTAAGTCTCAAGATTGATTGGGTTCAACTTTAGCATACGTACGTATTCCATACGTATTCGGATGGAAAAGAAAAAAGTGATACACCCGACCTTTCGCTAGCGCTGCTCACAGCGAACTGAAACACGACATCGTTTTCGCTTGTCAATGAACTGTCAGCTCATACAAAATAGTATGGCGAAATTTTGATGAAAGTGCATATTATTGATAATTTTTTTCTGCCACTTTTACGTTTATTATCAAAATTTCCTCTAACAGAAAGAAGGAATGAAGTATTAACAATATTTCAATGATTTTTTAATCTCAAAAAAACTTGTGATGATGGTGTAATATGTACCGAAAAATGTTCATTTTCCGAGATTTCGGCAAAAGTGGGTTACAAAATAATGCTTTTTCATTGTGAAAGAGTGAAAAATATGCAAATGTTTTCTGACACGATTGTAAATTAAGAACTATTCTTTATTTCAGCATCAGGTTTATAACGATGTACCTTTCCAAACTTCCCAAAAATGTACCTAAACATGCCGTTATTTTGTATATGCCCCCTTAAGCACTTGTAAACCGCGCAACGGATTTTGATACGATTTTCATAGCCAATTACATAATTTCTTCGAGAATGTTTATAGGTATAATACACTAGCTTTTGCCTCCAGCTTCGCATATGTTGTTGTACGTTTTGTAATATTTATCGGATTTTAATAGAATCTTTTTAAATATGCATCTTATATGATAATACGAACGCCAGAATTACAGAATTACTAGACTTTATTTTGTAAAAGCCCCCCAAGCCTCCACCGTCCGCCTACTTTGCTTGATGAAAATGGAACCGGAAACGGGCTGGATCAGGACCGATCAGCGATAAAATATTTGAGTGACGGAAACGAAAATGGGAAAGGGAAGAACGGGAACAAGATAAGCTTAAGATAAAAAAAGTGATCCAAATGACAAACGAATTTCGCGCGAGTGAAGCTGTGGGCAGGTCGCCAGTAATTATATAATTATAAAGTGCAATTCAGTTTGCATTCAGTTTGCACTAGTGACCAAGATCAACAAGGTCCCGGAGAAGTTATTGGCCAAATATAGCAACAAACGACAACTGATTGCTCTGATACGTTCCGCCTTCCAAAGCCAGGGATTTTTTAATAATACCTCGGACATCCCACACAGCTCCATCTAGTTCCAAACTAAGCATGCTTGTAAACTTGTACTATGGATACCAGACAACAGATACAAATACTTAAATAATCTTATAGATTTTTTTTTACACCCAGACACGGAACAAATAGATATGTTCATGCAAACAAATATTTGTCCCGGGCGGAAATCGAACCCGCGACCCTTGGCTTCGCAGTTAGGGTCTCTAACCACTCGGCCAACCGGTCATCGATTGAGACAAAACAGGCAGTCGAGGTGCTGACTGCAACATCGTCAAGGCACTTGACAAGAGCATCTCTTTTCAGTCAATGCTAATCGTTGGAGATGATGTGGACCTCCTTGTCCTTTGGTTTGGGATCGGCTGTGAAGAATGTTTATTTCGGTAAAAGTGATAGAGGTGGCTCTGGCCCCTTACAATGTTCCTCAATTTTATTCAATCCTGGAAATTTGGAAGTCCCCCCAGAATTCGAGTTGTTTCTCCACGCCTTTGCTAGGTGCGACTCACTCCACCTCTGCCCTTTCTGGCATGGGAAGAACAAACTGTAAAGCGCAATTTAGAAAACGTTGAACTCGTCACCATATTTAAAGTGTTCCTCCAACATAATTTAGCTTACTAAGCCATCGTAGATGCCGGAGCGAAATGTCTAGTAACTCTGTATGGAGACTACACTGAAGATATCCTCTACAGACTGCGCTATAAAAAAAATACAAAGAGCCGCCTTTGTTAAGGTTGGCCTCACCGATTTGCCTCCAACCAAAGATGGTGCAATATTGCACGCTTATCGAACTTACCACCAAATTCAGAAGTGGTTGGGGGTGGAAAAAGATGCGGCTCAATGAGGATGAAAAAAGAATGAACAAAGGCTCATTCCAAAAACAATCATGAGCAAAGTGGCTCCCCCTCTCTTACGAATTTTTCATTATGCTGTAAGAAAGGCTGTAGCGCAGGCGGCTGTACCTGCGTAAAAGCAGGCCTCAAATGCTCGGCACTCTGCAAATTTTGCGCCGGTGTCTCTTCACGTAACGTCGTCGCCGAGCTTCAAATTGGAAGAAGAAGTAGAAGACGATGTCGACAATCATGTGCTGATTTTCAGGCTTAATCAGAGAAAAGAGAAAATTTGCGAAAAATGCACTTTTCCCATTTTTAATAATTTTAAGGTTTGCGAGTAAATTATACGGCCTTGTTTCTAGCCTGTCTTTCCTATCATGTTACCCGTAAAATGAGTACTGGAGCAGCTTTGTGGACTAAGCTCCAAGCCCCCTCATCCCTAAGGGAGGCCCAAGCTCCTGAAGTGGTGCATTAAGTAGCTGAAGGTATGATATGGTATCCCGTTCAAACGCGCCATTGATGTTTCACATCAAAAAGCCAAAACTGCATGATTATTGTGGGATCTAATGATGAAAAAGGAAACTGCTGTAAATCATTACATATTAGGTAGAAAACAAAGCCCCCCTGCCGCGCCGCATCTGTCTGTCTGTCTGAACGCGATAAACTCAAAAACTACGGAACGGATTTTCATACGGTTGCCACCAATGAGCGGAGTGACTCAGGAGGAAAGTTTACGTCTATAATTTTTTGCTTTAATGCTTTATGTAAATTAGTTGAAATATGACGATAATTGTTGAAGATGTCGGAAAGAATAAAGCCGTCTGGGAGCCTTCATCGAAAACACTGCCTGAGGAATTGTTCCTCTTTTATAAATCTAAAGAAAAGTCTGTGATAACATATGTGTATCTTTTAAGGATAGCTTACTATACCTATTTTAATGTTTAAAAAAATGGTCACGTATGATATGGTCATTTGAAAGCTATTTACACGGGTACGTCATAATTACCTTTTCAAAATAAAAGCTTCCACAAGGACGCGACACGCGTGATATACGAGTAATTTAGGCAGAAGTTATCAATGTTGTATTTTTAAGTATATATTTTTTACTTTTTCAAGTATTACAAAAATTGGGAATAAATGCATTAAAAATACTTCAAGTAGGATGGACATATGTTACATTTAAATCTAATTAAATCTAATCCATATGCTCGACGCAACAAGCTGATCGACACTTCGATAGAAAAAAATTGTAGGCATATTCTTTCTTTGCTGTACTATACGCAGTGCAAAGCCGGAGCGGGTCGCTAGTCGACAATAAAAAATAATTTAAAAAAAAAAATAAGAACCAACTTCAAAAACATAAACTAAAAAGTTAAAAATAAAATTTTCACTTTATAGAAAGGAGCATTAACAGGCGGCATATAGTTAATGAAGTCGGTGCCTACTCACTCAGACACTTTAAATTGTGTTCTATTTTTGTTATAGTTATAAATATATCATTGTTGTAATTGTTATTACCTGGTAAGTACCCATTTAAAGTGTCTGAGTTGGCACCGACTTCATTAACTTTATGCCGCCTGTTAATGCTCCTTTCTATAAAGTGAAAATTTTATTTTTAACTTTTTAGTTTATGTTTTTGAAGTTGGTTCTTATTTTTTTTTTAAATTATTTTATTTTTCAATTTTTAGTTGAACGCATCTGTAACTTATTTGTATTTAGTCTATATGGCGCTACTAAACGCGCTACTCTAATGAGACAGAACCGCGATTACGCAACGTAAATTCAGTGTCAAATTGACGCATCACCATGCCTAGTAGGCAGTGGTATTCCTATGTAAAACTTCAACCTTAATTATTATTTTTGTGTGAACTGAACATTTTGGCACATTCAACCATATGAAGGAAGCCCAACAAAAAGTAACTGCTGTAAATAGTTGAGGAATTCCCTCGACTGTTTATGGTCTTCATCATCAGACCTGTAATGGCACTTATAACCCATATGAGTGCAAAGTTCTCTTCAATAGAAATGAATTAAGTCCAAACACCAGGTAATTGCTGTAAATCGATAAGACGTTCCCTCGATTGTGTATGGTCTCCATCATCAGATCTGTAATGGTACTTATAACCCATATGGGTGCGAAGTTCTCATTAATAGAAATGAATTAAGTCCAAACACCAGGTAATTGCTGTAAATCGTCAAGGAGTTCCTTCGACTGTGTATGGTCTCCATCTTCAGACCTGTAATGGCACTTATAATCCATATGGGTGCAAAGATCTCATCAATAGAAATGAATCAAGTCCAAACACCAGGTAATTGCTATAAATCGTTAAGGAGTTCCTTCGACTGTGTATGGTCTCCATCATCAGACATGTAATGGTACTTATAACCTTTATGGGTGCAAAGTTTTCATTAATAGAAATGAATTAAGTCCAAACACCAGGTAATTGCTGTAAATCGTTGAGGAGTTCCCTCGATTGTGTATGGTCTCCATCATCAGACCTGTAAAGGCACTTATAATCCATATGGGTGCAAAGATCTCATCAATAGAAATGAATCAAGTCCAAACACCAGGTAATTGCTGTAAGTCATTGAGGAGTTCCCTCGACTGTCTTTCAGCTCCATCATCAGATCGACTCCCGACCTTCATTAAATAGTACTAGTAGTAGTACTTTATCAAAATACTTAAAATACGATACTTGAAAATACGATTTTCGAAGGTTGCCCTCAATTTCTCTGGGATGCCATCATCAGATCCTGGTTTCCTTATCATGGTACCATTTCGGAAATATCTCCCTTTCACAAAAAAAAAATCATCCAATTCGGTTCATAAACAACGAAGTTATCCCTGAACACACATAAAAAAAAAAACATATATACGTTCGAATTGAGTAACCTCCTTCTTTTTTGAAGTCGCTTAAAAATGACAGTATAGTAACTGTACATTAAACAACAATACATATTTTAAAAAAAAAAGTGTTAACGTTTTCCTGTTAACTTTAAATGAAGCTACTTGATATTTCCAACGAAATAAAAAATCGGAAAAACATTACTAAAAAAATGTATTACTTTGGGCGTTTTACCTCCGCTGGAAATTCCTAATGTGGAGAGTAAAAACAGCTCATCTCGACGCGTCTCAGAGATGTTCCGAGAATTCATTTACATAGCAAACACGCAGATGTCACTGATTGAACAACAACCTATCGTACCATCTACTACAATCTAATGAACACATACTCGCAATATGATCGAAGTGGCTTTAGTAGAAAGTATGAGTATACCAGACACACACCATGGAGTACCATGGCCAATCAAAACAGACATGTGTTCTATTTCAACCAATGAACTTAACAGATTTTATTTATGTGGATATATTATTCGAATAAACACAAATGTCGTAAGCATTTACAAAAGATTACAAATTATCTTTCGGTTGGCACGATTGATCAATGAGGTATTTTTTAGTAATAATAATAATACTTAATAATAATAATAATTACCTACGCTAAAGACTGGTCATACTATACTTACGAAAATACATTTTGAAATGGTATAATACCACAGAGTAAAATAAGACGCCTTATTTGACTCTGTGGTAATATAATGCAGTCGAAACCATGTCCTTACTAGAGTGGACACACTTCTGAGGATACGTTATACATTAAGGCCCAGGCCAAGATCGGGCTGCTCGGGAGCTCAAGGCTGTATATACTCATGAGCGCGTTTTGAACCTAAGCCTGGTCGTTTTTACCTACGACGACGGGACGGAGACGGTATACTTATAGGATTTTGGGGTACAAAGTTGTGGATTTGTGTTTATGTCTGACCATTATCACCAAAAAATATTGGGCCTATATTTCGACACGGTTTTTTGTAATACATATAGCAGAACAGATTTTTTTTACATGTTTTACGGTTATAGGCAACCAGGGGGCGCTGCAGTGATATGTTTTTATAAAATGACTGGATTGATTTTCATGGAGTTTTTTTTTTAATTATATAGATATCACCTTAGAGCAGGTTCTTAGACATGTTTTACAAATTAAGGCCACTAGAGGATGCTACAGTAGATGCCTTTCTCTAAAATAGCTGAAATTTTGATGTGGTTTTTCGTATTAAACAGGTATAAATAGCTCCAAAATTTACTTGTGTTCGTAAACATTATATAGGATTTGTTCAGTAATGTTTGAACGTGTTATCAACACAAAATAAAATTTGTTTTGATTAGACGATTCTGTATTTGATTGAAAACTCGCTCATCCAATTAAAAATTAAGGGGGTTTTGTTAAGTTTAGAATAAAAATAGTATTTGGTATTAATAGATATGCCTCTTACGAGCCCTCACATCCCGCAAACTATTCTGCCTAGGAAATGGACAAGACAGCTTTTGAAAGTTTGCTCCACAAGTAGCATAGTATTGTCGAATTATTCCATTATAATATTTAAACATTAATAACATTTAAATAGAGACTAGATTTCAAAATAAATCGACGGAAATACACGAAATACACGTTGAGACATCAATAAATTGACGTAAAACAAGTCAATTGGATGCGCAACATAAAAGTTAAATATGAATTGAAACAGAGTACATTCAAACGCTTCCTGAGATTGTCTAAATATTCAAATCATAAATCTTTTGGGTATCCGGCCCAAAATTTGGCTCTATTAATTATTTTAGTACCTATTTAAGTACATTTTTGTATTATTATTAAACAGTTCGATTGTCGATTTACATTTAAAATATCAAATCTATAAATATTTTGAATCTTTTTTTTTTAATAATATCATGGTTTTTATTAAATTAATCTATTTTAATTTATACCAGTAGCTATTCAAGCTATTTAATGTTATAACGTAAATATAATGACAACGAGCCAGGGTAGGCTCCGCCGCGTCGGCCGCCCACGGGGCATCCACCCACGCTCTGACGGCAACCCTTGGCTGAACTACTAAAATAACTCTTATCGCTCATCATAATATACCTGATATAATGTATACATATATTATATATAAATTAAGATCGCATATGTAATGTAATAAAAATATTTATATATAGTTGAATCAATGAATTTACCGCCCACGATCGGTCCGTATACATCGGCATAATAATATTAATTTATTTCGAAATACTAGCCACTTTTTAGGTCCCAAAATTTTGGCTAAAACATTCAAAACTGCCAAAACATTTTGCTCAAATGTTTCACGAAAATCTTTGTAATCGTAAGTATTCGGGTGTCTTCAGAAAACACGATTTTCGCATCAACAAATGCACATTTTCCAAAAGTTACAATTGTAATTGAGTCATCATGATGTCATTATAAAGTATGCAATTAGAAATTTCCGGAAAATGAGTGATTTTTCGACGCGAAAATCGTCAATCTATCAACTATAGACGCGCCACGCGAACAATAATAATAACACACACAATCACATCAACGTCTAGGCCCCAAACTAAGCATTAGCTTGTATTTTGGGTACCAAGCGAAGACACCACACATACATGTAACAACCAAGACCCGGTGCCAGTATTAATATTCATCATATAAATACTGACCCGACCTGGGATTCGAACCCGGGACCTGCTCACTAGGGTCGCTGCTCACTAGGCTAAGCGGTCGTCACTCTATCACGAACAATCTATCACGACGTCTCAAAAAACAATGAAAAAACATCACCATCAAATGATACCATCACAGTGTTACGGACAATCGCACATTATGTTCGTGTTTATTTGTATTCATTAGTAAAGAGTTTTTTTCATAGTAAATGTCATATTGTGGACCATGACAGCGAAATGAACGATATTTTTGAAGCCAATTCTCATCATGAATGGTTCGAGGATAGTGGAAGTTTTTCGATGTCACATGAAGATCTGGGACATGTCACACACGGTCATCTGGTCTCAAACTGGGCAGAGCCTGTACTATGGGTGTTAGACGTCTGATATTCATACTTAAATATATATATAGCAATCTTACACCCAAGATGGAATATATATACAGTGTATATAGATTTTGTTTTGTATATTGTTTTGTTTGATTTTATTGTGTATAGATATATACACAAATATCTGTCCCAGGCAGGACTCGAACCTTTACATTTTACAATATACTGACCAGTGTAACAAAAATAATTTGAAGTGTGGCCATTTTCACCTTATTTCACTCAAATTCATATGAATACCTACTACAAATTAATATATCATTTAATTAATAACAAAAAGTCACACAATCACTTGCATTCCTTACTTACTTAAACCTGTTAATTTGTTTTATTTTATACTAGCATTCCACCCGCGGCTTTGCGCGCGTGGACTTCAAAGTTTCTACCGGGACCGTTAAAGCGACCTGTTTTAACCGTAAAAGGGTAACAAACACGCAGACAGATTTCCCGCGATGAAAAGTAGCCTAATGTCTTTTCTCGAGTTTCGAGGTATCTCTATATCGAATATCATCGAAATCGGTTTTGCCGTTTAACTATGTGAAAAAGTAATAAACTTAGCGACACATTTCCACATGTAACAGACAGACAGAGGCACTTTCGCATTTAAAATACTATCCGAATCAAAATCCTATTTTCAAACCATTGGTATATTAGCAAATCTGTCTAATGTAAATCCTTTGGCGACCTTTTGAAATATACGTAACACACCAAAACACGAAAGCATTTGGGTCTTGAGTAATACTTTTCAACAAAAAAAAAATTACGTAAAGCAGATCTTAAACAATCGAGGAAAATAAGTCTCCACGACTGTTATAAGCTTTTCATTCAAAGTACCTCGCTCTACATTTAATTTTCGTTTCAACCCACGCTTGGATTTCCAGCAAGAATTCGAGGGTTGAAGACACCCACGTTCTTTGTGCCCGTACTTTAATTGTGCTTTTGATAAATGATCTTCCATCAAAAAGATATTTAAGATACGTTATGAATTGGAGTACACAATAAAAATAAGTATGTATGTATATATTTGAAAGTGATTGGCATCTATAATTTGTAATATTCATCAAATACTATTTTATTACTGATTAGTCGATTTATGAACAAACTAGCGGGTGCACCCGGCTCCGCCCGGGTGGACTACAGAAACGTTTTCCTTCCCATTCCCTCCTCCCTTCCAGCCACTTACTCTCCCCTGCCCTCCCTTACCCGCCTCTCTCCTATCAACCCAGCCTCTATACTCAATAAAAGTCCTTTTTTTGCCAATGAAAGTCACATCAAAATTGGTTCAGCTATTCCGGAGATCAGCCCGGAAACAAAAAAAAAACAATATTATAAAAATGTAAAATTTGTATGTTTGTTGCTTTCTATCTGCGGCTCCGCTCGTGTGGACTACACAGTTGTACAGTGACCCCTTTTTCCAGTATAAGAAGTAGCCTATGTCACCCTACAGCTTATATAAACTATATCTATGCGAAAAATTATAGCGGTCCCGGTACAACTGTGTAGTCCCCGCGAGCGGAGCCGCGGGTGGAAAGTTAGTTTGCGAAATAGCCCATGTTATTCGCTGATAATGTAGCTTTCTATAGGTGAAAGAATTTTTAAAATCAGTGTATAGATTACAGAGTGTACAGAAATAAAAAAAAAAGATGTCTAAGCTATATTATTGTAAAGTTTCATTAAAATCCATTTAGTAGTTTTTACGTGAAAGAGCAACAAACATCCATACACCCATACATACAAACTTTCGCGTCTATAGTATTAATAGGATATAATTTCATGGAATTAAACTCTTGTTGTCTACTTTAGTACTCTATGACTTTTTATGTTAAAAAGAAGTTTAGAATGAGATGAGATAGCCTTGTTTCGATTTTAAATAGTACATTCAAACAAAAAAAAACCCTACTGCGGGCACGAAACAGCCGCCACATCGCCGTCGCGCGCCGCGTCGCCCCGGGGCTGCTATTGCTCGGCCGTCGCCGGATTCGTGCCCGTAGACGGACAATTGCGAATAGGACTTGCGTAGAGAGGGGTCCGTTGAACTTATAAATCCTCCGTAAAATTAAGCAACCCATTTTATACGCATCGTCTACTGAATATTTTTCATTCCCCGTGGGAATTTAAAGACTCAGGATTTTCTTTCATAGGAATGGCTATGGCTATTGTTAAAACATTCAAATCATTCACTTGAGAAAACTTAAAATCCATCATGCCTAGAGTCGGTGCCAAGAATCATGCACTCACTGACATTGTGTCAGCGTGTATGTCACAATCAATGTCTGAAATACACTTTGGTGGTGAAAATCCGTTTCTTTGTCTTTTTATGATCATTTCGGTCTTACATCGGATATGTTCGGACTTCGGATATACCACGCTGATTTAACTAATCTTAAGGAAAAAAATCAACTGTACTTGTAGGTTATGAAAATGTTAGTTTATGTTAGATTTATTTGACATTTATTTGACAATGAATTAAGCGGAACGAACGAACCGACGACGAGTCATCAAAAAACATTTTAATCAATTTGAAATTTGGCGAAGATAGGTCGATGTTCGTCTACCCATGGGGTGGATTGGATGGACAAATCAAAGTGTACCCGCGGGTGACATCACTCGGTGCGTGCCACATAAAAAATGACAACACTAGCCCATAGTAATGTGACCGAATGTTGTAATTCCAAATCACCTATGGCAACAGTAACAACAAGGCGAATAATATTCCATCCATTCCAATTCCATCACATTTATTTATATTAACTACTTATTCCACTTTCAAAGTCTATCAAATACATCAAAATAGAGTCGAGCACTCGACATTGCTTCAAAAGAATACTTTTCATTAATATGCACTTCACTAAGTAGGTAATATAAAAAAGATAGGGTGATATAAAGGCACCGAACTCACTTTACAGACAAATATAAGAACGGAATACACCGGAAACAGCGTACACTTGAACTCAGGACGGTCCTATTCCTGGAACGGGGCCAATGTGAGTGTCGGCAGCCTTTACACCAGGAAGGAGACTTTACACTAGAAAACCGGCAAAGCAAAACTCATCATTCGAAAGTATTGAAATGTTTCCTCAAAAACGGACTACAAATTAAACCATTAGTACTATACAAAAAAAATGTAATTCGTTTAGTAACGTTAGTAGAAATTATTTCTTTTCTACAATAAAATATTGTAACATTTTTTATAGGGTACTTTGGCAGTACCATTTATAGGGTACCTGTACCATTTAGTACAGGTCACGCCGAACTTATTGCTTACTCTGAAGTCGAAACGAGTGACGTCGCAATAGGAAAAACGTTTATCAAAGGGCCAAAGCGAGCCTGTGCAAAACGCATTCGCATTATCTTCAGATCAAACAAGAAGTTTGGCGCCAGTAATGTCCTTAGTGAGGCTTCCTTATCTAGCCTCTTTCGCTTTGTCGACATTTGTGATCTGTCTATTGGTGAGTGTTTACATTTAATTATTTATTATTATTATATTAACTATGAAACTAGACGTCCTCTATAATATAGAGAGGGGTCAGCGAAAATGTTACGCTACGATATACGACTGTATCAGTTCGGAAAAAACGCACCTGTAGACTTCAAAACACACTTCTTTAGGGGTCCGAATGGAATTTCTATTGCTCTGTATTATGTAAAAAGATAATCCAAAGTTAAAGTCGGAAAGTCTTTAGATATTTTGAATAAAAAATCAAACGGTCTTTACCTACTAAATGCAAAAGTGCATTTGAAATTAAAATTTTGCATATAGAAATGTGTAAAATGCAATTTGAGTTTATTTTGTTATTTTTTTAAATTTTCAATTCGACCATGTTATGGTTCAAAATAGGTGAAAGTTTTCTGCGCTCCCTCTCTAACCCCTAAAATATTTCTAATATTCTATAATGTAACCCCTAAACCCCTAAATAAAAATTCAAATACATAGCTCATTTAAAACGTAATAATAGTTCTTTACAATATTTGTACCAGCACATATAATTGCCCTGAACTTCTAGAGCAGATCAACTTCCGTGTACCTGGTCGCACCACACGCTCGAGCACTCTTTTTGCGCTGCCCAAAGTCCGTACCAATGCGGGGGTCCGTGCTCCCTTGTACAGAATTTGTCATTCGTACAACAGTGGCCATGCTTCGGTTGACATTTTTACCAATTCTCGTACCGTGTTCAAAAATGGGATATTGAAATTGATGGACCTACACAACACCTAATAAAACTGTCACAACATAATTATTATTTTTTTTTTTTCATATTAAATATTTTATTTTTGTATAATATTTATAGGTTATAGATTATGGGTTATTTTTTTTTTTGGTGTTGTTTTTAATTGTAGTTTTAAGCGTTTATTATGTTTTATGTATGTAAGTATGTATGTTTCTGTATGCATAATGTGTAATAATCATTCATTTGCAATAAGAACTATGTTCATTTACTATGTTCATAGAGAGAAGGCTGAGGCGTTAGATTTTATGTACCTACCATTAATATATGTAAGGCACTAATTGTATTATTAAATCTAATGCTGTTTATTCTCCAATAAATAAATAAATAAAAAAATAAATAAATAACATGTAAATTTCATTTTAATAGCTCAATGAAAATAAAAGTGAATGGTTTAACATTTTTTTTTAATTTTATCTCTATCTGGAACATACATTTAAACAACTATTTGTTAACGATGCAAAGATTTCATCGTAGTAAAAATTGTATTCAATTTTAAACACTCGCGCTTTCCACACACGAAATATATCCTCCACTTTTGGGTTGTCAACTCTCCTTCATAAAGGATTATGTTTGATAAAAAAAAAATACATTTATTATAAAACAGTAATAAAACTGTCAAATCAGTTTATAAGAAACATTGCATTAATGCGTATACTCATGTCCCGGGCTAACAAAGGCTATTTTTATACCGATCGATTCCCAACTCCTGAGGGAGAGCTTTTTCGTTAATGTAACCGCAACCCACGCAGATAAAGTCGCGGGCATCCACTAGACTGAATACTTAAGAGAGTGTACTAAAAATATCTTGCTCACAATAATTATGGATCCGGTTACAAAGAAAACGTACAACATTCGATGTGGTGACCAGGGATAGGTTATTTAAATTTTACCTACATCCTATAGGAACTAAAATTGATAAATTATTTAATGAAAATTAATATTTAAAATGTGTAAGTGTGTCGTGATAGCCCAGAGCGCAACGAACCTGTCTCAAATTTATAAGGCCCCATAGGGCCATGGTTCGAATCCGGGCGTGTACCAATGAGTTTTTCTGACTTAAGTACACAATATCACTGACACCGTGCTTCGGAGGGCACGTTGAGGAGTCGGTCCCGGACGCTGTCAATAGATGGCGGTTGTTACAGTTCCCAACCCACAGTGGAGCAGCGTAGTGGACTTAAGCTCCAAGCCCCCCTCCTCACCCTGGGGGAGGCCTAAGCACCTGCAGTGGGGTAAAAATGGGCTGATGATGATGATGACGATGATGATATTTAAAAATAAAAGTACACTCAATTGTTATCTGATATTATGCTCTTATTCGTTTACGGTAATATATTGGAAAAAAAATTCACCACAGTACCCATTATATTTGACGCTATACATTAGGCAGACATATTGCCTGCTGGCTCACGCATCTCTCGCCCGCCCCTATATATCCTGCGATAAAAGATCTTCTAAATTAACATAGGTACACTAAACCGAATAATTACCAATTTAAAACTTTATAGTTTACTTGTTTACTATATTCAAAACGTAGACGATTAAATGACAAAGCTACATTATGCTACAATACAAGCTACTACACGAGAGCAAAGTAGCAGCTGCAGTAGCAGTGGGGCCCTCGGCACGCGAACTAGATTTAACCAATTTTTCCCAGAACTTATTATTTGTCAATATCTAATACCTACCCTTGTTGGTATTCAAAACATTTTAGATAACAATGACAGATGTAGGTCGTTCAGGATATCTACAAGCAACAATGTAACCATATCGTTCGTTAATAATCGTTTTCCTCGACCAATATCGAGCGAGGCCGACTCGCGACTTTTGTACTCGATTCTAGGTATTCGCGACGGAATCGAAACGTCTTTTTACAGTTATACTTTGAAAACAACTACGTTATCACAATACAGATATGGAACCAGTACATGGTCTCTACTGAGAAATGAAGTTTACGACGTAAATGCCGCATGCAGGAGCTGTCAGGTGTTTTCAGGGTACATCCCAATTCCTATCCCAAGGGAGCAACGAAAAACGTCGTGATTTTTAGCACGGGATCGTCGGAATAAAGTTTCGAAATGAACGACGGCAAAACTTCGAGTTGTGACATAGATATAAGTTGTGAGATGAAATAGTATAGTTGGAGTAGAACTCAAGAACTGAAGAAGAAGAAATGAATGAACGTATTTACAGGGATGTAACGTGTATCCGGGAACATTACTTTAAATATATGTGTGCGTTGCTCTACCGCCTCTGCTAGCATAGATTTGTGTTGTGACACGTCAGAAACCATAATAAGAGAACGTCCCCGCATTGTTACCGAAAAACGTGTGCGAATGACTCAACGTGTTATTGCAGGCCACGTTCGTTCTCTGTGGAGTTAACTGCATCCGGCGCGAATGGCGTAACGTAAACAAGAGTCATCTTAATTGACATATCAACGCTGCATAATACGTCAAGTGAATTGTTTTTTATCATAAGATAACAACGACGGTTACAAAGTTAACACATCATAAGTTGCTTAAAGCAAATATTTAAGCGTAAGAGGTGTTCCCCTCGTAGTAATCGTATAGTCCGCATCTTCTCGTTTGCATTTCTATCATATTAAAAGATATCGCGATTCGCATGATATTTAAGAGACTGATTAAAATTTGCGAAGTTTGATTCTGTGTATAGATCGAGCCTCTGCGTTGTATTTCAGTCAAGTTCATTTACGTTGGGCAATGACTGGGCGCTTGAAGTTTTGTTGAATACGTGTTATGGAATCTTCGAGGGTTCGCACTGAGCGCAAAGCGCCGTGATCGTCTTGCTGGTGTGTGGATCACAGTTTTAAAATGCACCGCCTTCTTTAAAACTTTGTTTCTAAGCAATCTCCATAGTATTGCTAAAACTACCAATTCCTCTGGTTCCGTTATATAATATAATAACTATTTTTTGGACGTTATATGTATTCTCTTTTGTAGATACTTACTCTATTAAGTAATTCCTAGTATGTTAATCGTCCGTTTGTCCGGCTAAAACAATTTGCTTTGATTGACTTCTTGGTCGCTCCGCTCCGCTTTGCTCCTCGCATTGGCACAAGTAAAACCTAACCTAACCTATTGTTTCGGAAATAGTAGACTGTCAACCTATCTTGACCGAATTTCTAATTTATTGGTGTAAGTATATTATTTGTCCGGTGGTCCAGTATAATAATAAATATATTATTCGACCAGCCGTCCAGTAGTCAGATTATTCGCCCAGTCCTCCAATAGGCAGATTGTTCGTCCGGGTGGGTCGCCAGTACCCAGGTTATTCGTCCGATAGTTCAGTAGCCACACGAATAAAAATATATTATTCGTCTGGTTACCGGAAACAATACTCACTTCATAAAACGACGAAAAGACGAGAAGCATCCAAGAAGGTTAGGTTTAATTAAATGAAATAAACGCGAAACGGTAGACAATGACGCAAGTGGCAACGAGAAAGCGCCGTTCGATGCACCCACCGCCAATCATGCGGGCGTCGACATAGATAAATTGCTTTTATATTGGTGACAAATTGACGTAAAACCGAACATTGCTATGAATATAGCCATTGCGACTATTTTGCAATATAAACGACCGCTAAGTTATAATAATAAGGTCAGGCACATTCGGTCTAGACCGAGATCTATTCGCTCTCGAAATAGTGCAATTGAACGTTCCGCAATGTTATCTGCGTTTTTAATTCAACAAAGAACTGGTATTTCTTAGGTAATGTAACAAACCAATCCGTCGTACGTCTCGGCTGCCATGAAATTAGTGTTTTGTGAAGTTGCATAAAAAGGAAGAACATCATCTTCTAATGACTTAATAGACATATTGTCATAAAATTCTATTTTTTTAATTATTTATCTCATAAAACATAGTAATCAATCATCAAATAATTTTTAAAGGCTAAAAATATAAAAATGTTAAATTAGTTTGAATGGAAAAGTTTATAAACGGCATGATATTAAATAGTTTCTTAAATGTTGTCAAGAAAATCAGAATGTGAAATTATATTTTTCCATCCCTTAATTTTACATTCATCTTGATAAATTTGAATGAAATTGATTAAACAAAATATATATGCAAATCGTTTATTTCTCCATGCATGGAGGGAGCGGAAATAAATGCAATACGATTGTACTTATGTAATATTTAAATGACCCCTTTCAATTTATCCCTAGAAATATGTTCAGTTATAGGTTGGACACTTTTCATTTTCTATGGGAACATGAAATGCTCATATACAGTAAAATATATTTAAACAATAAGACAACCAGATGGCGAAGTATGATCCACTTTCGAGTCGTTTTAGTCGAGACGGGCTTAGCCTAGTGGGTAGCGACCCTGCCTACGAAGCTGTAGGTCCTGGGTTCGAATCCCAGGTCGGGTCAATATTTATATGATGAATATTGATACTGGTACCGGATCTTGGTTGTTATATGTATGTGGTGACTTCGCTTGGTACCCAAAACACAAGCTAATGTTTAGTTTGGGGCCTAGACGTTGTTGGGTTGTATACGTTATTATTATTGGGTCGGGGAAAAAGTTTCTTCGCATTTTATATGAAAACTCAAGACATGTTTTTTTCAAAGTTTATTTACATTTAATTAAAATATATATGTGCCATTTTGTTCTATGAATGTCTGCCATTTTGTGAGTAGTGACATGATCCCGTTGCTGTAGAAATTTTGGGGACTTTTGATCAAAAAACACGACAAGTAGCTTTGGCAGTCCTCTCTTGATGTTAACCTGATACTGTCTAAAGAATTTTGAAGAGACCGAAACAGGTGGAAATCTGAAGATGCAAGGTCAGGGCTAACCGCATTAACACCTCCCAGGCAAACTCACTTAAATTTTTCTGAATGACTAAAGATGTGTGAGGTCTAGCGTTATCGTGATGAAAAACCACACCCTTTCTATTGATTAATTCCGGCCGCTTTTCTCGTCGATCCGAATGGATGGTTCTGCCCGGCGGTAAAAACTCATAATAAACATTACCCTTCCAATCCCACCATACACACAGCATCACCTTATTGCGAGTTAGCCCGGGTTTTGCCACAGTCTAGACACCTTTAACTACGACTTTTTTTGCATGTTCTTATCGTACTTGATCCACTTTTCATCACCAGTTATCAATCTCTTCGAAAACGGTTCGGTTTCATTACGTCATAATAAAGAATCGCAAATGAGTACACTGTTCATTAAGTTTCTTTTAGTGAGCTCATGTGGCGTCCAAATATCGAGCTTTTTTGTATACCCACCTTTTTTCAAATGGGTCAAAACTGTTTTGTGGTAAATTATGGGTAAATTCATCTTCATCTATGTCGTAGCTACTGATATGCCGATCTTGCTCCACTTTTTCAAAAATGGCGTCCATTTTAGCCGTGACAGGGCGACCACAGCGAGGTGCATCTTTGACATCGAAATTCCCGAATTGAAAACGTTTAAACCAACTTTGTGCTACTCTTACTGACACCGCATTAGAGCCATTAATGTCACAAATTTTTTTCAAAGTTTGATAGTGATAAGTGCGCATGGACATCATTGTAATAGTTGTAAGCACTTTAAATTAAAAAAAAAAAAACATATATTTAAAGAAAATAAACAGGGAGCAGTTTCTTGTCGGTTCTTTTCCTTCTAGTTTTTGAACCGGTACTTAATCAATTCATTTTGACTTTCAATAAGTGTGTGTAAACATCTTATATTGAATAAAAACTTTTTGAATTTGAATCTTCTAGGTGGTATCTGAAGACATTGTTGCGATATGCCTTCGTCGCGTCGGTCGTTAATAACTATCTAATAACTAGCTGATAATGGGGTCTAAAGTGGACATCTTTGGAATGAATGGGCTACAAGCATATCGATAGGGTTAGTGGAGCATCGATAAATCTGGAAAAACATCGACTTTGATACCCGTTCACATAATTTTATTATAGTAGTTTATCGGCTTCGGCTCCATTATTTCATTGCGCAATATTGTACTCGCGTATGTTTCATTAGTATGCGTAGAGAAAAGTATACTATTGTTGTAACCGTTGAACAACCTATCGGGCCTTCTCTCTGGGTTCAGTCAAAAATACATTTTTTTCTTATATCCAAATTTATAAAACACAAAAGAAATAGGCTAATTACAATTTTTTTTTTAAATTATTTTATATGAAAAGTTTAATTTAGACAGAGAAGGTAATACCGCACGGTGTACCTATGTGTGACGTCAACCTATTTTAAATAATAAACTAAATAAATAAAATATTTTTAACCTACAAAGTCGTGTAATGCACGAGATCTGTGAATTTTTTTCTGCTCTTTTTGATCGTGTACGGGACCCCAAAAATTAATTTATTAATTTTTTTATTTTATATTCGGTTTCAGGTCAATATTTTACACAAAAGCTCCAACTGTCAAGCCCGTAACTCATTCCGTTTACGAGCTAGAGACGTGGGAACAGATAGACATTTAGATCGCAGTTTTTTGACTGACCGATTGGCCGCGTGGTTAGAGACCCTAACTGCGGAGCCTGTCTGGGTGTAAAAGAAAGTATCTTTATATACAAAAAAAAATATTTAAGTATGTATATCAGTTGTCTGGTACCCATAATACAAGCTTTGCTTAATTTAGAACTAGATGGCGCTGTGTGAGATGTCCCAGATATTATTATTATTGGAGTGACAAGTTAGAGCTCCACTTTGTCCTTTGGATATGGAACATGACTTGCCCGTGGTACTACCAGCGTTGTACTACCAGTTGGTCCACGGCGGATTTTTTTGCCTGTGGACCAACTATGTACAACTGGTTGTACAACGGGACATTTTTTACTTGCCCGTAGTACTACCAAGCCTTGAGTTAGTTAAAAATAATTACATGAAACTGATCCTAGGATCGCGGGACATACTGTAGGTATAGGTGATTTAATATTATCATGATGAATCTAACCTAATCTAATAGATAATGGTGGTTACAATTTTCAGCTAACTCAAGACTTGGTAGTACCCCGGGCAAGTGAAATATGTCCAGTTGTACATAGTTGGTCCACGGGCGAAAAAATCCCCCGTTGACCAACTGGTAGTACAACGCTGGTAGTACAACGGGCAAGTAATAATCCTAAAAATATGATCAGGGATGACTATAGATAATAAATCGATTACTAAAACAAAGCCAAAAGTTTCTTTCCTATATACATCACTACGTTATAGTACTCGTAGAACAGTAAATTAAATCTTTTTACATATTCAAGACATATATATCTTAAACGGAATTCAGTCCGGTTGTTTCATGTGTTCATGCAGATAAGTGGTTAAAACCTGTAGGTACGAAAAACAACTTTTTTAAATAACATATAATTAACTTTAAATGTCAGGTTGCAAATAGTCTCACTAATTATTTTGTGGTAAGTCATCTTTTAATCTTTTTCACCGATCACGATTTTAAAAAAATCTCGAAGTCGTCTTAAAAAATAATAAACAATATTACATGTCGAAATTGTTAATATTACATATTTACTAGCTACCGCCCACGGCTTCGCTCACGTGGATTACGCTTGTGTACTAATTTATTAAGGGTTATTGAACAATTTAAAAAAAAAGGCTGCAAACATTTTAATTTGAAATTTTCAAAAGGTTTAATACAAACTTTATTTCTTAAGGGTTGAATTTCTAAAATTGCTATTTCCGTAAACCTCGAAACGAGTCTGCCCCTTTAGGGTTACAAAAATCTTAAAACACAATATATCTAGTTTCTGGGACAAAGACCAAGCACCAGTATTCATTAATTTAACTTCAAAAGTAACAAAATCTCAGAAGCCATTGATCCTCCATTTTTCTCCCTTAAAGGTTGTTTTTAAAAAAAATCAAATTCAGATTCGGAGGTATTCCTATCGTTTTTTTTTTTACTTAATTACAAAACTACTTTGTTTGACGTTATTATAAATAAATAAAGAAATACAAGATTACTTATAATTTTATTTTTAAACTTGTTTTTACTTAGGCGCTTTTTAGAACTCGTGCGCATAACTTACGGCCGGGTACTCTATTTAGTTTTCAAAACCAAGGCCAAATACTAATTTTCATATATTTAATTCCAAAAATGACGGATTTTCATACTTTATCTCACCTATTTTCATATATCCTAATCTGATGTATGAAAAATATGTGTGAGTCAGTGGTATTTCGATTTTATATACGAAGGGACGACGGCCATCGACCACAGCAAATGAACATTGCTAAAATGGAACACATCACGAAATAATCAAATCTATGATCTGGCCACGACAAATAGATTAAAATATGGGATGAAATTACTTCCTAATAGTTCTTCTTAAGGAATAATATTATATTCGGCACGTGATTTTTCATAGCTATTTTTATATAACCATAATGTTTGCTATGTTGCGAACAATGAACTTGATACTGTAAGATATATCATGAGATAAAGCGATAACGAAGTTATTTGTCATAAATTTTTAACAGTTGAGTCAGCAGAAAATGACACCTTTATAATCATTATTACCGTGTCGTTCTATTATTTTAACCCGACTACGCACGGAGGAGTGGATAATGTGTTTACATATAATATTCGATTCTTGGTATATACAGCTTCAAATGAATTTAATCCGAGAACCTAGTTCGATTGTCGATCTGTTTCTACTGGAGCCGTATTAAGTTTCATTAGAAAGCTAGTGTTCTGTTCGTGTACATTAAATGCGGTTCATAGGAACCTCCAAAAAAAACTAGGAATCGACTTTACATGCTTCTGCATTAGTAATTTGTACAGTTCAAATCAACTTTATGGCGGATGTGAACACAGGCACAAGTCGCGTCGCAGTAACCAGTTTTAGGTGTAAAGGGACGCAGTGGAGCGAGGGGTACATGACTGTACCTGCGCAAACACGCTTATAGCGTTGTGTTCCGATCTGCCATAAAGTTTGAGGCGAACGCAACTCTTTTTGATGGATACTGGAAATATATCAATTTTAACACATTAGAAATTCACTCAGTCTTCTTTTGACGCGACTAGAGCGCCCGCCAATACACGCAAATGTGCAAATTAACACCGTCTGAAATCTTGCTCAAACCATTATCTTCGCACACAGAGCACACACGACCATACGATTTGACCAGTAGATCGTTTAATTTGCATATAGAACGCATTAAAATAATTTATCCGTCACTGGTAGTCGCATTAACGACTTCGACGGTCCTTTATTTTCAACCACGGTGGATGTGGACGCGCCCACTTTAATCCGACGCTTTGACTCTTAGTTCATACGGATGCAACGACATTGCATTTACAGATGTTTCGTGACCTCACTAGTGGGCGGAGACGGTGTGCGGCGGACGCTACTAATTTTCGCGTCACGTGCGCGAATTCGGACATGCATGGCTCCGCTCTGAATTATCCGATTCTCACGATTGTTTCTTTGAACGATGTGGGCCACGCCGAATATTTTGCACAACTCATAAATAAACACAGTTTACAAGTAATACTAATTGTTTTTCAAAATATTTTGCTTTACATTTTCAATTTAATTTGCTCGAACATTTTTCAAAACATGGACCACTGATTTAAGGGCATATTTTTCACGTGCTGGTTAAAGGCTTTCACAGCCTCTTTGGCTCCGTAAATGTAAAACCTCTGAAGCTCAAAGATACAAGATTTTTGATTTTTGGGAATCACACGGTACAAAGTCCACACTATGTGCAGTATTAGGTACCAGTAACAATCTTGTGTTTCGTTACACGTCTCGAAAGACTTTAATTATACAAATTTTAAATGTTTGTACAAATGCCTCGAAACTGTTAAAACAATGTCAGTTGAAAATATTATAGAGGGTTATTTTTCTAAAGTCGCGTGTTGTGTTCTATCAACTGAAAAAAAAATACTGACAGAACCACACAAACAAAACTGAAATTAACGTAACCTTAAAAAAATATAAATTATTTATTTTATATATCAAATAACCGTAGTAAACAAGCAGCACGCAGTCTTAAAAGTTTTTATTAACGAGTCATAACTGTTTCAAATTCCTGTTCCGAAACGATATATCACTACTAGCACCCAAGCCAAATTTGAACGAACGCTGTGAGTCATTTTGGAATGCAGCTCAGTTTTTGATCTTTCGGTGGGGATCGATGCCGCGATGATTAAATACCCATTCTCTATGTTAGGACATCGACAGAGTCGTCCATTATCCATATATCGTAAACGTCGAAAAGCATCGCTCATATACCTAATGTACGTACACGTAATCCAGCCATCTAAGTTTACCCGAGAAATGCAAGAGTGCTTGGAAATAACCTAAGTAGTAAGAAATTTGATATCACTATCAAAGAGATTTCAACTCGAAAGCTTTTCCGACATTTACAAACCCTTGTAACACTACTCCTACAATAATATTGTGTTGTTAACGTGAATAGCGACCTCACGCATTTCATGAACTTATGTGATGTTTGTGGCGCAGCTCTTTGCCTCGCATGCCAACGAAATTATGCTGTATATGCTCATTTACCTTTGGCCAATTATATTAGACAAGTTAAGTGAATAAATATCATATAACATAATAATCAGGATTCTCATAAATACTTCGAAACGATAGAAAACCTGAGCGAAATATCAGACTCAGTGATTAGACAGACCATAAACTTTGTATTAAATTAACATTTTGTTAAATTGAACATAATTAATATAATTTCAGAATCTTTATTTCCTTTCCCAGTATGAATTTTACATGTGGGTCACACACAGACAAGTCAACCTTTAGACCACGCTTTAATAAACGTCAGTACGAAAACGAAATCGCCAAAAAGTGGCGGGGTGCGGGGAGAGGTCGGCTAGTTTTCATTGGCTCGTTCAAAATTGACAATTTAATGGCTTCCGACGTGCTTCCAACTGACCGCTCACAAGAAACGTAGTTATGTAGTGTCACTACATAGCCTTGGCGAATGCTACTCCCTGTCAAAGCGTGGTCTATAAGGTTGACTTGTCTGTGGGGTCACACTAAATTCCACTTCACAGCGAACATTTCAAAACATGAACTGGTGTATATTTGGTCTACGGCGTATATTCTTTTTGTTGTTACAATGCGGTATCTCTACGAACATCCATGATAAATACATACATAGCATAATATAATACGAAATTACTATAAATGAATATGACCATCATGGTGTTAACTTACGTATAATGAAAAGTATGGTGGGTAGATACTCAACTTTATGGGATGCGTTACAAGGATTAGTGTAGATTAAAAACTAACTGTTGGCGTCGTGCACCTCATCGAGTGGGGTCTCATCATCAATAGGTATGTTGAAGTGCATTCAAACTTGCATTTGATATTTTTTGGTTGACGCCTCAATCGCGAGATTCGAAGATTCATCAAAAACCGTCCGGTATCCGATATTTTCGTATGTAATTTGAACGTATAACAATTATTTTCCTAAATTTATTTAATTAGTACCTAGTTCATGTTGTTAATTGCAATATTCTAGTTGTAGTCCGTTATTAGAAATATTTTTTTTTTAATAAATAAATCGATATACTGAGCCTAATATGGATAGAACTGAAATACTTTGAGCTTAAAAATATGTACCTATACCAAAAACATTCTAATTAATATTTCAACAACTCCTTTCTATTATATCCAACTCTGCGGTTTAATTTTGATCTTTAAGTTTAAATGTAAAGGAAGGAGCTGTAAAGATGAAGATAACTCTGGAGATCTAAAACAATTACCTACCGAAAAAAGTGTTTTTTTTACATTAGTTATTTCTCAGTAAAGAGGTTATTAATATATTCTCATTATCATTCAACATTATTACATAAATTACGCTAACAAGTAAGAATAAAACATTGTAGAAAGTTAAGTGGTGGCATCTTGTTTCAATCGACAATTCGTCCGCACACACGTTTAATTTCGCGCTCTTGCTATCAACAGTGTAGGATTTCAATTGATGGAACACTCCCATATTCTCCAGACCTCGCTCTCAATGATTTCAATCTGTTTCCCATATTAAAAGAACACTTCCTTGCGACTTAATATGAAAATAAGAATATGTCAAAAAATAAAATATTGCTTATAGAAATTAAAAGTTTTTTATACCATTACTGTAAACTATTTGATTGTCTTCATATTGGCCTCCAAACTTCAAAGTGGTTTACAGTGTTTCAGTGTCGCGTAAATCAATCGACACCAATGAAAGTTAAGAGAATTGTGTAGGGGCAAATTTCCATAGAAACGGCGTTGACGGTTACACCCCATTAAACCTTAACCGATTGGCGCTAAAAAGTATAGCATTCAGACCAGCAAAAATTAGGTTTATGCTGGTTTATACGTTTTAGTTTCTTTCAATATTTTGATAGACTCATCGAAATTCCTAATTATATGATTTTCTTTTTAATTTATCACATATGAAAATAAAATTCGCTTCATGTTGAACATGTCAAAAGAGAAACAATTTCGAAAAAAAAAACATCCCGCAAAAGCTTTTATTTCTCATAGTGTAAAAAAAATTTAAAAATTAAAAACGTATAAACTTATTAGTTTTTGTTGATCTGAACATCATAATAATATATTTTTTGTGTCCATCGGTTAAGGTTTAATAGGATACAACCGTTAACGCCGTTTTTACGGAAATTTTTCACTGCACATTCTTCTTAAGATTAAAGGAAAAGTAGAACTTGAAAGCAAAAAAGATAAAATTAAATTGATACACTCACTATTCAGCTAGCACAGACCTGAATCTGAAACAAAAAAAAATTATAATGGATATATTTCTTTATCTGGACACCAAATTTTATTTAAGCCATGTTTTCATTAACGCCTTCAAAGCAGCATCTAACAGATTTAGTAGTGCAAAACGTGTATGGCTCCAAGTATATTGATAAAAAATAATAAATAACAAGATAGCAATGAGATTTCGGTTGACAATTAAGATTACATATGTTATAATAATAGCATTTCTCGTGTAATAATCTAAGAACCCATAATTTCAAATTATATAAAAAGGAAAACTAAAAGTATTTACAATTTAAAAAATTATGATAAATGACAAAATTTTAAAGAGACGGTGGGTTCAGGGTACCAAGGATGCTTGCCGCGTTGCCGCGCTGTATTGCGACACTGATCCTCTGAACAAGGTACTCCTTGCTCAAAGGATCCCCTGCCAACAGACACAGCGCGACACCCAAATCGTGGACAAATGATTTGGTATCCTTGGACCAGGGACCCATCGTCTCGACAGCAAAAGGGATGAAATGGTAACGATTTAAAAGTTCCATGTGCTTGGCTGTTTTTCTGCGAGCTGCTGTCTCAGCAGCTGCTCCAGTTTTTTTAGATGTATTTTTTATATAACTTTGACACAAAGTATCTACGCAAGTTACATCCCAAACAAGAGCTTTACCACTTTTGTATGGAACCATAGTGACACCATTATTATGGGTTCTTAGATTATTACACGAGAAATGCTATTATTATAACATATGTAGTCTTAATTGTCAACCGAAATCTCATTGTTATTTTAAATATTATTAATAGTACTTGCATATAAAGTTCTATCAAAGATGTAAAAAAACTTTAACCATTTCACACGTAACCAACCAAGATAGCAATAATTTATAAATCGGGGAATCCCATTTTACGTATTCCACGGTATTCGACGCCAATAAATATTAACTAAAAGCGATAACGTAAATGGAGCACAAACTATGCGGCATATGTAATGCGCGCGCGCAACGCAATCGACTACACTCCCATATGCGAAAACACACATTATTCTATTAGCATTGTGAACGATGCATTAGAAAATTGTCACACGGTAACGAGGAATTTTTCAACACTATAATGTGCAATCCGCTAACTAGGATAAATATTATTTATATGTACCACGATTACCATAGATTTTCACAATTATATCAGATTAACGACGTTTCAATTGTCTATATCTAAACACGTAAATATTTTATAATTTATTGCATATATTTTGGATATTAAATAATGATAATATACAGATAAGATTGGAAAATGTATACAACAAATAAAACGTACATATCTAATCTTGTTTGTTACAAGCAAATTTACGTGATCATAAAATATGATTTTAAAATTGTGTATACAAATAAATTATAATAATAATACCTGAGACATTCCACAGGGTGCCATCTAGTCCCGAACTAAGCAAAGCTTGTATTATGGGTACCAGACAACCGATATACATATTCAAATATTTTTTTTTATAAGAACAAATTAAATAGGAGCCTTTCATTTCACAGTCTATTAGACTATAAGACGACGCCATATTACGAATTAAAAATGCATACTTTGGAAATCTACTAAATATCTGCAATATAATTAATATAAGCTTAATAGATAATTTATTAATGGACAGTGACACGTAAGATTAGCTTAATAGAATTACGATGTAGCGCGCTGAGCGGCGGCGAGCGGTTATCTTCCGCAGGATACAGCAGCGTTGCTTCCGGAGATAAAACAACCTACGCGCCCACCATCAACCACCCACACCGCGTTACTTCTTTGCAATAATACAACCCACAAAGGTGGTTATCTCTATAATACTTTAGATGAACAAAGTATACTAGTAGAATATTATACTATGGGGTAGGGCACAGAGAATTAGAGGTTAGAATTGGCATGTAGGCGAATGCGCTGTCCCTTTCAAGAATGCAATATATTGCATATTTATTCTATTTTCTTAAATAGATTTTAAGTTAGGGTATATTATCTAAGCTTTGTAATTATGTATTAAAATTAATTAAGAAATACTATCTTAATAAATAAATAATCAATTTAAAGAACGACTACAAAGACTAATTAACAATATTTACAATATTTACAACATAAAAATATCGTCCAGGTTGGTCCCATGTGGCATCGATCCCATTACGCTTGCACTGTTTCCGCGCTGCACAGCGATGCTCAGTTGCTGTGCGAAATAGGCACCCGCTCTGGGATCGCCAGCAGTGCTGACCAGACGAGTGGACAAATCTTTTACGAATTTTTTCGTATCAGACGACCACGGACCGAGTGTCTCTACTGCAACCGCCGCAAACTCATAGTGAGGAATCAACCCCGAGTATTTGCGACGTTTACATAATTGGGCCTGATCGGCCGCCGCGCCAGCACTCTGGGCTGTGGCCCGGACATGGGACGGAGCCAGAGTATCCACACATGTGGCATCCCAAATCAAAGCACGGCCCAGGCACCAAGGCACCAACGTTGCTCCGTCGGGTCTCTTGCCATCGTCCCTGAACAAACCTTTCGGCTCTAAAGATGAGGGGATAGATGCTGTAACAATATTGCATACTTAAGACAGATCTCATAAAAGATGTGAGGGAAAGAGATGAACGACTTAACCGCTTTCTAAAATGACATAAATCTGAGGCAAAACTATTTACGTATCCATAATATTTTTAAATTCGTTGCGTAATTGTTTTTGCGACGCCTATAGTTCCATTCAAACTTTATGGCGGATCGGAATACAACGCTATATGTAAGCTTGCGCAAGTTCAGTCATATGCCCCTCGCTCCACTGCGTCCCGCTACACCTAAAACTGGTTACTGCGACGCGCGACGCGACTTGTGCCTATGTTCACATCCGCCATAAAGGTTGATTGGAACATGGCACCTCTAACCTACTTGATTTTCTGTGGGGTAGGGTATGTGACTTCAGTTCAAACTTTCTTAATTGCCATTGTTATCGATATCGTTGTTACTCGTATACATTCAACATTTACATCGATTGGTGGAACAGTGAAACTTTTAGAAGTTAAACCGCGTCGACCGACGTGAGTGAACTTGGTTCTTTGTATCTCGCCTTATCTTGTCCGTTTTCGTTGGTGTGTTTGTTAGGTAAATGTCAAAATAGGTCGTACACATATAGTTTAGTGAGTACATTTTTGCCCCAAGTTTAACTCACGTTGACGTCGCACAATTAGCAACCCTTCAATGGCGGCCATTCACACGAGCGCTCAATGGAGACGGTCGGACCTCATGTGGAAGGAATTGTTAATAATTTATAGACGATTCGGTGCGAATCCTTTAATTGATCGTTTTTTGTGAACGGTGTGTGTACGCAAGCACTTTTTATAGATTTTCCGCGGCTAAAACTCGTAAACGACAAGTCGGTTAAAAAAATTTCTTTACGAGTCAGCTAAAACCTAACAGGAATTGGACAATTAGACATGCTTATATTTTTTCGATAACTCAACTATATGCCTGAACTCGAACTATTTCAGAGACAGTAAATAATTAATACGTTTAATGAATACATTAAGTGTCGTGATAGCCCAGAGCGCAACGAACCTGGCTCAAATTTATAAGGCCGTAGGGCCATGGTTCGAATCCGGACGTGTACCAATGAGTTTTTCTGACTTAAGTACATTAACTATCACTGACTCCGTGCCTCGGAGAGCACGTTAAGCAGTCGGTCCCGGACGCTGTCAATAGATGGCGGTCGTTACAATCCCCAACCCGCAGTGGAGTAGCGTGGTGGATTTAAGCTCCAAATCCCCTCCTTACCCTGGGGGAAGCCTAAGCAGTGGGGTAACATGGGCTGATGATGATGATGAATGAATAAATTAAATTCATTTTAAATTTATTAACCTAGAAAAATTTCCTCAATTGATAATTTTTTTAAGTAATATTGGAAAATATTATGGTATTATATGGTATTACACAGCTTTCGTTTTTTACTTGCTTCAGTTTACACACAATACACGAAACAAATGAATAAGAATTACCTTGACATTTAGTTACTTCTTTTGAATCTGCATTCACGATTTTAATAGCCCGGAAATGCAAGTAATTTTAGTATGCAAGACAAGCAATCGTGAATTAATTCCGTTCTATTTCTAGTGGAACATAATAGCTCAAAGAGAGGGATCACGAGCTGCGGTTTCTCTCATCAAACGTGGACCGCAATAGATAAAGTGCGGTCTTACAGACAGACGCGGATATGCATACCATAGATTACTATAGATTTCCCTTTGATTGTACTATGTAGAAGTGAAAAATGTGTTTGTTCGTTTATTTTTACTCTACGGAAATATGTACTTCGGTCTATTTAATGGAGTACGTTTGAACGTTATTAGGTACTTAAAAACGATTAGATAGTTATCGATAAAATTGTAGCCGTAACGTGTTCCTTGGAATTTCTATTTCTAGACACTAGAAAACTGGGCATAGAGGAAAATATGTAATTGCCTAAGATTCGGAGAGAGCTCGTATTTCACCCATCTGTTCACTAGATGAAAAGTTTATTTTTATGAAATATTACATATAATTAAATATATGGTGAATATATTGCCTATTAAAATATCTTCACGGGTTCGATTCCCTCCCGGGTTGTTCCGTGTCTGGATGTGAAATATCTATTATGTATATAAATATATATATATATATATAATAAAGAATATTTGAGCATGTATATCAGTTGTCTGGTAACTATCGCGTGGTACCCATAATACAAGCTTTATTTAGTTTCGGAATAGATGGCACTGTGTGGGATGTCCCAGGTATTATTAAAAAATATATAGATTTTTTTTCATGTTGCACTTTCTTGCTTACCAAACGAATTTCATACAAATCGAAAGTTTGAAGTATAAGGAACATGCAAAAGTTATATATTATATAAGTGTAATCGCCTGTATCAACGTACCTACCTGTTTATACTTGCACCGCCGGTAATAGGGAATAGAAAAAAGTGGCCATTATGATCCTTATGTTTTGTACTTTCGATTTGTACTTAATTAGTTTAGTAAACAAGAAAATGAAACATTGAAAAAAAAATATATTCAAATTAAGAATATTCACGATTTATTTGGTTATATATAATACTTATTTAAAATTGTTTCCATCTAAGATACCAGATGTGTTTAGAGATGGGTGAAGAACAAGTTTTCTTTGTATCCTGTCCTATAACTTGAAGCTGGGATCAGAAGGCGCTGGCTGACTCGTATATGAGACGCAGGTTTGTATGCGAAGAAAATGTAGTTTCTTAAATTAAAAAAATTACTTCGTGTAGGTTTGGAGCTTTTGGAGTATCAAGTTTAGAAAACTATAATACTACTACGTCTATAAATCAAATATTAAGAATCTTTTTTCAATAAAAATTCTATAAATGAATCAGTATTTTTATAGGGCCCCAATGTAGATAACGTACGATCAGGATGAAGTACCTACTCGAAACGATTAAACAACCATGCGTCATTATCATTGCTTTAAACCTGAGCTTTACACAAACATATTGTTAAATTAGACACGAAACGTCATTTCGGAATCTTTATTTTTTTTTTCAAGTAAGTACGAATTTGGGTCATACAAAATTCTACTTCACGATGAATATGTCAAAACATCACCTGTATATTTGGTCTATGACGTATATTTTTGCTCACTTTTTTGTTGGCACAACGCGATATCGTTATGTACATCCATGGGCACGACTTAAATAAATTTAACAAATTTAATAAAAAATATAAAATACGATTTTATTATAGGTAGGTAGCTTTGCCAAACAAATGTAACCCTTATGTCAAATGACGGTAGGAAGGAATTTTTACGATCGAAACTCTAGAAGAAATCAGTATTTTCATAGCAGTTTTATTTCAGGCCTTCTCGAATCTCTCACGACCCGAAGCTCCTCTTTCATACGTTCGCTCACAATAACTTCGGATCGTATTCTACTTTGTGCCAAGAAAATCTTCAATCGAAATAAAATTTAATCTATAATCTAAGCCATTTTGCAGTTTTCAGACATCCGGTGCTATAAAATGACTTTTATGAAATTTCAAGATGATGGCGCATGTAGGTCTACAATTATATATATTATACAGAACAAACAAGAGCTATTATTAATTTACAAAACCCACTCGAGATCGTAATACAATAAATTTTAGATTAGATATAAAAGTGGATATTCTAAATTATTTTAGGTTTCTCCGTAGACCTGTAGGTACAGCGTTTCAAATAAGTTCTTTTATCAATAGTTATATTCTTATCAATGTCAAGTATATATCACCAATCAGAGATCCTCAACAGTTTCATAAAAATCGAGATAATCTATAGATCCCACTGATGCATTGGATCGTTTCAATCGGTTTTTATATAATTTATTATTTAATAATTACAATAATTTACTGATTCCGTAACTATTCATCAGCAAAAATGTTAGTCCAGACCATTGTTATATTTTGTATTTAAAATTGCGTGAGACAATGTAATTTAGATAACACAACACTCGACACGAAATTTGCTCACAAAACCGTTTCAATTAAAACGCGGTATTCCTAAGTGGGCAATAAGGGATGAATCAGGGGTATAATTATGAGCGGTAACATCCATTCACGAAGGCGGGGTTGCGTGCGTCGACACCCCTATAGGGGGCATCGTTCTATAAATATGACATACACAAACGCCAAAACTTTTCAATCCGAGTTTTTGAACGCTCCTTTTTACCATAAAAACTAAAAACAACACGATCCACTGCCGTCTGATACTTCACGTGAGACGCATTTTTTTGTGTCATTTTGAATCGAAACATATCCAACAAGGTAGTGGTCTAACCTAGTAAAAACATGGTTACGCCGATTTGAGGAAATTTTGAAACATCGCTATCGGGGGAAATAATTTAATCGATACTTCACGTATTTCGTTACTTCAAATTGTACTTACATGTTTATTTCGGAGATAATTATTTCTGTGATTTTTTGTAACAAATAATTTTCTACAGAACTCCCAACGCAGATATAGCTTGCGTCAGTTAGTTTAATTTTGTTTAAGTTATTATATGTGGAAGCATATACGGGTGTCAAATGAAAGCTGCTAACGCGCTTCACGTACTGATAAAAGAGACAGGTCATGTGTGAACCTAGTTCACGTGCCGAGGGTCCCGAAGGTTTCAAAGATGACAGGACATGGCTATGCGGCTACAAATATTTGTCACGTGGAGAGTGTTTTCATAAACGAGGAAAATAATGAAAGAAAGAGTTGCAAACAGCCATGTGGTGGTATTAACTACACGCAGCAAAGCAGCTGTGACGAGACCCTCAGCACCTGTACCAGGTTCACACTTGAAGGCAGTTTATACGGAACAACTTATGGCGCGAGGCCCGACTCGCACTTGACCGGTTTCTTAATACAATCATTAGGAGTATACAATGGTATTAAAATGACTGATAAGCTCTATTCTATAGTACGACTAATCTATTGCTAATATTGTATTTTGTAAATATTATTACGAACATGTTGATAAGGATATGAATAATTTAATGACTCAAACGGCTAGATGTGGCATAAATATCAATGTACGATTGATGTCGCTCGCTAACCTTTGCAACATTTTATACCTACACTAGCTTTCCGCCCACGATTTTGACTGCGTGGACTGCACATTTGTACCGGAAACGCTAATGAGAGACGCAACGTTACAGGACATTGTAGGACTATCTAGATACTTTGGGAACTTTGGATATCACCTTGTTGATACTTTTTCATCATCATCATCATCATCAGCCCATGTTACCTCACTGCAGGGGCTTAGGCCTCCTCCAGGGTAAGGAGGGCATTTGGAGCTTAAATCCACCACGCTACTCCACTGCGGGTTGGGGATTGTAACGACCGCCATCTATTGATTTAGCTGTGTTAGAGAAACATCTACTACAGCTAGGGTTGCCAACCATACTGTCAATGTATTATACATATATTTTACCAATACTACTATTTACTGTTCACCAAAAATAAAGTATCCAAAATACTATTTTTCACAACTCACTCAAAAATATTAGTGTCCAAAGCCAAAATCACCCAAATCACAGAGTAAGTTGCGATGCAATACAGTCGTTGAGTTTCTTAACGTGCCTAGACGACAGAACCAATATTGCAACATCAATTTGACATTGTCAATATTGACTACACTAAATGTCGTGAACTTGATGTTCTTTTGTGACTTGTATGTGTGCTCTTATATAACCTCTTTTCTTCTAAATACTGGTCTTTTTTCTCCATCCTAATCATACTGCACTTGCTTTAAAAAAAGTTGACAACCCTAACTGCACCGCCCCCTGACGGCCTCGTTAAACCTATAAAATAATGTGCTTTGAGGTGATACATATTGAATACCAAAACAGCATTGGAATCGGCTCAGTTGTTTTAGAGAACCATATCTGCTGCAGAAAGGCATCCCTTGGTGGCTTGCAACAGTAAAACATAATTTATGCCGCTTTTGTTTTCAAAAGTAACATTTAAGAAAAACATTTTTGTTAAAAACAATTTGTACAAAAACAAGCAAAAAAAAACAATTGTATTAAATTTTTCGAAAAAAGTTATGGACCGATTTTAGAAAATTAGCTACGATATGATGCTCCGCGAGCTCCCGCATCTTTTGACACTGCCTTTCGTCTACCTTTATAAGTTTCTGAAATATAGCCGAATCTCACTCTTCGGGGTAACTGATCTGATAATCATTCAATGAAAAGGGCACCTGCCCAGCCCACAATTTTTGATTTTTTCCATATTGGCTTTCGTTTTCGTAATAATCAAGTTTTTGTCCGAAAAATAGGGAAAATTCGTCTTTTTCATCATTTTCACCATTTTCGATTTTCCGAAAAGAATTACGGACCGATCTTAGAAAATTTGGCATCATACGATGCCCCACAAGCCCCTGCATCTTTTGATACCACTGCCTTTCCTCTACCAGTATTAATTTCGGAAATATAACCGAATTACACTCCCCCACGAAAACAATCTGATAATCATTTTAAATGTTAAAATTTAATTAAAATCCTTCAAATATTTTTATGTTAAATCGTCACAGACACATACATATTATAAAGAATTTCATCCAATAGTCCGGTCTTACTTAAACCAAAAAACGTTAATAAATTTTTGTTGCGTTTTTTTTAAACAACATCGACGTTACATACTATACCGTCAAGGAAGTTTTTTACAATTATTGTAAATATATGGCGCCATAATAAACTTTTATATTTTTTAGTACATTGTTCTATAAATACAAGCTTGTTTTTAAAAACGTTATATAATATACATATATATATATATATTTTAGACTTTTTAATATGAGGATACTTCATCCTTATGTATGTGTTTAGTGGCCAGAACTTAGTACGTTAATGGCATACTATGTTTGCTATATCAGGCTATTCAGTTCCTTTGCACGTACTCCACCTTAAGCTTGTGTAGTTAATTACTCGTGACATGGTTTTCCCCATGCCATGTCCCTATATTACTTAGCCCGGCCGAGGACTTCACTGGTTTCTGTAATCCACCTTCCAGTTTCATAATCAGAGCTTTGTCGCCGTGTACTATGAAAAGTGCTCGTGAAGGCAAATCGAATGAACCAAATCAAATTTCACACACAATTTTATAATCTATGTATACGCTTACGATGTAAATATGTGTATGTAAGTAACTGCGGATCAATTTCCGAAGGCCCCGTGCTATATAAATGTGCCTCATCTTTACAAAAACAAGATTTGCCTTCGATGTATTTATTATTGAAGTCCAAAATTGATGTTTATTATATTCCCTAAGTTTTGACAAATTTCCAAATTTCAGAATTTGTCTCCGCGGGTCGTTGTCGAGACATCAAGACGAGACGAATGTACTATAGGGTGAACGGCTAGACGGATTCTTTGTAAAGGCGCTACGTATTAAATCGAAAGCTCCCTTTGACCTCGTCACAAAAGCATGTGACCTTTAATCACCAAAGTGAAGGAACATGAAGGTTATAATGTAGATGACGTATACGTAGATAGTTTGAGTTTTCTCAAAAGGCGTATTCACTCTTATAATATACGTGTTACTTAATTATTATATTTAAAATATTACATTTCATTATCCACGACGGAACGGCGGTGTATGTGTTTAGGATAATATGCGTCGCTGGTAAGATGTGTTTGTTTGTGTGTATGTCTAATATGATTTTTCTCAGCAAACTACTTAGTCGATTACTATGAAGTTTCTTGCATTACATACGTTTCACCTCAAAGCAAGATCTTAGACTTTTTCAAAGACATGTCTCTGCAACTGCCTTTAAAAGCCACCATGCAGAGTGTGCCGCAGTAGATGTGTTTATATTAAACGGCTGGGCCGATTTTGATGCGGTTTTTAGCTAAACGTAGGTATAACCTCAACCCAGATTCTTGAATTAGTTTACGGTTGTAAGCCGCCAGGGGTGCTGCATTAAATATGTTTGCGGCGGAAACGGTTTTTTCATCATGATCTGTCTATAACACAGACAAGTCAACCTTATAGACCACGCTTTGATAGGGAGTAGCATTCGCCAAGGCTATGTAGTGACACTACATAACTACGTCACTAGTGAGCCGTCAGTTGGAAGCACGTCGGAAGCCATTAAATTGTCAATTTTGAACGAGCCAATGAAAACTAGCCGACCTCTCCCCGCACCCCGCCACTTTTTGGCGATTTCGTTTTCGCACTGACGTTTATTAAAGCGTGGTCTAAAGGTTGACTGGTCTGTGGTCTATAAACATCCCAGTTTTGAGCACAGGTACAATAATCTTTACAAGTAATATAAATAAAAGAATGAAATTATAACTTTTAAAAATCCACGACAAAAAAGAACGTTAACTAATAAGTAATAATTAAATTCTTAAACGGGTATTCGTCGTCGTGCATGATCCGGAGGTGGACTGTGATTGATCGAAATTTAAAATTATTTAAGATAATATGGTAAAATAGGTGTTTAATTACTATTTCACTCTTCTTAGTAGACCTTATTAATATTCTTCGTACCCAAAGGGTGCCAATACCAACGGGAACCCTGTAACTAATAAGACTGTGATTTTCGTCCATCCGACCGTCGGTCACAGGGCTGTATCTTTTAAACCATAATGGGTAGACACAGACAATTTTTAGAGTGTGCATTACTATGGTCGCTATAACAACAAAATAACAAAATTTAACAACGTTTAAAGGGGATCTCCATGCAAGAAATGTAGTTTTTTTTCCGGCGTTATTAGGGTCTTGTATGATTGGTGATTGTAAGATCATTGCTTGTAATATATACATGTTACGGAACTCTAGGTTGATGCGTTTCCGACACGGATTTAGGCGGTTTAAAAAATAAATAAAATATGTGGGTGATTTTAATTACACATAGTTTTCTTTGTAATTCGACATGGATTTGATAATATGAATTTTTATACTGTTATTACGTGGTTGTAAAATTAGAACGTACAACATAAACATACTTTAAGTGACGAATAAACCTATATCGGTTATCTTAAAAAAAAATTATGAAACGATCCACAAAAAAATGATACGGCCGGAGCAAAGTTATGTATTAAACACACAATCTACATGAGAAAGAGCGCCGCGTAGAATAACAGGTTGCCGTCACACGCGTTGAATGCAAAACATAGAAAAATATTTGCTGGTATGTGGGGCGGCGGCTGTTGCGACACTTTTATCTGTCGAGATAAGCCGCTCCCTCGCTACCGAACGAAACGATTCGACGGGTACCGAAACGTCTACATAACTAAAAGGTTTTATAATAGTGTTACAAACTATTCACAATGTCAATAAAGCATACTAAACCTCAATAAACCAAACAACTTTCACTGAAAATTATAAGTGTATTGTGCAATGAGTTATTTGATAGTTTCGTTATGAGTAAACGCGAAGTTACGAGTGTACATCGGTTTCGAAGAACTGTGTAACGAAATTAAAAGCGTCACTCGCATGTCGTGTCGTATATATGTACGTCCTTTGAATATATTCAGTTTTACGAGATCGGTAGCACACAGTAATAATAGTTCCGCCTGTAGAACGTAAGTTAGGCCATAGACTTCGCACGTCACCGGTCATCGGCTCCGTGCGGAATGATGGAATGTTTGTTCGCAACGGCGCGGACGGCTATACGCGTCCTCGTGACAAGTTCATGGCTCAATCGTCTAGCACTTATCTGTTTAAGTATTCTTAAAGCACGGCCACCACGCCATAGAAATGATAATATGTTTCTTTGCAGAAAATATCTCAAAATCATTTAATTATAATGAACCTGTTCACTATGTAGCCAGCGGCCGCCCGCGAGGACTACACGTTTGTACGTTATAATCCGTGTTCCCACCCGCATATTTTCCACTTTTTCCAAGGAATATTTACCCGCGGTAAAAATTGTCAATGTGATTTTTCATCTATCCATTCAACTAATCCATCCATTTGTTTGTTTGTCTTTTCTTCACGTTGTAACCACTGAGATAAGTTGTAATAGACAAATTAAATGAGATTTCTTTTAACATGGCGAGAATTGAAGAGGATTTTACTGTAAAAGTGGTATGAAATTTTGATGGATTCCGATTCTATGTCGATTACAGAGTTGGAATACATCAATAAGATGCAACATGTCCTTAGAGTTGAAAGTCACGTGGCCCTGTTAAAATTAATGGAAATATTTAACACATTATATATAACCGGACAAGAAAATTTGGACCTTCTTATCGATATCAATTTCTTTTCTATGTTGGAATAGCAATAGGAAGACAGTAACACAGTAACAGTAATAGGGACGGTATGCCACGCGGGCGGAGCCGCGGAAATATACTAGTTCTAAATAAAATGGGAAGTCTTTCTATCGCTCCTTTATATGCATGGAATAGTGATTGTACGATACCTTCATCCCGTGAGACTGAGATGCTTTCCTATGGATAAAAATTGTCGATGTATTTCTACTCATTCCCCTATCTCTACTTAATATAACATAACTTAATATCGACGGTAAGGAGATATAATTTTTGCTCATTTGCGACGTCCGTAATCATGAACACAGGCTTCCACTGTTTGAATAAAACTTTAAAATAACAATATTTTTACGGAAATGAAATGTATTCACGTATTAAAAATATATCTATGTTACTTTCCCGTCCCTTCTTCTACATTGTTGTGTAACGACATTACGACAAACAAACTAATACACAAACAAACACCCCAAGCAGCAAAATCATCGGGGAGCCACACGGGGCCCATACGGGCTCATATGGGTAGCATAAGAGCAACCAGTATAGGTGCCGTACCGAAATGATAACGCTTGATCATAACGGCCCCGTATGACTGCAAACGTGAATGCCCGTACGGGCGGCCATATGAAAACCAGACCAGCCCGTGGACCAGTTGGTCCAAAAAATGAACAATTGTACTTTTTTTTACATTCCCGTGGTTCTACCAAGATTTAGAGTTAGTTGAAAATCTAGAAAATGCAAGTAACCTTTTTTAGCATGGTTAACAATTTAAGTCATTAGAACATTTACCATCATTATGATAATAACTGTTGTCTGTTGCATTCAGATTTACGTGACATCTAGCTGTAAAAATCAAAAAGTCTCCGTACGGGTGTAACTTGGGCGTCCCGTATGGGTGTCGTATGCCATTTTGAAGGCAACGGAATTTTTTCAAACCTGTTAAACTTAATTTTTTTTAAATATTTATATCACTGGATAGATAATAAATTACTTAGGTCATTTTTATCTGTGACCAGCGCCCAGCGAGATATAGGGGGACAACTGATTGGCGAAAAATGTTAAGGAACTTAGAAAAACTTTCATTAAATTTTATCAAACCAGTTAAACTTATTTTCTATGACATGACTCGGTAGACGACATATATAGGAGTATAAATCAATCAGGTCATTTTTGTCTGTGACAAACTCCTACACAGATGTAGAGTGAAACTGATCTGGGTATTATGTGCCAAGTCTCCGTATGGGTATAACCTGGGCATCCCGTACGGGTGGCCTCTGAGGCGTTGCTGCTTGGGACGCTTTCACATTTATAATATCAGGATTCGAATCATCTTGGATGGTCAGACATTTAGTTGGTTCGTAAAATTTGTTTTACCTCTTCACATTTAACGAAATCACATATATATATTCCATTAAATTAACTCATTGGATCGAAAGGGGAATTAGTGTCAAGGTTTCGACCGAAAACAATGGTCATTCAATTTGACAAGGGTAACGTTGAACGGCTCATGAGCTCGCCAAATCGGAGACCCATTTGCAATTTATTCAATTACTCTTGCAGTTTACGGTTAAGAGGAATCAACCTAACATTCCCAATGTCTTAAGCACACATATTTATGATACCACGTGAACGCGGTATAATAAATTACACATTGAAAATACATACAAAGTAGGTAAGTAAAAGTTTAATTTGAAGCTGAGATAACTAAGTAACGAAATATCAACTTTGTTAAACTGTTTTTGAATCGTTGATAATTTTCATATTTCAAGATACAATTCATTATTTAACTGCCTTTGTTACATTTTGAAGTAGAAACAGCTGTTTATAGATTTGGTTATATAATGTTTCGATAAAGTGTCGGCGTCTAAAAACATAGATAAAAATATCACCTAACAGTTCGGTTATAATACACGCAACACATAGAGATGGTTTGTAATGGTTAGTATGGAATAGTGAGTGTATCTGGTCTGTTGAGCCGTGAAATGAAATAATAGTACATTTTGATGCAAGTACGGTAAGCTGGACATTATAGTCGAGGTGTTTATAGGCACGAGGCGAAGCCGAGTGCTTATAATAAACCGATGACTATAATAGCCAGCTTACTGAGAATGAGCACGTTTTTCAATACTAGCTAGGTAGGCTTTCAAAATTAGCTAGGTAAATACTTTAAATGTAATAATGGCGGGAACGGTAGTGCTTTTCGCGGTTTACGCATGCGTTACAAACAAAATGCTCGTTTGTGATTGGTGTAAAGTAAAAAGGCCTACACCGTGAAATATAACATTACGATCCAAGTTAAATATGATACGAAAAATATTTAAAAATCTACACATTGAAATTTCTTTACTTGACTACGGAGAGTAATGTTTTTTCGAGAATATATAGGTATGTATGAATATTTTTTTGGCAAGCGCTCTGTGACCTAAATGGACTTCAACATACGAGGTTTTATTTCGATAATATCATATTTTTTTCTTGTGCGAATCACAATTTGATTCGACTAATTGTATAAAACACGGACAGCGGAACCTTAGTAATAGAGTTCCCATTGGGAGATACTCTTTGGATATGGAACCCTAAACAAAAATTCGAACATCCAACCATGTACCTATCCCCAAATCTTACCGCTGCGAATCACACAAAACAAGAAAGCTTAAAAACTTAAAAACTTTCTACTTTGCATTGCACTATTGTATTCATTATTGATTGAGTGTTATTAAGTAGCTGGATGTATGTGGCTGTTTGCTGTTTACAAAATGTTTAACTCAACACTAACACTGTAGACAATATAAGCCACTACGATAAATGTAGAACGAAAGCGCTGAGTGAAGGTTGACACATTCCATTGTGATGAGTGATGCCTTCGCTGGATGAGTGTGACACAGAGGCAATGTTATGCTAATTAGTTGTCAGTTGTGGGTGACGTAAGCACACCTGCCTATGCAGTCGTATGGTTTCAACCCGGAAACGGAATGCTTCAAGCGCTCGGGGCTCAGGTATTTCTAGCATTAATAGGAAAGTAGGCAAATGTATGCAAATCTCTTTTAAACGTTTTTTTTCGTTAACCCAGAAAATCATTGATTACGCTCCCACATCAATATCTTACACTAAGCGATTGAACGAACAGAAAGAATTTTCATACTATGAACCATTATTATATTGGTAAATCCTACAAAAAATATCAGACACATAAAGGAGGCTGGAAGTGTTTGAAAAAATATTTTGTATCGAAGTTAATTCTTGCGATATGTATACGTAGTTAATTTGTGTGATTAGGCGGCAAACAGCTCACTGGAAAGAAACAACTTTGTGGTTTTAATTTTGGCAATCGTACTGGGGTCAATACAAAAATGTTTAAGTAACGATATTTGATGTCACCTGACTACACTTCTCATAACACCGCCTGTTGGTGAATTCAAGCGTGATAGCCATTCACTCCTGCTCGTATCGCGTGTACCGCCCACGTGCCATTCCCAACCTTTTATATGTACCGTGGGCAAATCCCTAAACAAGAACGACGCGGACGCGACGTTATCGACGGACGGCTTTAGGTGGCTTTAGCGCCGAGTATGCGTATTACAAAAGAGGTAGCATGCAAAGAGGCCGCGTGGTCAGTAAGATAGGTACCTGTCCCGAACATCAATCACAAACATAGATAAACACTAAAACGTAACAAGTGAGACGTATTCGAATGCGAGAGGTATATCCGCGGACAGAACGGTCACGATCCGGCCGCGAGTCGAGCGCGAACGCGGCTTTGTTACATCACGCGCACTTTCTAACTGCCGACGACGTGCCATTGGATTTATATCGGCATCGGGTTTAATTAAAGTGTCCGACGGACGGGAGTCGAGATCGGACGAGAATCGACTCGGGCCATTCTGACGCGACAGCGCTCTCCGGACAATACGCTGTTGTGCAACCGTCGTGGTCGCCACTTTCGTTCCGTGCGTTGCGCTCCCTTCGCCTAGTCGAAGAATTCTCGTTGTTAACACTTTATGGACTCATCGATCGTTATCTGTGTTTGAGGAGGTACAGAAAGAGAATAGAATGTCGCATCCCACGAACCTGATGACGTGCCGCTTTCACTTCCTTCGCGACCTTCTCTACGATAAATAAGCTGAATTGAGCATCAGTGATGAGGATAGACATATGGCAGAGTAGTGAGACCGAACATAGATAGATAGATACAATCATAAAGTGTATCCTTTACTGTCCGCTTCAAGCTCATCATTACGTTCACGTCCTGACATAAACTACCGACGTTTCCCCATTTCTACTTTTAGAAGTTTAAGTGAAATATCAAAGGTAAAAAAAAATTTCGATTGGAGTGTGCTAGAAAACAGTAAAGTGACCGACCTTTAGATTACAAAGACGACGACGTGCTTGCCAAGAGTTTTGGATGATGTGAATTCGATGTAAGAATTACTTGAAGTACCTAACCGTGCTAACAGACTGATTGCCACTAAAAGTCAGGCTGATAACATGCGCCACCGTGAGGGATTTTACGTCCAAATGGTTTTATTTCGGTGTTTCTTGTTAGCGAAATAAATACTTACGTAAAGAACTTACTGTGAGTTTTCCTGGCACACATAGTACCCGCGGGTCGTAACAATATATACAACTGCTTCCACGTAATTTCTTACGAATCATAATAGATTTCTTTCTATAGATGTTTATGCAACATTATGCATGTGTAAACAGCCAACCAAACGGCAGAAACGACGTTCATGCCATTTATCGTAATTAAATTTAAACTTCTCATAGCAATTGAGATGGAGTGGAAACTCGGGGGGCGAAGATGACGCGTCACCAACGGAATGTTGATTTAGAATACATGCCGCGTTGTGTAACTGGACCGAGTCATGTTCGAGTTCGTATGCATTCGGACCATAGATTCAAACTGTATTATTCTAGACGGTTTATTGCCTGGCAATTGCGAGGTCACCGGCGGCGTCGCGTCGATTCACATGGACCTAGTTAGTAGGTATGTTGTGATGTTTGCATAGACTTGTTGTTTGTCATACGTATTTTCAACGTTTTGCTAAATACTTCTGAGATTTTTCGATTTAGCGACTATAGTGAGAGGACATTGAACTACTAGAAATTCCGAATTGATAACAGTACTGAGACATTAGAACGCAATTTTAAAACACATTGCATGGATTTTCTTAAAAACTAACGATAATATTAACTTTACAGTCCCTTATCCGTCTCGAAGATCTTTTAATCACTCGCAGTCATCGCTCCGCGTTGCATTTACGTCGCGTTAAATATTGAAGAAAAAATCAATTTCCGGAATTATTAGCATGGGAATGAGGTGTTGAATGAGCTCGGAATCGCAGTATTCGCTCATGAAACGAGTCGGAACGGTTCGTCCGCGTCCGCTCAATGGGACGGTTTTAGGCGATGAACTCAGTGTGTATATTTATCTACAAGTGGGACAGAGATGGGGCTCGGGAGCGAGGCCGCGTGCAGCTAAAATTCAGCTGTTACGCTCATCAAAATTGCTCTCGTGTTATGACAGAAACTCAACTAGCGCCCGTCGGGACTCAATTCTGCGTTTGACGGCCCTCTCGGCTGTGACATACGTGGTAATTGGAACGCTTTATAGACGCATAAAGGCATTGAAAATGTCTACGTTTAACCACAAAATCTACACTCCAGCGTTGCACGTGTGTTCAGTTCAACTCATTTGTAAATCTCTATTGTTCACCTATTCGCTTTTAGTTTCGATCAATATTTATATCCCTTCAATGTCTATATGAATATCTATAAACAACATGTTATATCCATTTGTAAGATCAGGCTATGGTCATAAGCCTATTTTATTAGGCTGTATCGGAAGTGTTGACCATTTTGAAGATAGATAACAAATATCTTGTTTAAGAAATACCTAAATAAAAACAAACGAGTGTCACACGTAATTTTAAGATTTGAAAGTGCAGTTTATAATTTGTTCATTGTGACTCCGAATCTTTCTTTAAATAAATAATATGAAGTGATCGTTCGATTGAGTTTCATTGGACCAAAATATTGTCTGTTATTCCGTTTTTCGAACTAAGACAGCATCTTTCGCTAAATAAATCTGTAAATCAGTAATAGGTGTATCTTCGTTTGGCTCGGAGTATAAAAACTGTCGTATTCTTAATAAAAATATAACTTATTTCTAAGTAGGTATATGTTAAATATACTTAATTCATATTTCAAAATATCGATTTTAAAAAAACGATATATTTATATAATATTAAATAATACTGAGTGATATGATTTTAACAAATACAGTAAAAAACTAAATTTCACATTGATCATTTTTCGTAACTAACTTCATGTGTGCGTTTTAAGTGAAATTTTCTTATTTTCGCTTTTAGACTCAATTAGGTTCATTACATAGTAAAATTTCATAGTTGATTTCACTCCAACCTCAAACACATAATATCGTCCTCAAATTATGAAAATCAGGTCCTTGGTTATATATTATTAACTCAAGAAAGCGCAAAATTTGACGTGAAAATGTTCTAAATAACCTAATGCTTACAAAATGAAGAAATACCTAAGTATTTGAAACCTTATGAAATTTTCTAAAACTAGAAAGCTTCAAAAAGCACGAAATATTTTTCAGAATTCGTATTTTTACCGCTGAGGTATATTTTTACAAATTGTCGAAATTCAACCTGTTAAAACCATAGCACTAGGTATTCTTTGGAGCACATATATTTAATGATAAAGACAACAATCAATACAAAGCATGACGTTTAAATAACACATACCTATACAAAATTAGTTAGCATTTCTAAAGAGACCATAAATAGACAGTCTGAATGAAGGCCAACGTCAAACAAATCCAAAGTTACGCCCGAAATTATTAAACATTTTTAAACGGGGCACCCCATTACAGCAATCATGCCATAAAATATTTCAATTATATTTATTTAGAGGCTTCGTGATTCTTATGACCAAATACTAATTACTTACTAAATATTCAGGTTTCACAGATATCCTTGATGTTTGGGGTGAACAGCGCTTATCGTAATAACGAACTTTTAAAGATATCAGTTGATCATATTCGAATACACTCGAATTTTCATTAGGTAGTAAATTTGTTAGATACAAAAACAAAAATAATCATAGATTGTTTGTTATCCGCGATGAGTACTAAAGATAATAGAGAGACACCAGTTAGAGTGCCTACTAGCACTTTATTATAAGTTTCAAATAATTTCAAGTATCGATACTCGTTGACACTATGTATCGATGTCGCTAGAGGCATTGTACAAGTTTACCATACAAAATCTTTTACGCCGCCGTCGTCTTTGCTAGCGAGTTTGACTCATTACATGGTAGCACTGCAGACCCTACGCCCTTCTGACGGGAAAATGAATTTATTTTTCCTATATTATCAAAACGGAAAAATATCAGACAAGTCATCGGAATAAATGAAATCAATATTTTACCGATAGAAATAACAAATCAGTTGAAGCTGGCCAATTCCGAGTTGTATACAAGGATCTAACTAATATAAAACGACATAAGGGATGGACATCTGGTGCAATAGCCGAAGGATACATAAACAAATAGTTCTATTATTTAAAATATAAACAACAATTCTCTGTAGCTTCTTGGATATACTCGTCACCGCATTCATCTACATCAAAAGAAATTGTTAAAACTGAGACAAACATCAATTCCTTTCCAAAGCGAAGTGAATAAGCTAGTTAACAAAACTATCATATCTATAAACTATAACATTAACATGACAAAGATGGATGGCAAGTTCGTACCTTGGATTGTGAAATTATGAAACCTTTACCAATAGTTAGACGTTTGATTGTTTGATTTTGAAAATTCTTAGATGTGGCACTGAAAAATATTAAATCATGTTTAAGTTTTTTACTGCATTAACACAATAACAGTAGAATCTAGTGTGGTATTCGACAGATAATATGAAGTTTACAGTGTTGATAAAGAACTTCTCCTCGAACATTTTAGTAATTATCTAATCAGAATCAAGTTGTACAGGTAAATTAGTAAGTTATATGTTCTTTAACTAGTGTCTTTAACACAAAGAAATTTTTGTTATAATTTCACAACTTAAAATAAATTCAGGTACACCACATGTATGGGGGGAATCGCCGTTGTTAATTGTGCATTCGTGTCCAATGTGACTATAAATTATTGGTAGATACTTAGGATCAAAATACAATTCTGCTTCCTAAAACAAATTGATTTGTATATTTAAATGTGTTTTCCTATTCATTTTTCTCGTAGTTGAATAAAAAGTAGATTGTTGAACTCAGGAGCAAAATTATTTTCCTCTCGGGTGATTAAATCCCTCGCTACGCTTAGAAATATACTTTAAAAGCGTTACACTCCGGAATTCTACTACAGTTCCTTGGTGGAAAATCTACTGTTTGTGTTTATGTTTCGGTAATGACACTTGGGTTGAAAGAAAAAGGTAAAACATATTTGCAATAAACTGCGTCTAAATATTTTCTTCTGAATCAGATAGTAACAAATCAAAAGCTTTTTATTCAAGTAGAATTGCGCAAGTATTTTCGAATCGTTAAGTAGGTATCCGTATTTAAAGGGCACCCAGGCCCTTCGTAGGTTTCGTTTGCATCGGTACTTTAAGAGTCGATGCACATTTTCGTCAGCTATTATAGGTGCTTATTAAATTATTTTTCATATAAAGATGCAAACACCTTTTGTTTTTTTTTATAAAACTTGCCTTTTTTATAGAACGATTGATGTATTTCATTATTTATCATTTATAGTACAATATCTCCCAGTCTTAAATTGACATTAACTTGTCGAACGTTAAATATTTTGTTTTATTGACGTTTAATGATGAATTATTAGCATTGAAGGAAGTCAAGACGTGAGTAAAGAATTCATTTTAGTGAATTTTCCTCATTCCTGTTCATTTGAAATACAAGATAAGCAGCAAATAACATAATTTTGGCCATTTTTTCTACCAAATACTGTAAGTAATTCATGTGTACTAAAACCTGAAAGGGACTCAACATCGATTCCTGAGGAACTCCCATTTTTACAATGGGTCCTTTTATTTCATTAACATGAACTTTTTGGATTCGAATATAAAGATATGATTCTATTAATTTATTTGCATTACCATTTACACCATAACGTTTTAATTTAAGTAACAAAATTTTTATATAGATATTTATTTGCTGTATATACATTTACAAAAAGGAAGCAAAAACAGTCTAACATAATTTGTATATAGTTTTTCTGTATTTGATGGTCCATACAAACAAATGCCTTTGATAAATCACAAAAAACTCTTATAGCATTTTTAGTCTTTTCCTACACAAGAAAAACATGTTTTAGAAGCAAAGTGCCAGTGTCAGTCGGTGTAATTAAATTTAATCACTTCATGATAGGGTAAGAAAGAAATCAATGTCGTTTCGTCTTCTCTTACATACGTTTTTCTCCGCACTTCGCTTGTCGTTTCAAAACTGAGGTGAGAGTTACGCGATAAATAAGCAAATATTAAGAAAAAGCCTTTATTTTGAAATCACAGCACTTCAATTTTATTTATACCTATAGGAAAGATGGATATCTCCGAGATAAAAAGTAGCTTAGAATATTTTCCGAAAAGTACACTAAATGTCACATTAAAATCGGTTCAGCTTTTCTGCGATCAGCCCGGACAAACAGACAAAAATTTTAAAAACGCGTGTTTGGGCTTGGGTTACGCGCAATTAAATATATTGATATAAGAAAACATTTTTATTTCTAAATGACAGACACTTTTATTTTATTTATAATGTATAGGTGTATAAATTCAATAAATAAATATAAATTAAAAGTAAACGCAAAATACACGTCGTATCATTAAAGAGTTGAAAAAAAAATTATCTTTTTTATGCAAGAACGCCAGTTAACTGGTCGGTTAGATGAGCCGTGGCAGATTTCTTTTTCTTTTCTCATCTGTCGTGCTCAAATATTTTAACAATACGCCGCGATTGTATTCATAGAAAACCACAAAATTCTTTTGATGACACCGCCAAAATCTATTACCACGAAGCTGTGACTCATGCACGGATCGTTTGACAGTTTAAAAAATTTTAATGTCTTTTATGATGTTTAACATATTTTTTTTAACACAACGCGTTTTGTTATTATTAAAATGAAAAGTTATCATTAGTATAAAAGTGACAGTTACGTCACCCTCTGTTCATTGGTGCTTGGTGCCGTGTGGAGACAAACACAATACTTTTATCTCTCATTGGAGCTGACTTCAATTACATATAAATATTTTATAAAGTCAGGGCAACACTAACGTGTATTTATTAATTGAATTAATTAATTATCGCATCAACTGTGTAGCTACACTGGCATTTTCCAAACTACCACACAGTTTATGTTTTTTTATGTATTTTGTAATAGTTCCTTTGAGAGATACAAATACAGGTTATTTGTAAGAGTGAATTTGATTTTCTTGTGGTATCTATGGGTATTAGACAACGGATATATATACTTAAACATTTTTTATAAGATATAAATATTAATATTTCAAATAATAGTGTCCGAGTGTGAATAAATATTTCACACCCTGACACGGAACAAAGTTTTAACAAATAGACATACCTAATATGTTTGTGCCTGTGGTTTATGCGCACAAATGCTTGTCCGCGAATCGAACCCGCGACGTTTGGGTCTGCCACGGGTCTGCAGTCGGCATTTCCAACCACTCCACCAACCGGTCAATCCAATAGTTTTATTTTGTTTTCTTACTAAGTTTAAAATATGAATAGCCTAAGCTGCGATGTGTTTTACGAATACCTAACCTTATTACTTTAATTATGTATCTATATAATTAATTATTATGTGATAGTCTTTATTGATTTCGTGTTTGTATAGTTAAGTATATGTAGGCATCCGTGTTAGTAAGACAATTAAGGAGGCCCCCTCTCTGCGTGTGAATTCGCGGATGCAATTATCATTTCGCTAGATACATGTTGAAAATATATTTTATGACTTGTGTCCGGATTTAGTTCTCAGTCAGTGTTCTTGATTTTCTTCGCATTGATACTAATTTAATAGAGGGCAACCCTAGTTTGAGGAACGATTTTCCGCAACAGGTTTAACTATTCAATGCGAACATTACTATATTAAACTATACCTATAATAGGTATTATATAGGAAGTGCCAAGAATTTACAGACGAGTCGGTGCGAAATTGAATTATGTACTTTTAAAAATTAAACATTTTTTGAAATTTGTTCTTTATTTTCTAAATATACTTTTCACTCCTGCAATCGTCTACGATAGGTGAAGATAGTGTTACCACACTTAAGTATTGAAAACCTTTTGTTGTAAATAGTTGTGACGAGGTTTGAGGTTTATGACAGCAATTTGAGCGAGGTGATGAATTCACATTTACTCAAATGTGGGATAGAATCATGATAGAATCGACGTTTGCGGGACATTCTATAACGTGAGACGATACACTGATATGCGTGACCATGCGTGACTGCCCCTCTTAAAGCGAGACAGTTCGCAGTTTCATCTGTCTTCCAACTAATGTCAAAATCACTTATTTCATCCATGCAATATCTAAATACTTTTCGCGTGGGAGGGCAACACTGAAAACCTTCTATTATTGTTAACCGAGACCTTTTCTACTCTATAATAAAGTTTTGTTTGCCCATCGTAAGTTGACAATAATCGGCATATGTCGGGACGGCCATCGATATAGTAGATCACTGGCTACTGGCTACCCTGTCCTGGTGCATACGTGAACAATCTATAGCCATTTGATATCGTCGGGGCCAACACTCCTCTTCAAGTTTATTTTAGTGCTCTGAGACGCACATCTGTGACACTTTAGACAAGAATGTTTGCGACGAAGAATATTCGTTGACCATAGCGACTTAGTCGATCGCTCGTATAGTTCCAATCAAACTTTATGGCGGATCGGAAAACAACGCTTTATGCATGTTTGCTCAGGTTCAGTCATATGCCCCTCGCTCCACTGCGTCCCACTACATCTAAAACTGGTTACTGCGACGCGACTTGTGCCTATGTTCACATCCGCCATAAAGGTTGATTGGAACTGAATCTCTGAACAAATATCGTCACATGGCACCAGAACGGTTTTCGTAAGTACGTCAGGTTTCGTTGCCGGCGGCGAAGCTCGTTCGAACTCATTCGGTGTCGCTGCGGTAAGACTTTTTCGGGTTGGTTCGGGGGTCGCTGACCGGCCAGCGCCGCCCCAATGCACCGCGCGGCCTAATTTTTTCTAATGATGTCGCTACGCCCGCTCTTCAACTATGAAATTATATGCAAACTTTCAAATTGTTTGTCACACAATGAATAAAGGCAAGGGCACATTTGATGATTTAATGTATTTACAACACCCCGTCATCGCCGTGGAAAACATTGATAAATAGTGAAACACGCTTCTGATATAATGAACAGATGCATGACGATCGGCACGGGACAGTCACGTCACGTGACTAATGAGTCATCGGTCCTCCCTACTCCCTACGACTCGTACGAGAATTAACTTTCAGAACTACAACTTACCAAACGGCATCTAGTTTGACGTGCTATGAATAGTAATATCCCAACAATATAAATAGATGATTAACAAACACTCTAGTCAAGAATATATAGCTTTTGTGTAACACATAAACAATTTCGAAGTAATCCAATTTGAAAAATAATGTAGATAATCATAAATTATGTCCAAAAGTGCGGTGTTTTTGACAAAAATATTTAGAAGCGTCACTAAATCTGAATACCGATTTCAAATTTTTTTTGTTTTTTTTTTTTTTCATCTTACAAAGAGCCCATGACTTTATGACCCCAGTTAACATCTGTTAATCAATGAGGCCATGATGATGATATTATACAAATTTCAACGGCTCTTTTCAACGACTAAAATTTATTATTTCTTATTATTTTTATGCCGATTTAGTCTCACAAAGTTCGTGGATGTATAAATATCACATAATTCGTAATAATGTTTCCCTCTAATAATTTTGAACAAACCGATACAATTCGATAATTAGTTCGAGGAATTATAAAATTTTAAAATTTCAATTCGAATTTTGTTTTCCCCACTACTTTATTCAATTCAACATCTACGATCTCCTTTTCTTGGCGAATACGACATAATTTAAAAAAATATATATATTCGTTTTTGACGTTATAGCAGCATGGCGTATCTAACAAACAAAATACGGTAAACCTTGACATCAGTTAGCGGTGTTAAAAAAAATTTATAATTCCGATAAATAACGTTTATCTTCATTATAAGAATATTTACGACTGAATGCGATCCAACGCTGAGATCATTAACTACACTAATTATACAACGGAACGATATTGTTATAGCAATATAGTTCCGAGAACAAGTTTATCGCTAAAGAATAACATGTTATTTTCAAGATCAGTTACAAAAGGTTAACTGTAGATGAACGAGTTATTTTTCAGTTCTTTAAACAGTTTCATTTAGATTTGACAAGGGACAAGTATTTTGGAATGAATAAACGCGGTCGTAAAAGAAAAAGTGGTCTGTAGAAACTTAACTTCATTTTAAAAGGGCTTTCTAATGATACCCCACGGGATGGGACGAGTAGAAATATAATTTCATCCCTATTTCGTTTTAGAAGGAGGTACATTTAAAAAAGTAAAATTTTATTTAGCCATGGCTACAAATGTAGAAACTACGAAGATGTGATAGAGAAGATATGACGGCCGGATATGAAGAAACTTTGGGAGTTCTGTTTTTGCTTTTGGCGCCCTGACGGCGCGCGGCCACGCCCTATAAATTGACCAGTAAAGATTTAATTATAAATCTACAGATATTATAAATTTTACGTCCTGTGTGTAATTTACGTTTATGGATAGTTTAACAATTGTTTTCAATATCTATAGTATTTTTAAACTCTATACTATTTATACCTTACGGTTGTTTTTAGGGTTCCGTATACATAGGACAAATCGAAGCCCCTAGTGTTGTCCCTCTGTCTGTCTGCTAGCCCATAAACGGAATGAGTTACAGACTTGAAATTTTTGTTAAATGTTGACCCGAAACCGGATACTGAATCAGTAACCTTCCCATCAAAACCTATGAACATCAATCAACATACCTAAGAATATAACAAAAACACTGAATGCACTTATTAAATGGCTTTGTAGATGGCTTGTAGATAAATGGCTTTATTTAAATACTTATGACTAAAAGGAAAAAGTCTGCGTATAATAAAAGGCAACGTTCTCTCGGTTAATCCATCGCCATCGCATAGCATGGCTTGGTTTCCAGGGAATTTATAAGGGCCGTTCAATTTATTAATAGAAATTTATAACGAATATATTCTATTTTCGGTACTCACATTAATAACGGACCTTTTTGCGGTATTTTAAAATTAGATCGGGCCAGAAATATAACCGGTCGCCAGCTAGGGCGCGCCAGACACTACGGTCACCTCACCGAATGCGTATGTCTTGTTTTGCCTAAAGTAAACGAGTCGAAACGAAAAATTTAAAAAGCTTATGTTCTGATTAGAGAAATGCATATAGCAGGTACAATCTATCTACTCGTTATGTAATGTTTCTAAGACTGTATGATAAAATTTGAAAGATGCTTACGAAGCGAGATGAGCATGAGTTCGAACGGGAATAAAAGATCGGTGATAAATTTACTTCCTAGTTTATACCATTGCAGTCTGTTGGCATATTATTTTCTCAATTACAGTATCAGCATATAACTATCCTCAGTTTCCTAATTCTTTAATAAATTTGTCTTTTTAAAAAGTATTTATTTATTTATAACTTAGCTTCATAGAATTATGAAGGAAGCGCCCGCCTGCGCCGCGCGCCGTTTAGTTTTAGTGGGAGGCGGGCTTATTAATTCTATGCTTAGCTTAGAAAATAAAAATATAATTTATAATTCATCAACTGTACTTATTAGATTTATACGTTTATACTCGTATAAGATAAAATGATTGCACCATATCAAAAACCTCTCAATGAGTAAAGGCCTCCTCGATTTTATTCCAAATGTCTGTTTTTTGCTTTGGCAACCCATACCTTGCCAGCCACTTTGTATATTTCACCCATCCATTTGTATATAATCCCGCTCATAAAATAACTACGTTCGTACAGAATTTTATTCTCCAGTATAGTTCTAGATCGACGTGTAATACTTATTACACGGTATCGGAACCGAATGGAATTCAATTTATCCGCGATCAAGTATAATATAATAAGCTAAGCCGGTCGAAATCTGGCATGAAAGAGCTATATGTGAGCGGCTGGCCCCGCTCCAGCTGGCGAGGGGACCGTCACAACGACCTCTTTATGGGAGGCACCCCCCGGTCCCCTCCAACTTCAGTCCCCCTGAAGCCTTTTATCGATCCTTCTCAAGATGCGACTACACTGTTGCAACAGACGTGACACGTTTCATTGGGTAATATTTTTTCTTTCAAAATTAAATAATTATATATAGTGGGTGAGTGCATTTTGTGAATGAATAAAATTAAAAAATAAATTTATTAAATGACGCAATTTTTTAAATTTTTTATTGAAATAACGAAAAAACGTTTCATGCGCTTTATTTCCTAAGAAACTCCAGAAAGAAATAGTCCATTATATTATTCGGACAAACATGTCATTGAAGATACTCAGCTGTTTTTTGTTTTTCCCGGTTTTTCCCTTAGAGATAACTATCGGAGAAAACAATTCGCTAAGTCTATTTTTAACTGGTGACGTAGTTGAAAAGTCACATCTTAATTTAATTCTTCGACGACGAACGGTTATGATGGAAAATAACAGCGACTGGTCAGAGTATACAAATTTCAAGTATTTCGAGTGTCAATTTATGTTCAGTAACGGCGTGTCATGGCTATGATTAGCAGAAAGATGTTAAAAAGGTCCGCCTATCGAGGCCGTTGCACTTGGTGATTAAATGCATTAGACAGAGCGAACCCGCGACGGGCTGCGCAAGCCAGCTGAAACGAGGGGTTACGTAAAACGCCGGCGAGCGGAATGTCACGCATTTTGCATTTCGTTGCTGAAAGTTAATGAAATACCGCTGCAATGTATTTAAATTTAATTATTTTATACCCGTTTTCATGATATTGCGAAATTTATACAAGACATTCAACATGTTGCCAAGCGCCGTGCGCCTATATCGATTTCTTTAACGTGATAAACTCATATCAACATTTTTAACTTCCCGCTATCCAAAGGAAATTATTGACTTGGGTCTGATTTTCGAAAATCGAGTTTTCATCAGGTCTCCACGTTTTGAGGTCCTGGGAAGCCATTCTGACCATTTTCGGCTCGACGTCCGTATGTGTATGTGTGTGTGTATATAACTTTTATTTTGTCGATTAAGACCCGCGATACGGCGTTTGAAAGAGTTCATCGAGACTTAAATCTGATTATATTTTGAAGTCAATCGGTCGAGCTGTTTCAAAAATATTCAAAAAATAAACCTCAAAAAAAAAAAAATTTCTTTACGTTTTTTTAAACAACTTTGATATTTTCCAACCGATCTACTTGAAACCTTAAATAAGTTTTTTTGTACATAAAAAACTGCGTCGAGTGTCGCTAAAAATATGAAAATCGAACGACGCGTTCAAAAGATATCGCAGTTCACAAATTTCCGAAAAAGTGTTATTTTAACATTGAGATTTTACAGCCAATAGATTTTTAACTTTACACAAAAGTTTTGTGCTCACAAAATTGCATAGAATGCCGTAAACTACATTAAAATCAAACAAAGCGTTCAAAAGATATGGCAGTTCAAATATTTCTAAAATAACATTTTCTTTGATATGTCTTGGTTCCTGAGTTTGAAAGACTCTAAATGTATAGAAATTCTGTTTTTGAGCTTTGAGAGCTGGAAAAATGAATATTATGAGCTCGAAGAGCTCAAGCCACGAAAATCGATATTTTGAGTTCTGAGCTGAATAGCTTTCTAATTTTCGAGCGCTTTTAACTCGAAAATAGCGGGAAGTTTCAGGGATGGCCTGCAGGGTCAACCGATTTTTTCATTTTATTTTACATCAAACAAAGAAATAGGCAACAAACATTTTATCAGATTCCTAATATGCAGTACGTCTGGTATTTTGTAGTCCATACTGCGATTATTTCATTTTAACAAGTAGAATCATCCTCACAATGCATTATTCATTGTTTGCACTTAAGACAGTATGTAAATCGGAATTTTATGTCACGTATCAAACATGCTTATATCTAATAGAACAGGCATAACGTTTTAATATTTTTCGTAAATGGACGATACGTATACTAATACCCTTTAATAATGCGACAAATATGGAAAATCAAGTTATGAAAAGACTCGCAAATATTTTTACATACGAACCGGTAAGGTAAAGCTAATTCCACAGGTGCCAGTGACTCACGGCCGAACCGGAGACCGGCTGAGGAAAATGTCAAACGGCACATCAGATAGTACAAAATATGGTGATTTTAGTATGTAAGTTTCTCGTTTCAACAGAATACAAAGGAGTCACAGGAAGTGCGTGAAAAGGGAAAACGATTGCTTCAAGCGTGAAACTGTTTAAACGGATTTCGTGAAGGCGTCGTCGCAGTCACAGCGAAAAATAACAAAAAAATAAACGAATGTCATGTAGGTATAGTTGATTGGACCTATGTACACGTTCTTGGCTTTAAGACGTACAACGGAACCCTTTGAACGAAATTAGATGTCCGCTTATCGCAGGCCGATATAAAAGAGTTTCAAGTTAAAAGAGCGGTCATCACATAGATTCTACAAACAAACGTAGTGACAAATCCCACCGATTGGGGAGCAATGGAGTTCCTTTATAAACATGCAAACAATGAATACACGTATTCACTAAGAGGTGTTTGTTTTGTTATGAACAATATTATAACATTGAAGCATTTCCATAGTATTTTACGGTCCAGATATTGATATACTTTCTACTCACAAACAGATGGCGCTTTAGCATATGAAATATTTTTTTCTACAATTTTCCTGTCTGGACCTTAAGATAAACGTAATTTTGCAATTTAATAGAATTTAGTTGCAAAAAGAAGTTAACGCCGGTTTCCGTTTATGTATAGGAAAGTGATTTGCGAGAGCGAAAAGCTCATCGGCATGGTTCATTTAGAAAGCATTATAATCGATAAGTACTGACGTCTAACTCTATGGACAGGAAGACCACAAAGGAAGACAGCGACTGAAATATTTTGTGGCAATTGTGAATTGACTCAATCTCGTGTTACCAAAGAAATTGTTGTACCTAACCTACATAATATAATGCCTTTGTTTGAGCCCAAACATTGAAGAATACCTACATAAAAATCAAACTAATGTTCCGTCGGTTGAATGTTTGTATGTATTGTAGGTATAATCTAAACTTATTATTGGCAGCTGTAGCTATTGTTGGTTGTAATTTAACTAAAACGAAGCAATCGTATGGTAAAATAAAGCCGCCAAAATCTTTTTATCGCAAAAACCTTGTCTGCTGTTGCAAACTAGTTAAATGTATAAAGTATTCCATAAGTAGAAAGGTAGATAGCGGTCGGATGTTAGCCTGCAGGGAGCGGTCAACGTTCGCGCGTCGGGCCCACGCGGGGCCCCATCGCAATCGCAATGGCGAAAACAATGCAGCCTCCGACAACCGTTGTTGCTACTTCTACACGCGATTTTAAATACATAATAGCTACGTCTTTTATTTATTTTTATTTAACATCCAACTACGGTATGGTAACTATTAATAATAGTAATTGTAGTAGTTGGCCGCCATATAGTAAGTAATAAAAAGACAGCATCGAATTGGCCGCATACAATAACTACAAAAGAATAAAATTAATACGTCCAAGAACCATCATCCTTTCTTTTTAGGGTATCATACATCAAAAGGAACTCTTATAGGACACCATCGTTGTCCGTCTGTCTGTCTGTCAAGATCCTTTTTCTCAGAAACGCGTGGAGGTATCAAGTTAATTTATTCCGCATATTTTGACACTCGCAAATAGCCAATATATCAAAACATATAGGGTATTTCCCGATGACCTAGGATCATGAACTTTGGCAACAAGCAAGGTCTCTCAGCTCAATTAAAGAAATTTAACCGAAAATAGTTAATTTGTAGTTATGTCTCATTTTTTTGAGATTATCTACAAACTAAGATTTTTTACAAAAATATTGCGTGGTGGTACGGAACTGAAAGAAGAAACTGGAAATAAATAGAAGAGTGGACAGTAGGAAAAAGACGGGAGGGCAAGGAAGGGGGATAAAAAAGTAATAACCTTTGATTTTGTTAAAAAAATAAACTAGTTTCGGAGGTAATAAGTAAGCGCTAAGCGCTAATGTGATTTTTGTTAAAACCGAAATATATTATTTACACTTTGCGCGCAGAAACAAACAACTAAACACTAAATTCATCTGATAACAGATCGGTAAATGTTTTTCCCCGACATGACGGCCGAAAAACCAACACAGTCCACGATTTATTTAACTGCTTAGCTTATAGTTTATTTTGGTTTACTTAAGGGGAATTTCCACTGAATGCGGATAAAATCTAAAAAAAATTTTTTTTTCGTTGTTCTGTCCAAGATTTATTTAACTGCCTACTTCATAGTTTGTTTTGGTAAGTATTATTTAAGGGGAATTTCCACTGAATGCGGATAAAATCTGAAAATGTCTTTTTTCGTTGTATCGATGTGTTTCTACGACTGATATTATAATCATATTTTAGGCTAGCTCTGCCATGGCATGACGTTTTATGATTTCTTCGTTACTAATATGCAACTATTTTTGAGTAAGTAAACCATTTTTTTTTTTCATTAATATTATCTTTTGTCTTATTATTCAGGGCTCATGAGCCGTACATTTAATACATGTAGTGTGCTGCAACGTCATTATTAATTATTTATAAACGTTTACACACATTCAAATTCTGGACGGTGGTGGCTGGGTGGTGCACAATGTGGAATTTGGTCTTAGTTGCGGTCATCCTACTTTTATGTATTTTTTGGAAAGATAACACTCAAACGAAACTCCTATTTCAAGAGATATTGAGAAAATCGAGAAAAATCCATAGAAACCATTGAATAACAATATCTCCTTTCTTGAAATCGTTTTTTCACTAAATGTTTCATGGTATGATGGGAAGCTACTAAAAGCATCAATAAGTTTATAAAAACTAAAACGATCACGCTCTCACAGGCTATAGCAAGTTTTTTTCTATAATTTCGTAAAAAAAATGTTTTCTAGTGAATCTTTTCACGGTCGCATTTTTTTTAAATGTTTAAATGTCAATTTCAGTAATGATCTCGGAAATATTTAATTTTAAAATTTTAAGTCAGGGCTGTCAATCAATATAATCACTAGATCTGTAATCGAACTATAGTTTATAACCTAGTCGAGCTACAGTATTTCCGTATATAAATACATAAATATATGCTTATATGCCATAACTACGTCATTATAGTATATGCAGGTATGAAATCCACTAGGTATTAATTTTTATGGTTCTAACATCATCGATCGATTGCCGGCTTTTATTTTAATGGTGTTGTATTAAACTAGCATTAACTAACAGTCCTCTTATTACTTAACATTTTACGTTCCTGGAGCCACTAAATATATGGAGTTAATGTTACTAACGGAAAACTGTACTGACCAAACAAAAAGAAAACTGACCAAAATAGTAAAACATTTGCAGACATTTTAGTTAGACCTGTTTAATACGAGTATTTTGATAGCTCTATCGAGTGGGTTGACAATTGCTGCTGAAAATTTTTAAGATTTTTTTAAACCTGTTTCTGCAAACTATGTACAAACGTATAAGTGGTTTTATATATCCGTCACTTTATATAAAATACTAAAGCATGGTCGGCAAATTATAGAATGCAGCCTAATACCAATAGGTATGATCCGAGCAAGCATATGAATCTAGGAACAAGTACTGGCGTTATGATCGACAGCATCATACGCGAAAATTGGATCGAAAAATGAACATAACAGATTTGTTTCACCGTGCACTATAATTTTCCGATCCTTATCTGACCTTATTGACACCTTGTACACCTCAAAAGTAAAAAAACAAAAAAAAAGACACTAACTATAGTGAATAAAGGGTTCTGCATCTCTTACGAATGACAATGGAAAATGTTAATCACCCATCGGAATCCAATAGTATAGTAGTCGCGCTAACTACAGACTAAATATTGATACAATCCGATAATGAGGATAATTCGTAAACTGTCAACAGGCAACTGTCAGAACCGACTATTAATCTCGTTGGTAGCTCAAGTCATTGATATAAAGTGGCTATGACAGATTTTTTAGGCGTACATTGATGGTGGCTAATCAACTAATACAGAGAAAAAATAATGTTATTAAACAGAAGTCGGATTAATTATCGCCATTAATCAACTATAATGTATACTTTTGTGACAACCCTATTCCCAAAGAAACATATGAAGAACTTAGAAACGCAATATCTCCGAGATCTCGCAAGATATTTAATGTTTTAATGATTCGAAGGTACAATACTTTAAGTTTATTTTAATGGCAAAATAAAATTTTAATTTATATTTACAAATTTAAATATGAATTTTAAAATTTCTCGCTTCTCTGTACAGTAAAAAACTTAAATTGCAGTTTTTACAATCTAATAGGTACCTACATTTCAAGATATTTTCCATTTTTTCGGGATATACAGACCAAAACGTTTTTCTTGAAGTTCAGTGACCTTTCAGAAAAAAAATTCGTATCTCTTAAATTAAGTAAGATATCTAAACAGGTCGTTATTAAGTAGTGTGCTTCATTAAGATTAAACCCATTAAAATCGAACATAAAATTAGGATAACCGTAACTAAAGCTAAATACCAAACTGTGTGGTGGTGGTGGTGGTCGGAGTGTGATAGGTCTCGTTTATATAATACAATAAAATATACTTCAATAGTAATACAATCATTACGAAAACTTTTGTAGCTAATTATAAACAAAGCGCCCGCACCGCCCGCCGCGAATAGTGGGATTATGGAGCATGGAGGTATCGAAAAGCAAGGGATACAGTTATAGGAACTTTTTCTAAGTTAGAGCGAGACATACAACATAAACAATATCACTACCTACTGCCAAGATATCGCGCTTTGCGGCGTCGATGTGCAAACCGCGTAAGTCCACAACTCCGCTGACATGGGGGACTGGTGGGGGCATAGCTAAGTACAAGGAGGCGAGGAGAGCGGAAGGTGCAGGAGGGCGCGGAGTGAGGTGAGAGGAGAGGTCGCGCCGCGTTCAACGAACGTCCGCGGGCCCAAGGTCGCGGCGTTCGCTCGCGTTGCACCGAGTCCGAGCCACGTCGCCCGACTAGGTACCTCGTCTCCGTACCCCGCACGACTCCCTCTGTCTATTGACACCGACTTATATGTACCTAGGAACATATAAGTTGGTGTCCATTGGTCTACCCTATATAGTATATATACTTCGCTAATGAAAAATTTCTGAAAAAAAAACGAAAAACCCAACTTAAAAATACTTTTCTGAAAAGAGAAAAAAAACAACCTTTATATGCTACAGAATTTGGTTTGAACAATATAGAACATAGAATCTGTGATAGAATACACTATGTAATGTTTTTTTTTGTCCGATTTCTACTTAAGCAGATATTAAAATATGCTATCATATCAATGAATCATATAAATAAATATAACTTGTATGGTATCATCATCATCATCATCAGCCCGTCTCTCCACTGCAGGATATAGGCCTCTCCCAAGGCTCGCCACCACACACGGTCCTCCGCCTTTCGCATCCAACTACCCCCGGTATGGTGCTTCAGGTCATCTGTCCGTACGAACCGTGAGGGAACAGCAAAGAATACAATTCCCACCGGCGCCACCAGTAAGCGTTAAGAGGCGACTAACCCTGGTTAGCAGAAGATGGACAGCGGCATCTCTCTGTGAATTTAAATACTGCGATCACCAACCCGCCTGCCAAGCGTGGTGATTATTGGCAAACCCTCCAAATGAATGGTATATAAAGTATTTATTGCACGCGGGGACAAACGAAAACTACGAAATATATTTGTCATAAAAATCTTTATTTTCACACCAAACATATTTTGGTTATTGGTTTGTTTGGCATTGCCCCGCGCCAGCAATACCTTATACCTGTTTATATGAATTTTATACGATAATATTTTAATATCCATTGATCAATTAAAAAATATAATTCTTATGTTCAATTTAAAAACTATATAATTTACTAATTAAAAATGAAAGCTTATACCAAATTAAACACTAATTAAAAAGTAAAAATACCAACAAATAAAATATATCATCTATATATAAATCAGTGTCGTGCGGCAAAATGCCCAAAAGGCTGGCGGCATTACCTCGCTGTATAGCAACACTTATTCGTTGGCCGAGGTAAGCGCCAGCCCTCTGGTCACCCGATGCGTCGACCAGGCGATAATATAAATAAATCGTGGAAAAACCGTCGCGCCTCAGGCCCCCACGGCTCCATCGTCTCGACCCTAAACGGCACAAATATGTAAGTACTTCCTAAGGCAGCATATTTCCGCCGTTTGAGAGTTTTACCAGCATCCGCGGCCGCGCCAGCTACTGCCGAGGTCGCTTGGATGTGGGACGCAGCCAGCGTATCAACACAAGTGGCGTCCCACACCAGCGGCCTCCCCTGTTTCCAGGGAACGACAGTCATGCCGTCGGGCCTCTTGCCGTCGTCACGTACAATTCCGTTCGGCTCTAGTAGAGCCAGTACGTTTACAGAGGCACGGATGATGTCATTAATGCAGGCATGACGCGAAAAGCGGCCGGCATTTCGAGAGCAACTGAGACCATTCGCTAGTCCTAACCCCGAGACGCAGACGGGTGGAAAGTGAATACCTTGTATTGTCCAACATTGTGCCCAGATTGGAGAAAGGATTTGCCTGAAGCCAATAGCCCGACTCCTTTTCAGAAACAGCAAGGAGACGAACACGCTCTGCAGTAGAACTTGCGGTATTTATGAGATGATTTTGCACAAGTTTGCAGAGCAGCTCGTCCCATTGTCTTTGTGAATTTTGAATTAAAAACATTGTATGGTGCATTTTACGTTGTTCAAACCAAATTCTATAGAATTTAGTGCACCATTGGCGCAAAAAAAAATATGGTATTCAAATCAGCAAAACTAGGTTTATACGTTTTTAATTTTTTAAATAATTTGATGACTCATCGAAATTCGTAATTTTTCGATTTTTTTTTCTTCTCACATGTTGTGAAAATGCAATTAGTTTCATGTTGTGAAAAAGAAACAACTACGAAAAAAATAATCCCGCGCGTTTATTTTTTATAATGTAACAAAATACAATGCAATACAGCGTAGCAACACGGCAAGTATCCTTGGCACCCTGAACCTGTTGTCTCTTTAAAATTTTCTTATTTATCATTATTTAGATATTTAGATTTTTAGTTTTACTTTTTAAATTAGATTTTAATTTAGAATTTACTGGTACTTATAAAAATTTATAATTGTAGTTGTGGTAATTAAATTAAAATATTAAATACGTATGAACCTAGTTTTTGTTGACCTGAATACCATTTAATTTTTTGTGCCAATCGGTTAAGGTTTAATGGGGTGCAACCGTTAACGCCGTTTGTATTGAAATTTGCCACTACACAATCTCTTGATTAAAAAGTATTTACTTTATTTTAATTATTATTTTTATTACCGCCCAACAAAGATCAACGTACCTACCTACTAGTCTTCGCGTTAAACATACCGTTTTTTAGTATAAGTATATAACATTTCGTCAATTAAAACGAATCTAGTGACAGCTTATATGTTCAAATCAAATAAGTCGGGTAAAAACAGAATAAATACTATACGTATTTAGTAATTAGAAATGATAATTTGTTTTGGAAGTATCATTCGTTGATCAGAAGTTCGATTCATGCTTCATTCGTATGTTGATGACCGTCGTCGCGTCGTGGCGAGCGCGACTCATGACGAGTGCGAGAAGGAAGAAAGTAAGAACTCACTTCTTTCTCCCGCTCGTGATCGGTCGCATTCGTTGCGACGCGACGGTCGCTAATATGTGAATGTAATGTGAATCAACATCCGGATATTATTAAAACCATATTAAAACAGAGACTCAAAAAACCCATTGTGGCTTAATCCATAAGCAACTATATGCCTGCATAGTAAAAATAAAAAAAAATATACATAAATATTCTGATACCAAAGGATTTAATTATTTTCTGACATTAAAATAATACATTTTAGGGTTCCTTACCCAGAGAGTGCCAACCGAAATCCTATTACTAAGGCTCTGTTCTTCGTCCGTCTGTCACTGTATATCGCCGCTACAACAACAAATAATAAAATTGAAATAAAGTCAAAAATTGAAGGGGGTCTTTTTAGGTACAAAAAAGTGGATTTTTAAGGCATTCGTGAATGGTAATTGTCATGTGATAATATATAAACCATTTAACAATTATGTCGCACATGCGAGATCCGCCCACTTAACACATCTAAATAACTACTACAACCGAAAAAATATAATTGCATTTAAACTGAAAAAACTATTCTCTCAAAATAACTAAATATTTTTCTAAGAAATATCTAGCAAGATTTGTAAATTGTTTTTGTAAGATGTTTGTGTTGATCTGAGAAAAGATATTTACCTATCTTGAAAAAACATCCTCATTAGTGTTTTTATGAAATAACATTTCTCGGTTTGAGAAATATTGCAGTCAATTGGAACTTCTTCAATGTAACTTTGTGAGTTCGTTAAACGTTAACGAATGTGTAAATCATTAAAAAAAAATTCAAACACTTGCGGATTCGTAATTTTAAATAAAAAATTGTTCAAAACAAAAATCGCAAGTATTGTAAAAGTGCTATCAATACAAATTATTGTATCATCACAACAAAACGACTTAGAGCTCGAGATTCACTGAAAAAGCATAACCGCTCAATTTTCTCACAAGTACTTTAGAATTGATCTCAGGATGTCTGGACACTCAGTGAGAAAAGAACCCTTTTTTCACCTCAAGAAGTAAACCAGTTCAAGTAAGGCGTCTGCAACAACGGAATTTCCAGATTGTCCCAGGACGGCTAATATAGCGTTCGAATTCACCAAGAAGGAATAATATCTAGTTAGTGGAATCATATCAGTCTATCTGTACCTTGATATCTAATCGTGAAATTTTAATTATTTTACATACTTAGTGTAATAGAAAAAGTGATAATAGCTATGCGACGATAGTTAAGTGTTACGTGGGATTGCAACCCTCAGACGGCTTTGCCGGATGTTTATGCAACGTGCAGCTAACTCATGCAGTGTCGAAACTATAAAAGTGAATGTGAGGTGATGTAACTATTTTATAGAACCGATGCCTGAACTTGTAGATGATGTAAACACTTCCCATATCAAACTGCGAGTATTTTTAAGAAACTATCGAGTGTCGATCTGCATTTTTCCTAATTTCACGACACTATCGTAGGCAAAGACGGTTGGGAGTAAATGTATGAACCTTGGTCCAACATGCGCAAAGGGATGAGACTTTTCAAGCTGGTGCTGGACATCAAAGGGACTTAGTATATCAACGCGCAAAAAAATCTGCCCCTGAGTTTTAAAAACAATCAGTGTCAAAATTTCGTTGAATATCGTATTTTATTTAATGAAATCGCTGGTTTCTGTATAACATATTTATATGTATTACTTAAATATATAACTTCATGTCTGTTTCCCAGAATAGCGATAGGCATAGACAATTGACATAGACACATGATGACGTAAACGTATTGTATTTGGACCATATGTGTATCTGCGTGTGTATGTAACTGCCAGTCGCTTGTGTCGAGTATGCCTTCGGCGCATATTTCTACTTGGTACAAAGTATGATTATTACTTTCGTCTTCACTGAAACCATCTTGCGAAACTATCGACAGTCGAACCATAGATGAATCGATATCATCCGTATAGCTCTTTTTGTACCAAAGTCGATTTAATTGTAATTAAAAATTATATATTTTCATTGTGAATACATTTTAAATTCCTTTGGGGTAGATTTGTACGGTCCTACACAAAAAATAAATCATAATATTAAAAGGTTAGGGATCATCCTTTAATTACGTCACACCAATTTCATGATTTTTTGACCCCTCCGTCCCCCCTTGTCACACTTCATCACAATTAACTACACCCTCCCCACTTAGTGTGACGTCACATATAGATTTTTAGTTTATGAAGGTAAAAATTACAACATCGGAAATGAGCCTTATCGCCTTAGTAATACATTCGCTATTTCGAAAACAATAAATCGTTAAACTCGGCCAGAAAAGTAGTATCAAATTTATAGGGAACGAAAGTATTCAAACAAATCCAAGTATGTAAAAAATAACTTCAATTGTCAACAAACATTGTACTAAACTATTATACTAAACTAATAGTTTAGTACAATGTTGGTTAACAATTGAAATTATTTTTTTAAAAACTTCGATTTTGTAAAAAAATTGTATGTGAGGATTGTGAGGTCACAAACATGGAACTCCTCCCTCCCCCCTGTCACGATGTCACATTTTGTGGACCCCCTCCCCCGCCTTGGGGTGTGATGTAATTAATGGATCATCCCTTATTTCAAATGCAGTATACGTCAGTTCTGTGTCCATACTTTATTTATACATAGCTTCATGGATCAATTTGCCTGTCTTTTAAGGATACGGGATACTCACAAACTTTATGCGTAGGTCGGACTCGAAAACACTATTTATTTAAGATTACTGTTTTTTTTTTGTATGATCTTATTTTATTGTAAATTAATACAAATGCTTGTTAATTTCTCTTGTTATTTTGGCTTCAAATCTGGAACAGTAGCGACCGTCTCGCGGGTCCCCGCGCGCTGTTTTCACACGCCCCGTTTTAGTTCACGTTCCTTTCATAGTTCAAACTAGCAAAACACACTACACACCATACCTACTCTACTACCAATGAGTAAGATCCTAATCAATTAATGTAATGTACTGTATGTCGGGAATTTTATAAAACGGATAATAGACAAAACTACATTCTGTGGCAAACACCGAGATTTGATTTTGTTCAATAGAGGACTATGCTGTATTTTGTTCAAAAACCTGTTATAACATTTGAGCCATAGGAAAGGGACGGGTGGGATTCGTGTATGGCCCACGCAATTGGTTACCTAAATGATCTTTGCCCTCCGCGTCTTTGTGTTTGGTGTAACCTGTCACAAATAGTTACGTACTGCCGAATAAAAGGTAGATGCCATAACGATTACATGACAATTTTTAAGGTACCTCACAAGGCAAAAACGAAACCCTTATAATTTCGGCCATCTGCCCATACGTATATTAGAGGCCCATATCTCAGCTATTTTCCACTGACCCTTATGAAATTCAAATTAAAGTTCAATGAAAGGCGCATGTCTCATATAAACTACCATAAAATTCTGTAGAGAAAAAAATTTAACTGTATTATTTTGAGATAATTATTACGATCACTTTATCGTGTGGGGTATCGTTAGACAGATCTTTGAAAATGCATGACGGTTATTAAGCGTGGAATTCGTCTACGTCATTCCATACTGAATTTGTTGTACAAATAGAGTTTTACAACGCAATTCATTTAGGTATGCGATCTAGCCACCGGGGATCTTAAAATTACAATATGAAATTTTACATAGTGCGCAAATATGTGCTTAAAAAATTTAATAATTTGAACAAATTTAACTCAAACCATGAAAAATAAATATTTCTATATATTTTTGAAACAATAATTATCTAAATAAATTGCGTATAATTATGCTGTATCACAGCAACAAATTCATTCAGTATGAAATAATGTAGACGAAGTCCGCCCATAAATAACTTTTTTTATTTAGGTGCATATTTCTTGAGATATGATGAGTTCCTAAAATCGTTAACAATGTCTCCCCCTTCCCTCCTTCTCTTTAACCATTCAAGGGTGTGATTAAAAAAACTGATAAAATCAAGGAAGTAGCCTGAGCAAGTAGCATTTAAATAACTCTTTGAAAGTTGTTTTGAACAAGATAGGGCACGTATACAAATTTTTGAGATACATGATTTTCGGTCACTAAAATTTTTTATTTTGTGTGAACGCACTGGGCCGGGTTCGTATTTTCTTCAGTATTGATACCATTAAGGAACGCCATTAATTCTTAATTGATTTATTCTTATTTCTTAATTGTTATATATAGCCTATATAACATTTCATAAAAAAAAAACATATTTAGTGTATACTTTTTAGGTTTTTAAGAAATAAATATGTTCTTTTCTTTTTTATTTTTATTTAAATTTTTGACATTCGTTCGTACATACATTAGGTTTCATTTTGAATTTTACTGACGTTTTAAGAATTCATAAGGGTTTACATTTAAAATAACTAAATGGTTTAAAATAAGTATATGTATATATTACAAACAGATAAGTCAAGTGTGGTTTTGAAAAATTTTTTTTTTCCAAATTGACCAACCAACATTGGATATGAAATCATTGATTGTATTCGTCATTAATCTTTTAACTACGGATTAATTTTTACTCCGTTTTCCGTGTTTAGTTGTGATCAGCGATACAGAAGACGCAGCCGTAAAGGTCGTCTAGCAAACCAATCATGCTGGCCTGCAAACACGCGTTCCGCCCGTCTTCATTCATCATGGTATGGTTCAAACATGATAATTTGGTTCTCGAACTAAACGTCCAGTATGAATGAAAGACGGTATATATCTATTTATAATGGTCAGCTAAATTCACTTAGCTACGCAATAACCGCAGCTAACGTTCAAAGTTTGAACCACAACGTGACAATGCGGCAATATCAGCGCAGCGGCGTCCGTGCATACTATTCACAATCATCGCACATCAGCACATGACTAATTGCAGACCATTGTCTTTGCGATGCGGTCTCTGATTCCCCTTTCCGTTCATCGCATCGCAAATGCTAAGGCAGTAACTTTAATAGCTTATGTACGCACTTATTTTGTAAAGAACGCCGCCACAAAGCCCCGAAACACGGAAGTAGTCCATATAGTTCTACCGTTAAGTTCTACTAGTAGGACTAAACGGAGAAAAAAAATCGTTTATTTCTACTAGTAGGACAGAACTGATTTATTTATCCGTTCTGACCTACTAGTAGAAATAAACGGGCGAAAAGATTAAGCAGTCCGTATAGTTCTACTATTCAATTCTACTAATAGTTATTATAAAGGAAAATGAATGAAAACATACATGTCCCTGACAATTCAGAATTATTAAAGGCAAATCTAAACGAAATTTATAATTTGGACTTACTTATTTCTAACTTGTTATTAAATATAAGTATTTTGTACCAGAAAATGATGCTCGTCAATAGCCAATCATCCACTTTACTGTTTTTAGGATCTTAGAAACAAAATAAGTCATATATATTATGTTTGTATTTGTATTTGTTTATATAGTTAAGAGTTATCCTATGTGCTCTTTCCACATATATGTGGTGCCTCTTTCATTAATTTATCATTGTAAAAATATCAAATTTAAGTTCATTACTTTATTTCATTTAGTGTAATAAAAATTCGTACTCTGCAAAAGCAGGACTTTATATCCGTTTAGTCCTATTGAATATCGTTTAAAAATTAGTAGGACTAAAAGAACTTTTTTCTCCGTTTAATCCTACAAGTAGAACTGAACAGTAGAACTATACGGACTACTTCGAAACACGGCTCCATATACTCGGACCAGGTGTTCACGGTTCAGTTCAGACGAGAGACGATAATAACAGCGAAATCGTCGATGGTGTTTCGTAAGTATAGTTTACCCCAAACTTCTAGTTCGCCCTGAAGTCGAAGTGAGTAAAATCGCAGTAGAAAAAATAGGTATCAAAGGCTGCGCAGAACTGTATTTGCCCGTTTAGAGTCTGTACCAGCCCTTACGCAGGTATAATATTCTTTTACAACGTTAATTAGGCACCTGTTTAACTTAGCGTTACTGACTGACCAATGACAGACTGGAGCTAATATCGAAGGAATGTAAAGCAGTGCTTTATTCCATGTGATTGCCTTTTTATTATGTTGAAGTTATTTGATGCATTGGCGGTTGAAGGACAAATTCTGGTGTATGTAGAATAATCAAGGTAGAAATACGAGTATCTGAGCTGCCTGTCTCCACCTTACTTCCAGCATGGTATTTCTTTCTATCTCAATTAAAGTATTGCACTAGTCACAGATCAGCTCAAATAGATACAGCACTAAAACGGGACCGACGACTGCGCGACCCCAAAAATGCATAATGATGTATCGTTTAGACGGTGAAATTTGTAATTTGTATTTTTACTGTAACATTTATTATTGCACTGACGAGATACTGTCAATCCTAGGGGATTTCGCGAGCATGAATTTTGGCGCGGTGTATGTTATGTACGTGGTGTAGGTACGCGCACAGGTCACAAACCATAGTAGATATATATCGTCGTGTCCATGACAGATATCGAGCGATTCCTGGAATACAGCTTCCCACTATCACAATTGACCCGAGCCGGATAAAGTAGATAAAAATTTATAACAAACCGCCTGCCTCTAGAGCGACGAACATGTCAGATTGGCGCATAATAAACTGCTGATAATGAGCTAGTTTCCGCGTACTGTTGGCGAATGCGAACCATGAATTAATAACAATGAAAAAACAAATATTAAAGACACGACCGAAGATCGTTACCAAACTGATTGGCAAATTTATGCAGATTATAACCTATTATCTATTCGGATTACGTATATTGGTCTATGAAAATAATGTCACGTGCACGCCCTCAACATATTTTTATGGACACTTCCCCATCTCTACTTCTGTTCCAGAAGATTTTGTAAACAACAAGCGACGAATAATCGACGGATTTTCTTGAAGGCATGAAAACGTTAAAATTTTCGAATATAATATAAGATGCACTTGAAGTAGATCGGTCAGATATTTATTAAAGGTCGAGTGGTAACCATGAAGAGAAAATTACGGTTAATAATAGAGTGACGTATTAATTATATATATGCGGATATTAGTGGAGTTATTTTGCTGTGAACGATTTATGTTTAGCGAAATACGCGTTTAAAGCACTTGCCGTGCGTGTATATTGTACCTACGGCGCACAATAGAAGTTTCGGTTCAAAAATAAGACTCACTATGTAGAAATGAAATAATTCACAGAAACGAACACGACAGGCGTCAACGACAAGTTTAATGGACAATTAGTCATCCGGAAAGTAATACGATTAAAATGTACCGTGGCACATAGGGGGGCTCTGATGAAGTCGCTGATAGTGTCTGCAGGATACCTGATACCTTAAGAGTGTAGTTAATTATCAGCTTCGATAAAATATTTACTGAATACACAGAACTTTCGCTTGATAGCTTATAACTTAAGAACCATTAAAACCATTTTAATAAAACTGTAATAATATTTCAATACAAGAAATAATGAATCAATACATCATCATATTACTATTGTATGAATAGTAAGAAGAAAAGGAATGTAAGACTGCGTTTTTACAAAATATTTGTGCAAAAAATCGGTTTATATTAAGCTATAAGGAATATATATTATGTTGGTGACATTTTTTGAAAACGATCGGAATTTCGTCTTTTATGTCATAAAAATATTAACAGAATCTATGAGGCTATTTTTTAAGATAAATTTGCAGTTGCAATGTATTGTAAAAATTACAAAATAGATTGACTGTCAGTGTCAAGATGTAAAAAAACACATGTGTCATTGTGAACAGCTCTTTTCTTAATGTGTCATAGCGAATGTGAAAAGCATACCGTTTTATGAACGTTTATTACAGTAGGTGGTAAGCGAGCGACAATAGGCGAGTTGCAATTGCAAGAAAGCTATTTAAAGTCAGTGGCTACTTATGGAAGCTATAACTATTTGGTTAATGGCTTTTTCCACACACATTTATGAGGTTGGACCGATGATAAACCAAGCGGCACGAGTTAAGAGCGCTGGCTTTCACACGCGCTGTGAACGAAATAGGGTCTGTGTAGCGGGCTGAGGAACTATTCCGATCGTGCCATTAGTTTATTATGACCTCAGTTCTTTCTGGCAAACAGGTCTTAGCGAGACATAGGTATATTATTGTAAAATAGTTAAACATGCAAAACTGCCAAATAGTTTGCACACATTTGCATAGTTTGTGTCAGAAACTTTGCATTAGGACCATCAACTACACCCATTAGTCGATCTTTAGAGAATTTCTGTAAAAAAACTATAAAAACTCAATCATAGCAATACCTGGGACATCCCACAAAGTGGCATCTAGTCCTAAAGTAAGCAAGTATTATGCTTGTATTATGGGGTACTAAACAACTGGTAAACATACTTAAATATATTTTTTATACTGCATACATATATAGATACTTTTTACACCTAGGCACGAAACAAATAGCCATATTCATGCATTTGTCCCGGCAGATAATAGAACCCGCAGTGAGGGTCTCTAACCACTTTGCTAATCGTTTAGTCAATTAATTAAATTATGAGACTTGTCACAAGTTCGTTTTATTAATTTTAGTAGCGCTTTTCAAAACGGCCACTTTAAAGGTATAAATATTATAATAATATAGGGCAGAGTCTGTCGTAGCTGATGTCGTGATAGCCCAGAGCGCAACGAACCTGTCTCAAATTTATATGGCCCCATAGGGCCATGGTTCGAATCCGGGCGTGTACTAATGAGTTTTTCTGACTTAAGTACACAATATCACTGACACCGTGCTTCGGAGGGCACGTTAAGCAGTCGATCCCGGACGCTGTCAATAGATGGCGGTCGTTACAGTTCCCAACCCGCAGTGGAGCAGCGTGGTGGACTTAAGCTCCAAGCCCCCCTCCTCACCCTGGGGGAGGCCTAAGCCCCTGCAGTGGGGTAAAAATGGGCTGATGATGATGAGGGCAGAGTGGAGCGAGGGGGCGGAACCAACTTGTTAGTTTTTTTTTCTATGATTCCATAAATAAATGATAAACCTGCTAGAAAGGCATTTTTCCATTTTTGAACTTAATAAAATGCTTGACACTAACACTAAATTACTTTTAAATTTATGTTCTGGATGTCTAGTCACACGACCCCACTTCGTGAGCAAACTCAATCTATTAATTTAGAAATGGTATACAATGAACTTATCTTCGCCAAATTTCGAATGGAACAAAAAGCTATCGGGTGGCTTGTATATAGACCAAGCAAAATTTGTTCAGACTAGGCCGTATCACTTTATCCATTCAAGAATGTAAGTATTCATGTATTCATACTAGAACCATAAACCATGAATCTAGAACCATGTAGGATCATATAAGTACGAATTGACTAGAAGCGCTCTTCTGCGTTTACCGTCTAACCAATACCCTAGCAATCTCGTGGAAGACGGCCAGTTTCAATCCGAGTTTCAATGCGCAAGGTCACCGCGCGCCGCTCTTCACCCCCGATAAATTCCCGCGCGCCGATTTCAACCCTGTAAAATTGCGTAATGTCACTTCGATACTGTGATGTGACGTTTATACCTCTATTATTAAAACCAAACGCTGCTGTCAAATTAATTTACTTTATGGATAGGATAATAATAAGAATGGAAAGTCTCATACATCGAAACGATCGAAATCGTCATCCTTTGTTTAAACAAACATTTTGTTAAATTACATCACTATTCCACCAAGTATAATACACTGTATTATACATGTTTTATACATGTTATGCTTGGTTCGTTTCCACTAGAATACACAGACTTGCGAGTATTATACAAGTCTTTAGTTTTATCCGTTTTTCGTTTTCACTGACATCAAATGTAATTTCAGAACTTTTGTTTTCTTTTAAAATAAAAGTTCTCCGTGTAAATCACACAAAATTCTACTTTACAGAAAATATTTAAAATCATAAACTGGTATATATTTGGCCTACGTTGTATATTTGATTGTTTACATTTTTAAACCCCGACATAAAAAGAGGGGCGTTATAAGTTTGACGTGTGTGTGTATCTGTGTGTCTGTGTATCTGCGTATCTGCGTATCTGTGTAACTGTGTACCTGTGTATCTGTCCGTGGCATCGTAGCTTCCAAACGGATGAACCGATTTGGTTGCGGATTTTTTTATATGAAAGGTAAATAAATGGGGAATGTTCTTAGCTATGTTCTACTATCTTTAAAAACTAACCTTTAAAAAATGTGAAATGATACAAGTTTGTTCATTGTCTAATGATTTTCGATCCTTAAAAGCGTCGGATACCGCTAAGTAAACTTAAAATACCTAATAATTAGCGGCCCGAGACGCTTTTAAGGATCGAAAATCATTAGACAATGAACAAACTTGTATTATTTAACACTTTTTAAAGGTTAGTTTTTATTGTGTCGGGGGTTTTTTAAATTTTTCATTTTTGTTGTCACAGCACGTTAGCTCTACGTACATCCATGACAACTATGATTAAAACCGACAAGTTCATCTTAGGCTAACCTGGTCACCAGACTTAGGACGACCCATTTTGGCCTTGACTATACTGTACCGGTTCATCCTATCGCGTATAGGAAGAACTAGTTTTGGCCTAGACAAAATTTGTGTATGATAAAAACAAAGTAAAATAATGTTTTGTACAAATCAATGATTTGTACATAGTATAGGTAATGCAAAGAAGCTATTTTTAACACATATACATTTCCATATGCGTAATGAAAGCAAAAATATTGGATTTATTTACTAATATGTAAATACTCGTAGGATAGTTTAAAGCTTGTGTCAGCTCTCCTTGGATTAACTATTATAACTCGTGTTTTGTTTTACGTACTAGTCATAAAATATAGTAAACGTTCTGAAATCGCTGCGGTCGGTGCCAACTAGTGATTAAATTCGCTCCGTTTGGTAAGAACTAACACAAATATGTTACACTAAATTTATTCGTAATTCGAGAGGCATTGGCAGACCGCGCCCTGGCCCGGTATGCCGGTTGCGCGAGCGCACACGTGCCTGTGACACTACACACCTACCTACCCGGGCGACATAAAAACCTGTGATACTTGAAATGACTGTTTTTCCGCAGATATATTTGTTGTAATATTGCTTCAATAATGCTAGTTATACATTTAGGGAATCTAAGTTTAAAGGTCGTATGCCTTTTACGGCTGTTTCCAAAACGCATTCACGTTCATTTCGTAAGACAGAATAAAATTACAAACATGCCCCTATAGAAACACTTTATCCAAAATTCCATGGAAAAAGTTCAAAAATCTCACAAATAGATAAATCGAGTAGGCTATTTGATTAAATGAAATAATTATGCTTTCATTAAAACTTTCTAAAAACCTAAATGTCGCTTACTGTATTTTCTGTAAGTAGGCAATTAGATCCCTGTCGCTTACACGTGAGACATAATTCATATTTTGCATCTAGCACAAATAACACGCACCGTTACGCCGCTTACGCCCTTCGGTCGCCGTCTATATCTGAAAGTGAGAATTTTAAACTAAGTTATTTTAAAATAATTTTATAGTATATGAAGGAGCTTTTCAAATATAATCACAATAACAGTGAAATAATTTAAAAAAAAATTAATAACAAAGTTATAAATTTTTAAAATATCCTGTTAAATAGAGAAGGCTATATATACCGCACGGTGTACTGGTCTGTGAATTCAGGCCATTTAAAATAATCTTAAACTTCTTTCTTTCTTTTTTTAAAGAGATATAGATAAAATTTTATTAGCTTGTTTCATACTGTTCATTTGGATATAATTTTGTCTATAAAATGTTGTCGTGTAAAGTCGTATTAGGCGTGAGGTGCGCAGATGTTACGCGGTAGAAACGACAAATTCTCTTGGCATATTTCAGGCTCTTTATCTTAAGGTGTACTTATCTAAAATATGTGGGAGACGCCAAGGGATGGCAGTGCCCCCGCCAAATGGAGCAAACCCAGTCGTGGCCGTACCATCCCGTTCTGGAAGTCACTCAGAGCACTTTCGGTCACCTTATTATTCGACCAACTTCATTATGGAGAAAGCTAGAAGGCTGACTTTTCAGTGAGCTAGAGAATATACTATAACTAGCTATACCTATTGGCAAATTACCTACTATTACCAATAAAAAATTATTGTTAATGCCACAGACGTCAGCGCAAGTTTTTTGGTTTTGCCACTGACATACGCACTAACTCATTCATCGATCAACGAAATTCTAAGGTACTTCTAGCAGACACATCAACTTTAAATTTCGAATTTAGTGTTACGGTGTTAGTCTATCAAGAAAGACAAAACTGAAATATCCCGAAATTTCAGTTCTGTCTTCGTTCCGGTTGGTAAATATTCAGGTTCTTTGCAAATCGAAAAATGAAACCTTTGGAATGCCACAGACAAACACACAAATCCATACGTTTTATTTAAACTCATGAAATCAAAAATGAAATACCATTAATTTTACTTAACAAAATACTATACTGTATATACAGTTTTCGGGATATTTCAGAATTTTCTTCCTCCATACACTAACACTAACTAAATACAAAATTTGAAGTTTACGTGTCTGCTAGAAGCATGCTAGAAGTACCTTAGAATTTTGTTGATCGATGATTGGATGAGTATGTCAGTGAACTTAGACAGGCAATAATTTTTATTATTAATTTAATAATAATAGTCATGCATAAATAAATAATTAAAAATTTAACACAATTCTCATTACAGTGTCAATCAAAATCGTGATGCCAAGTGATGGCACAGTCCAAAAATATGTATACTCTTAAATAAAATTAAACCGGGTATAGAATGGAAATGTTTCATTTCGAGATCTCAAAACTGTTGCGAGATTTGGAAAATTTCTACAGAAATGGTTTTGATGGGCAATAAATATAATTTGTCTAAAATATAATTCTTGATTCTAAACTAGAAAAAAATCCTAAAGTACGTCCGTGATAATAGCTACTTAATATATACATGTTGTGATTTTAAATTCATAGGGGAACAATGATTACGACTGATACATGATATCTAGGTGTTTTATTTAAGAGTCTTTACCCGAATCGAAGATGGGTAGATCAAACATTAGATGCCGCGTTAACCACAAACCACATAATCTCGAGACCACATTTCGTCAATTACTTTAATCATAAGATGAAACTTGGAGGCCGACGGATATAATGGCGAGATGGGGTAATCAACTTTCCATTTTTATTACATAAAATACCTAATTATGGCTTTTGTTTCTGATTTAACATAGGCTCATGGTGACTTGTATAGAATTATGAAAATGAAGTCAGTTCATTCAATATCCTATTTGTATAAGCAAATAGGCTTTCTAACTTACAATTCATTTCAAGCTTTAAATTATTTCTTTATTTATTTTGTCATTTTCATGATAATAACAATATCTAAAAAAAAATATTTTTCGTTTCTACTCGAAAACAAAGGTTGAACAAAAAAATACTCAAGAAACTAAACAAATCTATTGCTTACGTGCGTTTATTATTTATTACGTTTTCATTACAAATCCAATTTTTTTTTTAAATACACTTAAAATGAAATATAAAAGAGTAAGAAATATTATCATTGAATGCAAACAATCGTATGAATTAACGCAGAAGCCTTTATAACATACCATATATGTAGTATATATATACACGCATAGATATCAGAATAGGGTTAGGAATGTCGTAGGCGGCGTGGTACCATACACCCTCAAAGGTCCCATTTAGTTCACCAGCTGCATTAGTTTTCTTAGCAATTACTCTACAATTCAATTACAGAAGTCCTTTTTGTCTGTGTGTATCAAATCTCCGAGCTTTGAATTTGTAGAATAGGAAAGTTATCACATTTGACCCGTATGATGAGTGGAGACGGGCGAGTCGCGTGTATAGCCGCCGCGTTTGGATACCTAGATGTTGATGTAGTATTTAGGTTTTTGTATATTACCCGTCACATCTAGTTACACAATACCGAAAGAAAGATACCTACCGATAAAAAAAAATTAAGTAGATAAAGTTGAAATTTTAAATTATCAAAATTTATCGGCTTTAAGCTTGAGTTTAGGAAGAGTACGTCTTCTAGTCTGCTACATTCGAAATTCGGTGATATCAAATACTTTGCATTGGTGTGAAACCGGCGATATTAGTTTCTATATAAATATGACACTATACATTTCCAGACTATTCTAAATTCATTGCACACACTCGTATGAATAACATTCACGCAAAGGTTCGAAGTCTCATTGGTAGTTTAATTTGCGGCTACCGTATATTAGCCATTCTAATTACGGAGGCTGGGAGATACGAGGATCTCCTCTACCTGTCGTAATTTTCCTCGTCTGCTAACACCGAGATGGGTCGGTTGGAGAAATTCCTCGGGTATCGGTTCAACGGCCGCGCTACGTCGCGTCGTCGGCGCGCGCGCACCAAGCCTGTGTGCCGTGACCGGCTCTGTGTGCACACATATTCGTTGTGTGTCTGTGACTACGGGCCGCACACGCACACCACGCCTCAGCAAACGCGACGGAACCGTTACCATACCAGAGGCACTCGTCGTTCCACCTACCGGGGCCCCGGTTCGCGTGTGGTCGACCCTTCACGGTTTCAATATCGATTTCACCCTTTTAATTATGCATTCGGAAAATTTAAAGTAAGTACTACGCCGTGTCAAAATCGACCGCCAATTCCGAGTAACGACCGACATCCGCCGACGTAGAGACGAACGGCCCATCAATCAATGCTGCATCCGCTTAGAAAGAATGCTCGGTGGAATAGTTTCGCAGATGATGGCGAACAGTGTGCAAGCGTAAGCGCTTTCCGAGCTACCGACCGCTTTAATAGCTCTCGGCTGCAGGTAAAGTGCACGCGGCGAGAAACACTCACCGCGGAATGCGAACACCTACCTACTGAGATTTCGTCAGAAAAACTTCATTAACTTTGCAAAACCCGTATCGTGATTCGTCTATTAACAAACCCCGACCGGAGCCTTCGCGTCGCCCGTTAGCAATGAAGACTACCGTTAACTTTCCATCTTTTGCTAAAGACGATGTTACGAAATGGTTAATTCTGTTTCGAAACTCTTCAATCGGAGAGTTATGTTGCTATATTAAATACAGATAGTCGACATTATTATGTCTAATTGCATAACTTGTTATGCACCCAACTCCGGCGGACAAAGTTCTTAATCGGAAGATTCAATGTTGCAGTTTTTGGTGTAGGTAATGAAGTAAGAACGAGATATTCAGGTACTAAATGCAATAAAATAATACTGACAGGTTGTAGCTAACACATCTGTACAATTATTTAAAACGATAAAAAGTGAATTTCGTTTTTTTTTACAAACAAAAGTAATTTGTTTTAAAAATCGGCCAAGTATACCTAAGTTGGACTCGCAAACCGAAGGATCCGTATCTCCACGCAATATACATTGTGATATATGTATTTACAAAAACAAAATGGGTTTGCAAATACATATACATGTCAGTTAGTAATTTTTTTTTGTTATGTAACTTAATTTAAAGATATTGGATTTTTTGTTGTTCTGTGAGATCTATCTAGCTCCTTGCCAAATTTTATGATTCTAGGTCAAAAGAAATACCCTATAGGTTTTCATTTATTTACGAATGATAAAATATACGGCATAAATGCTCATATTTTTTAAATTATTTTGACATAGAAACTTGATTTTTTAGCAGTTTCAAAGGACCGTGAACCTGAGTAAAATGATCTTGACACACAGACGTACATACAACGAAGGGATCCTATAAGAGTTCCTTTTTATTTTCCTTTTGAGATAAGGAACTATAAAAAAACGAGGAGGTTCGCGCGCTATGAATAATCTTACTAATGAACAAGTAAATCAAGATTTACGAGATAGATTTGGGGTTAATGCGCCCCTATACGCTAACGGGTGCACATTGGTGTGCTGAGTTTAAAGATGGAAGAACTTCAATTAATGATGACCCTCGCTCAGGACGTCCTATACGACAGCAGTAGCCAAAGAAACGGTAAAAATGGTTTTGGCTGATTGTCATGTCATGGTTTATATTATTTTGTTTCAGCAACACAACAATTTGGTGCACAAGTCCAGAGTTGCGATGTCTGCTATTGAGAAAGTTGACTTTAAAATAATAGAACGTCTTTCATATTCACCGGACCTTGCCCTTAGTGCTTTTCATCTATTTCCGAAAGAGAGTAACACGTAAAAGGCCAAAAATTTAAAGATCATGATGCAATAGTAGCTGCGCATAGGTTTGAAAAATACTTTTATATTAAAAAACCTAAAATGTGACGTTGGAAAATTGAAAAATAATTAAAAGAAGTTAACTTTGTTATTCTTATTTTCACTTCTTATTTAACACTCTGCGTACAAAAAGTAATGTAAAGTTTGTCAATAATTTTCACTAAAATTTATGCATAAAAACGAGATACTTTGTTTTAGTATAATTTCCTGCAAATCTTCAGTATATTGCAGCTAAACAACAAAATTTTCTTAGTACATCTTTATCGGTTGACGTTCATCTGATCGCCATACGACATACGATTCATCTACGGTCAATTCAATTCGTAATTTAGAGATCTGTCTCGCTCTGTCTTTGTGGCCTTCTACAACAGCAAGTGCGAGAGGACCAGAATATTCTCTGGAAGGCGCACGTCGTAGCAGACGCCTCGTGGAGTTGACATCCTGACCGATTTACAGGGTAATTGAATGTGACTCAATTCGGTATGTCCCTTGTTACACTACTGCGTACTTCGGTTTTTACGCATGATGCATGACCTGCCACGCCTTTGGCTGTTGGTTTATGAACTTTCTTAACTAAGTATGGACATTACAGTTTTCTCGGATAGTTTAACATACAGGATTTACCCAAAGGTGTCTTCTTACATAAAATTTTCAAGCATATTTTAGATACCTACTTTGTGCATTAGAAACTAATCAACATCGTGATATTTATGGAATAGTAACAGGCTATGAGATCATTTTCATGAAATATTTCTTTTCATTCACTCATCCGATGTTATTCACACGTTTTCAATATAAAAAAAAAATACTATATAAACCCCTATCTACTTTATATCTGGCAGCAGAGATCCAGGAGTTTCAGGCTGAAATTATATAACACGTAATAATAAGATCACATAAGAAAAATTAATCTAGGACTACATTGACAACTCCAAACTATGTACATACACACATAAATTTCAAAGCATAACATGTTCACTAACGATAGTTATCGATAAACTTCCCTCTTTACCAGACCTACTTAGCCGGTTGCGGTTGAACCCGAAAGGGTAATATTGGTTTGAGTATGGTTTGATTACAACTTACTGTCAAGTGAAACACTTAGCGCGAACTATAAGTATTTATGTTGCGAACGTAGCTTTGAAATTATTATCAATATAGGTACGGTCGTACCGAAGTGACTAACTTTGTAACAATTCTCTCAAATTTTCGAAATACCATGTATTTCGAAAAGATTTGACACAAATGAGTCTTTTCTTGTATTTATACACAATTTACATGATATTTATCCACTGAAATCGTATTATTTTGTACGAATTTTCTGATTAATTTATGAAAATAGAAAAAATTAAGAATCTGAGACCTGACGGGCGTAGGGTCTATTATAGAACTCTAAAATTATACTTAATTTCTAATGGATGGGAAATATAATATCACAAGTAAGTAAATGTGAGATGGAATAGGTACTAATTCGGTAAAAGTAATTCCTCCAAAAGGCCCCTCTAGAACCTAGAGATGTTAGCACAGATAGGAATTCGTACTAACGGGCGGACGTCGACGCTTAGACAACTAAAACCCGTCTACGCCTTAGAGTTATGTCCTTACAATATAGAATACGAAGATTTTCTAAACCGTATTAAAAGGTCTTAAGTGTTTTTTTTTTCCAAAAAATTAGTAAAATGGCAACAAATAAATAACCGACACTCATAGCGACTTAGAAAATCAGTTCGGTATCTACCTGTCTATCAGAGTGCATAACAAAAATCCACGAATACCACAAACACATTGCTTACGGTTCGTATAAGTATCGTCGATAAAGTTAATCATTCAAATGTTTTCGCATATTAATTTGCGGGTTGATATTTGAATTTATTTATTATTCACCAGACTGACCATTTCGTCCAAATGTCACGGCCCAAAGCAAACGTATTCTCCGAATCGTTTAATGCTTCTAGGTAGTTCAGGGTTGTCACCCGTTCAGGTACAGACTAGAGTGTCCGATTTGCGTAACTTTGTCTGGAACATTTCTATACGTACGTGATCGGACGCGAACACGCCGGTAATTTGAAACGATTTAATAAAATAAACGGTACGACCCGCAATGGGCACTGACCAAACGTTTCGACATTACATTTGAACGGTTTTTTTTATGAAAATAGAGAAAATCTGAAGTATTTTAATATTTTCTTTTAAATTTTATATATGGATAGCTGATGAAAATTGATAGCTGGTGATGTCACTAGTACTAATTATAGCTACGATGTTCTACGTACTGCACTTGTTTGTACCTATGCATGTAGTAGTGGCGTCACATTAACGTTTCACGTTATATCTCCGTTATCACGCCTCAAAAAATCATATTTTTTTCTTTTGAATAACAACTCTTCTTATAAATACAACATTTTTTGGAGCACGTTATAAAATTTTGAACTGGAACGTCCTATTTTTAGTACAACTTATGCGAACCCTTCTCCTTTCTTGCGTATTTTGTAAGGTTTCGTGCGTCAAAAAAAAAGTAAAGCTCGTGGGGTGACTTAGCTTCTCTTCTTAGCTGTCCGAATTGAATTTTACTGCATAAAATAATTATTTTAAGCTGAAATTTTACATTCATAGAGCTTCACTAATCCAAGTTTATATTCATAGCCTATAAAATTATATTTCGCACAAGTTGTGGCTCATTTCCAATATGTTTTATGAATGGCGAAGGTATTTGTTATTAATAGGATCAGAATTAGTCGATTTTGTACACTTACTAGATTTCATAGAAAATACAAGCTGACAACCCCAGCTAACATGCGATAATTCTCGTCGAGTGTTCTTCGAATGTATGAGCAACTAAACTTTACATGCACACTGAATATGTCGGTATTTGTTGCAGGAATGTAGATTTATCTTACAGTCAAATAACTGTCTATAATTTTCGATTTGGGTCATGGTATCACAGCACATAAAAGAAAAATTTTATTCGCATGTCCCTAAATTTCTGTTACTTTATTTCGACATGGCGCGAAAATGAAGATAATCACAATACTCGACCCTAATCATTATTATAGTTATAATTCAAGACTAAGCCGTTTACTTATTGGAAAAATACGCAAGAACTGTAATTTTAGTAATCTATCAGTTTATCGTAACTAGTTTATATTTTATAAGTCATCGCCACCGAAACCTGTCGACAATACTTAGTTTTCGGTGAAATAAAAATGTTTTAGCCGATAAGAGAGCTGATAAGAGGGCGTGGAGATTGAGTCAGTCGTGACCTGCAACCCGGATGCCGGACGATAACTCCTATGAATGATAAAATAATTAACGATTAACGAACATTACACCTACTTACAGATGAACCAGCACCATTTGGCGCGTCGGTAATTTATGGAGTTTCGAAACTGGATCATAAGTCTTCGAATCAAGATGTATAATTAATTAATTAATTGGATATAGTTACCATAACGTATTCTGTGGTAGACCGCACAATTTGTATCCAATTTATTTACTTAACGTATAATGGACTACGGATTAGGATATGGGCTGTGGATATTTGAGCTACTTACTCAATATGCCTTACAATGGCGTTCGATTGCAATAACTACATAATTCACATAGGTACTTTATATTTTTGTCATATATGTAGGTACTTATTATTAGTACCTATCACAAACCTGTCAAGTGCGTATCGGTCTTGGGCACTTAAGTTCTGTAGCAACCTATATCGTTTAGTTAGACAGATAACGAAGCAGAAATCGATACTCAGGTGAACCTATTTCCCGCATTCCGCACGGAGGGCACACGTAAAGTCGATTTTCTGTATTTCACAGAATTTTAGATCTATTATTTAAAGTTTGATGTGAAATATTTAATAGCGCGTTTGGATAGAAGTGTTCTAATGGGGACGTCGCGTTATACCATTCGGATAACTTCGGGCATTGTCGACTCTTTCCGACTTAGAGCTACTCTCTCAATAACATTTCATAACCTTTCATTATTTTTCATGACCTTTTATATGATATGAATTTTCGATGACTGTTCATGACCCTTCATGACATTTCATGACATTTTTGACATTTCTTTATGCTTCAGGACATTTCTCATCTATGACACCTTTGGATGGGAGCACTATGGGAGCGAAAACGTTCTGACTTAGCACTACCCTCTAAATATTTATAGGTATAATATACCTATTTATTTCTTTTATTAAATAAAAATATAATTATTTCGTTTTCAATTAAAAGTATTTCAGTATTAAAATATTAATTTCAGACGTTTCACTTCTGCCAGGCGTCCCAAGACAGCTTACACGTTTTTTTATTTGGATGATCGTAGATACCATTGACAGCACGGGATGATAGTTTTTATATACATATTATACATACGTCGATGTACGCATAAGTGAACTTGGCAATATACCTACTTAATAGAATTACCGTTATTGGACCAATAGGAGGCTATTGGCTAAAAATGCCTCGATATTATTATGAAAGCGTATAAGTGGTATAATGTCCATTCACTGGCGACGGAAATGGCGACATGTTTCGAAATATAGTTACACATCATCGACCCTATCTACTATTATATCGCTTCATAGTTGCATCGACCACATTTGCAACGATTATTCGTCATCGAGCAGTTTTACGGAGAGAATTACGAGGGAATCAACGTAAGGTTATGTATTGCATTTCCTCAGACAAATTTATATTTTCCTAATTTTCGTGAATAGAAACGTTGTCATATTTCAAAAATTATTTAACATATACAATCATAATAGAATATTCGTTGCCCTATTAAGTACTACCCTACTTAAGTAGGTACATTTCCATAGGTACCTACTACTTATACGTTTTATCACGTTTACGAATAAAGATTGTCTCTTGCGAACAACATCCGGTTCATGGTGTTATATAATTTTTTTGTTTCTCTGTTTTTTTTAGACGCACAAATCATACTTTTATAATACCGTTGGTTGTGTCCTTTCTAGGTGATTCCTGCTCAAGTTTTCCACATTTTGAATTAAAGATATATAAAAAGTAAGTAGCTTAAAATACCTCAAAAGATTGTTTATTTTTTTAATTTCAAGATAAGTAGGTAGGTAATTATAATTTTTTTATCACCTTTGTAAAAAAAAAACTTTGCCGTGATGTTCTGAACATCAAATATGTATCATGCTTATTTTTTGAGTTTCGTACCCAACATGGGGTAAAAAGGAACCCTAGACAGCCAGGCCTCTAATTCCTGTAAGAAAAGCTGAAATTTTTACAGATTTTCAACAGATCAGTTATTCTGAACTATATTTTTGGTAGACACCATAAAAACGACATGTAGAAAAAATGGTCACCAATAATACAATGGTTAGTTTGGACAAAACCATTAAATGTTTAATTAAATCTCTTGAGTTTTGACGTTACTTTTTCGTTCACCATTAGATACGTAACCATAGAAGTAACAAAAACTCTAGACTCTCTGTCATTAAACAACAAATGAAGCACTGCAATAGCGGCCGCGAAGAATGTGTGAGTGTAACTTTTCCGCGTACCTACTTGGCGGTCGGTGTACTTACTATATGAGTGTGTTCTGCGTACCTAGCCTACGTCCAGGTATTCCTAAGGTTCATGTTCGTAACGTCACGAAGCTTACTATTTAGTAGCGAAATTTAGAAACAGCTTTTTCGTTACGAGGCAAAACTTTTCATGAGTAGGTACTAAAATTATAAAGATGCCGCGTTTCATACTTCGTAACGTTCGAAAACCGGGGCATAATGACAGATCATCCGTCGTTATCATTCTCTCTTTCAGTCTAAGAAACTACACGTATGAGCGAAAGAGAAAGAGTGATAAAGACGTAAAGCAATGAGCAAAACGTCAAACGTCAAGGCAAGGTAGGTAAAAGCCGCGGCTTGACGCGACATTCTACAACTCTAGAGAAGTATTTTATGGTTCATGGAAATGCCTGAGAGATGAAGCAAAACTTTATGGCCGATCGGAATGTAGCTTCGAGTTTTAGGTTTTGTTGCACACACGGTACCGTAGCGTACTGAAACATGTCCAGATTTGGTCGGTAGGTACGTTATTAATGATGTACGTAAAACACTAATCGATGAACACATTGCATGATATTGCTGGTAGAGGTATCATTTGAATACGTGGTTCGACACGTTTTCAATCATTTTTAGGGTTGCCATGTTGCCAATAAATAAAGTAGTACTAGATCAGATAGGTGGGAAAATATTCAGAAATATTCTATAGCAGTGCGTAATACCCCCAACAAAATTATTGAGAAAGCTAGCCTCACAGTTGGTTACCAACTTAATCTTTTACGTTTGGGACCTGATTTCCTTCCACAATGGTTGCTCAGGGTACGATCAAAAAAAAAACGGCCCAATGGCAACGTCAGTACAAAGCGTTTGTATGCACGAAGGTGTATTGTCTGGTGGACTGCAAGTCGCACTGTCGCAGTCACACTGACAACACTGACATTGCGTTTAATCCGGCTCCGGCATCCCATATGGAATGCGGTCGGTCAGCGGCACGCAGGTCGGGACGGGGGGAACCCCCGTGCAGCGCCCGACAAAGTTTTCTTCTCCGTTCGCTTCCGGCCATCGATGCGTGGATGCGTAGCGGTATAGGACGGAGTCATGACGGAATCTAATAAGAATCCATTCATCCGACTCGCCCACCGCGACAGGCTACACCACGACAGGCGGATGGCGACGTCGCACATAGCGCAGATGACGTCATACTAGAAGAGGCCGATTCGAGCGACGGGCTCGATCGACGAGTCCGCCGACGACGCGAGGCGAAGCGAAATCCGGGAGAAAGCTCAGGTGTAAACGTATGATGCGCGCGATTAATTACAATTCTATGAAACCCGCGCTGTTCTTGGCGTTCGACGCGGCACGGCGGCGGTGAGAGATGCCGGCCACGTCGCAGCAAATCAATGTGCCGTCGAAGCGTATTAAATTTGCGAAGGCGTTAGCCACACTCACCTCGATGCGAAAACGATCAGACGTTAAAAATATCCAGAGTCGATCGCACAGATAATACGGTTATCGTCCGCATAACACAAATATTCACCACACCGATATGACAACATAAATAAATACTGAACTAGCCACCTATTCGATAGGATGTATCACGCCGATGCACTCTTCACACTGAACGAAAAATAAAGATAAATTCGGAAAAATGCACAGGGTGGGATCGCCAAATGTCATGAAAGTTGGGTGCAGCGGTTATCCACTTGTAGTGTGACGCGAGTTTGCGGATCACACACCATCTCACGGTGGGACACCGCGTAGCGGACTGGCTGGCGGCGGCGGGCGAGCGGCGCAGGCGGACAGGCCGAACGGTGGGACGGGGGCGCCGCTCCGTGCTCTGTCTCCCCGACTCCGTGCCGCCCGCGGTGATAGCGCCGTGGCGATCACGCTCGGGCGCCGCCGCCATCGCTCGGTGTGTTCACGTCGCGCCTAGCAACGTGACGCTGACACCGGAGGACCCTTAGCATTAATTAAGCCCTCTCAACTACTCACACCGCTTTCTGTTCACATACCTATATTTCATAACACAAAAAATTTACAAATTTATTTTAGTTTCGTAATCGTAAAAGTTTCGTAACTGGTAAAGATTATGATCATGAGCTATTGCATTGCATGATCTATTGAACAAAGTAAGTTTTTGTAAAGCTTAGCTGCAAATTGCATACCGCTGGTATCTAGCTTAAGAAGACAATAACTTGGTCTTTGACTTGGTTATGAATGAACGGGGGCGGCCCTACCCTAGGGCAGTGCGAGCAGAGGGACCGCACCGGGCGTCGTCATAGGGACTGATGAAATTATAAAAAAAAACACTAACCTAAACAATATTGTTACAGACATAGATTCGATCGAACGTGACGATTTGACTGTCAGCAAATTAAAAAATTTCTTTCAAACAAGATTTATTTTGAAGTAATTTTCTTTAGCCACGTTGGGGTTTATACATTTTTTCTTTGTATTTCTCATAGGCGACCTTTTTCATTGAAAATGTCACAATGCACTGATGCACTGGAGAAAAGATTTCTTTTAAATTGCCTAATTTGCTTTAAAATTAATATAAATATAAATAATAAAACTAAATGATAAAGTTTAGAGAAATTTGAGAGCTGAAAAGTGTTATTATGAACTCAGTCTGACTAAGGACTAAAGAAAGATTATGAAAATCACAACAAAACTTCATAACAATAGAACATGTTTACAAATGTCAGGCATTGACTTCGAAAAAGGAAGAAAAACGCGATTATCCCAAAACTTTTTTTACATGTTACCTTCTACTACTGTACCTACCTACTATCTATACTATTGTTTGCGTAAATGTCCATTTAAACTCATAATTCCAGTTTTCAAAACACCTTAATTGACAGAACCAAAAAACGACAGCAGAAAATCACGTTTTCAATAATCATCATTGATGGCTGTAGTGTAGCCTAAAACTAATTAATGTTAAAAATTTTTTAGTGATGGATAAATTGTCGCTGCGCAGTGGTATAGTTCCAATCGACCTTTATGGCGGATGTGAACATAGGCACAAGTCGCGTCGCAGTAAACAGTTTTAGGTGTAGCGGGACGCAGTGGAGCGAGGGGCATATGACTGAACCTGCGCAAGCATGCATAAAGCGTTGTATTCCGATCCGCCATAAAGTTTGATTGGAACTATAATTAAACTAGAACTGCATACCAAGTCGACAACGGACGTTGGTTTCTTTTGACCTAGACCCTAGACCAATTAGTTACCCTCGACCTGATGACCAGCTGCCAGACGTAGAAACACAATATTGACCATAAACAATCGCTACTTCGAAAAAAAATGCTGATAATTTTTTTTTTCGCGGGTAAGTTTTACTATTAATACGTATTCGATAAAATATTTACATGTTCAAAATTTAGCTTTCTTTTACCAGAGTAAATTACCTACTTGACTATCACTACATATTATAATGTCCCCCGCCGCGTCTGTCTGTCTGAAAGCGATAAACTCAAAAACTATCAAACGGATTTGCATATGGTTGACTCCAATGGACGGAGTGATTCAAGAGGAAGGTTTATGTGTATAATTCAATAATGTTTTGTGCAAATGAGTTGAAATATATGACGTTTATTGTTGAAGACGTTGGAAAAATCAAGTCAGTTTGTTTTTTCGTAGTCTTTACTTTTTCAAATATTTATAGAATTGGAAATAAAATACATTAAAAATACTCCATGTAGGATGAACTTACGTTATATTTAAATCTAATTAAATCCAATCCACATGTTTGATGTAACAAGCTGATAGGACACTAAGACCGAAAAAACACTATGGCTTATATGCTCTGCTACGCGTGCGAAGCCGGCGCGGGTCGCTAGTTTATTAAGCGACTTCAAAAAAGAAGGAGGTTTCTCAATTCGACCGTTTTTTTTTTAATAAGATAAACATCGATGTCAATGCTAGATCAGACATTGCTTAATAAATAACATTTAATCAAAGGTAATAAACGAACTTACTATAAATACACTTTGTATTCTGAGTAGATTGTAGATTCTCATTCTTAGTAGAATAAGGTCTAAAAAATATTTTCTCTTATATTTTACAGAAAAATCTAATCGATAAACGGCTTACCTTTTTCTAATCAATTTTGGATTTAGGTTCGACCGATCCAGAAGATTAGCCCGAATAAACAGACAGAGGCAATAATATATAGCCTAAGTTCATCCTGAAGATCCATTCTCAATATTGGTGAAAGATTTTCTTAAATCGATCGAGTAGTTTCGGGGATCACCTCCCTCCCACACGAAGCTTACAAACTTTACCTCTTTATAGTATCGGTGGAGATTTTGGGTACAGTGCATTAAATGAAAACTTTTGGAATCTTTAAAATCGTAACGCAAACGCGCCCTCTCACACTTTATGCTTCAACCCACTAACGGCGCGGCGGTTACCATTGTTTCAATACAATTACTGTCAAATTCTCTTTCTATTTGGGCTAAAATCTTCGTTTTTGCAATAGTCTACAATATGTAATTATATAGAATCTGTTATAAAAGAATTGAATAGATAATAAATGTATGAGAATAGTAAACTCTGAAATGCCACTCTTTTTAGCTTTTACCACAAGAGCTGTGTAATTTATTACCTAAATTATAGTTCAGTAAAATTGTAGAAAATATAGTATATAAAGGAAAATATGTACAAAATATTTTACCAAATTAAATCATACCTCTGTTTAATTATAACAATGTTAAAATGCTTATCGAAAATCGAAAGTAAACGCATTCTCTCAGTTCTGTGTCTTGCAATTAATCCATTCTCTTTTGTATTGTTCGTGATGAAATCGGTTTTACTATCGCCGGTGATCGAGCGAGTTGCTTGTAAAGAGAGTGGGCGCATATTTACTAACGGCCGACGCGATGCACTTGACGGCCGTACTTTCACCGCTGTCACTCAACATTTGTATCCAATTAACGCTCATTTTAAAATTAATAATAATATACCGCCGTTAAAAATACAAATAATTATAATATACGAAAAAAAGATAGTTTTTTAATACCTACCAATTTCGGTAAAGTTTTTCTGTTTCATAGTAAATTGTGAGGGAAATAAAACTAGTTCATATCAATTTTAATACAATGTAATATCGGAGATCGTAGTTAACATAAAATACCTTTTACTGTAACAAAATATTATAAAACATGACAAATACACATAAGCTTATTACATTCAATGAAATTCATGAAAAAGAAATTGTCAACATCACAAATTTTAAAATAATGACGTGAAGAAAAGGTAAATTAAATATTACACTATTATCCTTACAGAAATAGGACCCTCGTCAATTAAGAATATCACTTACTCTAAATAGTACATCATACCCTTTATTATGACCACGATTCGCGACTCTGCACAGTAAATCACTCTGTACATAACACTTATCATTATTATTTGAACATATATCTCGTATTCGCAAAGAGGTACAACTAGCTTGAACATATTTTCTGGAAAAGTAACATGTTAGCAGTTTTATTGCATTAATAGTACAATTGATAAGTAAAAATGTATCCTATTTCACTTAAAAACATGTCATTGCCATACAACCTCATCTGGCAAACGATTAGTTAACAATTCTTTTACACCTCATCAAAATTGAAAATACCTACTTCAGGCAAAAAATGAATGTTACCAATAATTTTTTTCAAAGCTTTCTGGTCATTTGAAATATAAAATAATAAAATATTGATAACGACAGCTTTTAATGCATCTATGGGCCAAAGTGGTTCAAAATAAAACGGTGATGTTTATTTCTTATACAAAATAAACGAAGTCTGTAACCCCCCCCTAAACAGGAATCCCAGTGAATGGCACTGACAATTTATTTATTGTGTCTATAATTAATGTAATTTCGCTTTGTTATAGGTCCGGTACTACTCGATTTTGCATCTGTCAAATGCTAGGCCCAAATTCTTCTTCTTCGATTAAATTTTTATAACGTCATACGCCGTTTGTACAACAACGCCGCGAACTGCGATATTTAGGCGGCAGAGGTATTACTCGTCTTGCTCTCACTTGGAATGAAATCCCACAAGTTCATCTCTTGCATTTCGATATCGCCCCATTATCGTGGTTCGCGGCACCGCGTCGGCCTTAAACGTCCGTCCATCTGCCTTTAATGCCTTACGCAGCTTAGCGATTTCAATATCAATACAGCGTTATAAACATTCTACTATTTGATTGCGCTGGATTCGTTTTGTCTAAGTTATTTTATATTAATCCATAATGTGATTGTACAGAACGATTCGTCGCTTACCTCATGTAGGTGTTTTTTTTTTACTTTTAACAGAAGACTTTAGCTACTTAGCTACTAGTTATTCCGTTATTCTTTTTGCCAATTCATGAAAAGTATTTTATTTCAATAAGAATTTTGGTATTTCCCAAAATTTACAAATTGTGGATTAAGCCATTTCATGAGAAAAGAGACTTATTAAAACTAAATTACACAACGGAGAAGGTCTGCTAAAAGTAAATATTATTATCAATTTCTATATAAACAACAACAGCTTGGATTCGGAATAAAACGCATCCGAAATTACGAAAAGAAACTTGATTAACTTATAAATGGATGTAACTTAAAAAAAAATACTAAATTTATTTCATACGCATTAACCCTTTACGCTCTCATCGAAGACGCTGCTTGTGCTGAAATTCACACTAGCCTATGTAATGAGTAATTGTAATGATATGGATGTCCGAATTTTTATACAAGTAGTCTAAGCGTGGGCTATAAACAGAAATGATGTAATGCGTTGCGTGTACTGTGTAGCAACATATTTAGGATCCTGTTGGAACTACCTCGTTTTTGTAACGCTTTAAGCATGTTTGTTGATGCCACAATAGATGATTTCTATGCAGCTATGGGAAAAAGTCAACTTCGATCGATGGTACAAATGATAAGTGACTCCAGGGGAGGATTCTGAATATGATAATTGAGAGGCTAAACAATAGCGTGATCAGAATTCCATGTATTATGTCCAAAACCGTAAAACAGCTGTTTTTCAATTTAATTAATATCATATGTAGTAAATCCTATGGCAAAACTAAACTTACTAACATAGTGTTAAATTTAATACTAATATTTGAAACTAAAAATTACTATGGACATTACAAGCCCGCAATAAAGATATTTTATTCGTTTATTTTGTGTGTGCTAGCCTAGCAGACGTAGCCAATAAAGAGAATCAATCCTAAGATCTCCATAGACAAACGAACTCAGAATTTATTTCGACACAGAAATGTATAGGGGTTTATGGATGGCACACATACACAACTTTATCTTTATTGAATAAAAAATTATTCCTCTACACACCTTGTCTATTTTTCCTGGCTTAAGTGCGCATCATACACAAGGTACGTCGGACGCGACACCAAGACGCGCAGTAAACTGAGCGTTCTTTCATAAATTGAATGATAGACATGCAAAAATATCAAAAACCTTGGTTTCGCCCTTCCGAACGCATACACTGATTTGGCCTTAAATGAACTATGGTCACATTTCTATTTGTGTACATTCACGTCAAAAATTACAAGCTAATGACAAATGGTGTCTCTCACATCACAATATTTCACTTGGACAGATAACAACCAGCTTACAGCCAAGGATGCCAAGCGGGATCCATGCGGCATAGATTATCGTGGCTGTTAGCGGCCGCCACCAACGTGGAAACTTTACTTTCGGGACCGTCGAACACGGCGAGCGAGTTCAACCTGCTCATGATAGATGTGACCGCTTTATTCACCATGTTCACTATTGTTTCATTGTCCATATCGAGAGGTTTGCTCTCGGCAGATGTTCCTGCAGCGGCTAAACCAGATTTATCCTCTAATCGCTTTCTGTATCCGGTCGCCATTTCGTCGCGTAATATCGCCCTTAGAATGCACTGAATCTGGAAATAACATAATTTTGTTCATTCAGTTAATTCCATTATGTGTACCACAAGTCGTGATAGCCCACAGCGCAACGAACCTGTCTCAAATTTATAAGGCCCCATAGGGCCATAGTTCGAATCCGGGCTTGTACCAATGAGTTTTTCTGACTTAAGTACACAACTATCACTGACTCCGTGCTTCGGAGGGCACGTTAAGCAGTCGGTCCCGGACGCTGTCAATAGATGGCGGTCGTTATAGTCCCCAACCCGCAGTGGAGCAGCGTGATGGATTTAAGCTCCAAGCCCCCTCCTCGCTCTGGGGGAGGCCTAAGCCCTTGCAGTGGGGTAAAAATGGGCTGATGAAGTGAAGTACCAACTTTTATTAGTGATTTCGCCCACATGGCTTTCATGATTCGCATTAATATAAATAATAATAATTTAAATCTACATAAATATTAACACATATTTCTAATATGTTAAAATAAATTGTTTTCTTTTTACTGCTCCGGTCATAAAAACAGCAGCATGATGATTCATACCTTATAATTTGAATCATGACCTCCTCTAAATCAAATGGTAGAGCTACATCAACATCGGTTAAGTGTTTCTTAAGCATAACTGTTCAATCAAAATTACAAACAGACAAAAAAATTATTTCGGGTTCAGTAATAACAAATATATTGATCACGTCAAATACATATTTTCCACCCGCATCTTTCATTTAAAAACACCATTCTGTTATAGATATAAAATACAATAAATTACAAATAACTTAGTTTAAAAAAAAAATGGAATAAGTCAGACTTAAAAATTATATATAGGTATTTTGAATTATAGAACAAAGAATAAGAGGGTTTAATGTACCTAGTAGAGAGCATGGCGTACCTTAAAGTTGGGCGTGACCAAGCAACGTGCCACTGAAATCATGGACGCAGTCAACGGGCCCGACACGCCGATGCTAGTAAGCAGTTCAGCTATGTTGGGCGTTAACCGGAACGGCACTGGCCGCGTGCCGTCTAATTCACCTGTCATGAAAACTTAACTGTTTACACTACAAAAAAAAATTAGGAAAAATATGTTGTGTTGAATTTTTTCAATACATGTCAGCATAAAAATTTAACGTATTCAATCAAAAATGACGTGGATATTACTACTATTTTCATGCCGTTTAATATAAATATCAAATAAATGCAACCAAGCGGACAGAATGCGCAAAAATATCGCTTGCAAACAGAAAAACAGTCACTTCAAAATTATATGACTGAAATCTGACACTCGAATCTCCATGAAGCCCATACCGTGGGGCGTAAGCTACTGTGTTCACATATCAATTAGGAAAGCGCAATGATGGGCTTAATGTATTACTGACACAAAATAAATGTATTTATTTATTTACAAAACAGCCCATTGGCCAAGTTCTCGGATTTGGTTCCATAAAGTTTCGCTCCTTTCATTTTTCTGTACACCTTCAACCCCGTGTTTTTATTTCCCATTCCAATAAATAAATGTAATAAAGCTTCTAGGCGAGCCTTAGGCGCCTCTTTGCACAGTTTGACCTATCACAACTATCTATCAATCAACAACGTTTTCTGACAATGAGGAACAATCATCAATCGCAATTGCTAAAAAAAACTGACCGCTACAGACGGCCAGTGTATTATTTTATTTTCAATAGTAAACAGTTGAAACTATATTTCTGAAATTATTTAGTTAAGATTGTTAAGAAATTCAATTTCTATATATGGTATGAGTGCAACTGGCAGCAATTATGAAATATTTATCATGATGTATAAATAGTTTAAGAAAAGTTAGCAAAAGCTATTTGCTAACACATATGTATTTACATCTTCTTCTTCTTCTTCGGGTGCTTCTCCTTGACAGGAGATTAACGATCATCAATATGCGCTCTGAATAGCGTTATCGCCTATAAAGATGGTGTCGTCAGCGTATAGAATGTTATTTATTAACTCAACATTCAGAATTTACCTCCCGTACTTTTGCATAATGCTTTATATAATAAAATCGTCTTGGCAGATACGTTAAAAAATATCGGGGATAAAATGCACCCCTGACGTGCGCCCCGCTTTATGTCCACCTCTCCCGATAACCCGTTCTCCACTCTTACCACAGCTTCTTGCGCTCAGTACAAATTCGCAATGAGTCCAAGCACAAACCCATTTACACCAATTTTTTCATGCGTTTGTGTTAATGATTCTTTAAATTTATTGTAAATATGTAGATGTATAATCTTTACAAATATTTACTTTATACTAATAGTTCGGAAATTTAGTATTGCTTGGCATTGGGCTTTTTTTGGTATGGTAATATTTGTAACAGCTGACTTCAATCAATCTTTTGCAAACTGTTCTGTTTTATAATTCAAATTAAAGAGTTTGTTCAAAACGTAAATTGCTATTTCAGGCATAGTTTCTATACGTACACCATCTAAATCGGGAAGTTTTCCCGACTTTGATTTAATTACAGAGGCTTTAACCTTGTTGTGTAATATATCGCATAGTTCTTCTGTTACGTGATATTTATATATCTTACACTCGAATCGTCAAAACGTATTCCTATATAGGTTTTCCATAATTTTGTTCTTTTTTTTAAATGAATGCATATACTTTTTTTTATCGTCTAAAAGTAAACCTTATTTCGGATTTATTTTATTTCTCAGCATCTCCTTAACTATTTTATTAAATTATATATCTTATGTATATATAAATTAATTGTTTTGGACTGCTTGACTTTTTTAACCATTATTTTTAGTTTTTCAGTGTGATCAGAAACTACATCCGCTTCAGAATATGCTTCAACTGATAGTGTTCAATTTTGTAAGTTAATACTACGAAATCACGTCTTCTCACTCGGTCGGAGTCGAAAGTCGGTATGATGGGGCAGTCCAGCATCGCCAACGTAAGCGAGCGAACGGGAATGGGTGATGGTGCAATTGCATTTAGAACTAAAACACCTTTTTTTCATTAAAATAAGAGAAAATTCAGATCTTTCTCTGAATAAACTGATTGTGTGTTGTAAATAACCTAAGCCGAGCAACAAGAAATAAAAAAAAATCAAGCCAACTGATGAAGCGCTTCTGCCACCAGGATTTACCAGGACGTCGTATCTCTCCGGAATAACTATTATAATGGCATTGGTGTGGATAGGTGAGTGAGATACCTACCTCGTAGTACTCGACTTACAAGATTGACTACGTAAAATAAAACATAAAATTTCGTATTTAAGTAGGAAGAATTAAAATCTTTCAAAATTAGAAGATAGTTAAACTACAGATAATGAACTATTTTTGAATCTTCTGCTAATGAGAATATAATCTATCTGATTTCCGTCTATATTTCCCGGTTTGTAGAATTTTCCACATTTAGAGCTGTCGTAGTGGCAATTTGAAAAATGTGTTCAAAATTATAAATTAATTTTCTTGGCAAAATTTTATTAGACGGCCGCCTCTTTCGTTTGTCAACTTCGAGACCAATGATCCAACAAAGATTGAGTAATCTTCAGTCTAATTTTGCATTGAAATCACCTAATGATATATTAACCTCTTGTGTCTTTGTTATTTTCAGGCACACTTCAATATCACTGTAGAAATCTTCAATTTGTGGTCCGTGAATCTGTGTTTCGTCTTTGTCAGCAGAGGGACCACACACTTGGATAAAATTTAAGTTCACTGGTTTCCTATTTAATTGAAGAACTGCAACTCTGTCTAAGATTGAAACAAAATAGGCAACCCGTTTATTAATATCATTAGGAACTATGAAGCTGATACCATTTTTATGTGAGGAATCAACGTTCCCGGAATAATGAATTCTGTGATTTCTTTTTTGGACCTCTCCATTTCCCTTCCAATGCATCTCGCTCATTCCACGAATGTCCAGCTGTAATCCATTCATCTCTTTAAAGGTATGATGCACCTTTTTATCTGCATATATACTTTTTACACTCCATGTTCATATTCTGAATGCGCCACCCGGGGTTTCTTAGCACCCTCTGACCACTTTTGATCCCTTTCTGTCTGTGTGTGTGTGTGTTATTAATTGATGATTGTACTAGAGAATAAAAATGCGGTTGTTTACCTCTTTTGATGCAGCATTGTAAGCGTGGTTAAGAAAATCTCGTCTACAACAGACCTCATGCATATTGATATTGCTGCTGCCTATTATCAAGTTTATTTCTGGCGTTCTCCTATACTAAAAATTTGGTTTTTAGTTGTTTGTTTAGCAGCACCCAAGGGATAAATACAGAGTATTGTTTAAGACTTTATCATCTATGCGTATGCATTTACATATGCACATATAAGACTAAGAAACTTTGTTGCATTAATAAATTCAAGATAAATATAAATATATCACTCTATACATAAAACAGTGAATGATTAAGTATTGTATCATGTCAACTCAAAACAAACTTATATCATTGAGACATCCTCTAATATCTTTGTATGTAGAGTAAGTGCACCAAATATTGAACATTATCCTAATAGAAGTATTTCATTAGCAATGAAGTTCCAAAGGGATATAATTTGCGTAGCGGAGTACTGCCCCCGCTGCATCTATCTGGAACTAGTGCATTGCGCCGTCAGTCATGCCGCGTGTGAGCTAATGTGGAGTATGCAAATTTCACTGCACCAAAATTTTATCGTTCTAATATTGACGTCCTTTTCTTAAACGGTAAGTGCAAATTTTTCACTACTATTTAATGTCTCAATACTAAATTTTTTTTTTATGTTTTCACACATTTTGAAGTTGTTTTTTTACTAGATTTTATCATAATAAAAAAAAACATTTATGATTCTTTAAAATCCTAATATTCAATACTGTTTGATAAAAGGTGACAGGTGTTCGATATAAGGGTACTAGTCTATTATTGACTTTCTATACAGATGTCAATTAAAGAGACGTTCACGCCTCCAAAGACGAAGAAAAATGGAGTCCTACAAAAAAGGCAGCTGCAGTAGACGCTGTGAAAAAGAAATGGTGTACTTAAAACCATTTAACATATTTCAAGTCACTGAAATAACTTTACAAAATTAAGGTAAAAGTAATAAGGCTTGCGTTGGAGTAGAGGGAACGAAGACCAAAAAATTTGTATGTGTGACGTACCTATATAGATGGATAAACTCTAATTTCGTACACATCGGTTTCTTAATATAGAACACGTTCGATATTAAGAACCCCTTGTATTCGAAATTAGGATATACTTGTTTATCCAGGTCAATAACAAAGATTTCTTAAATTTTGTAATAACTTTTTTAAATAAAGACTTTCCAAAATGATACTTTCATTATTTAATTAACATTATCTATGACATCATTTTGACTGAAAATCTGCTAGAGATCTCTATTAATAATTTAAACAAAGTTTTTTTTTTTTTAAAGTGTTCGATATTTGGGTACTTTATACTATTTGTAAGCTGATGTAGAAGAATAGTAAAATAATACTTGGAAATACATGATAAAATAAAGGCCAATAACGAGTAATATCGACTGCATTACATCAACAATATTGACCTTCTTATTCATATGGAGACTCACAACTTACCAGCTGTGTCGTCGAGGTCAAACTTGAAGTAAGCTACGTTGAGAAGTCCCGAGTCTTGGTGTACATACAGCATGTCTGGATTTAGTCTCGTCAAATGTAACACGTACTCAGCGAGGTATGCCAAGGAAAGTTGCAGCGTCAGCATTTTACGGAACGTCCAGTAGTCGGTCGGAGCCGCGAATGTCGAAAGCGCCCACTCGCGGACTAAGCCACGGGGTACCATCGTTGCTTGCACCTAGTAAAATAAGATTCGAAATGAATAAACTCCGAATTGGTGGCTCCTGTCGTTGTGGGGAGCAACGAAATACCCATCGGTTTATCAACCTCGTCCAATAATGAATTCGGGTAAACTCGACAAAAGTGAGTTCTACAGTACTCCATTCCATCAGCCCTTTTTATACCCCATTGCAGGGGCTTAGGCCTCCCTTCAACATGAGGGGGCTTGGAGCTTAAATCCACCACGCTGCTCCAATGCGAGTTTGTGGACTCAAATGCGGATTGGCGGACACTACAGTACGTTAAAGACATATTACTGCCGCGCTACGTTTGGCCGTAAAACGTAAAAAGTATGTACGTGTTATCTCGCTTCGATATTTTCTTGCATCGCCCGCAGAAAATGTTTAAATGAAATAGTCATAAATGCAAGACCATGATCTAAAGAGATAAAAGTGATTTATCGAAGTTTTAGATCAAGAAAAAAAATAGTCATTCCTATGATACAGTGTAGAAAAAGCACTGAAAATAAAAGTTACCTCTCTAAGTATGTCACGTAGCACTTGATGTGAAGCTTGCGATCCTCGAGCCTGTACTGCCGCCATCCGCTCGAAGTAACGACACACCGGCGCGTCGTACTCCACACCCCTGACAGTGATAAAGTACATTCAGAAAAATGATTTAGACTATAATATCCTTCGAGACATCATCTGTTATAAAGCAAATAAGTCATTAATTAATAAAGTCAGAATAATCGACGTCAGAACTTGTTTCAAGTTATTAGTAGATAAATGTAATAAAATTCTCCAGTCCTAGGACCGGAGCGGGGTGCAGGGGACCACTGAGAAGGTTAATTTTTAGGGTTTCGTGCCCAAAGGGTAACGACGGGAACCCTATTAGGCTCTGCTATCCATCCGTCACAGAGCTGGTTGTCGGAACCGTAATAAGTGCACATTTGAAATTGTCACAGAATGTGTCTTACTATGGTCGCTATAAGAACAAATAATAAAAATAAAAGAAAATTAAAGACGGTCTTAATAAAAGAAACGTGTTTTATTCGACGTTTATGGTGATTGGTGGTTGTGTAACCATTGCTTACACTTAAAATTTTCATTAACTATGTAGTACCATAGCCGCTATAACGGAAAATATAAAAAAAAAAACTGAAATAAAATTAAAAATTAAGGGGGGTCCCCGTGTAATAAACGTGTTTTTTATATTGTACAGTAGTACGGAACTTTTCGTGTACGAATCCGACTCGCACTTGACACGTTTCTTATTGTATATCTCAAAAACTATCCGCCTCAGCAAAAAGGTCACTATCCATAAAATGAACGCTGATCACATACCTACATTTCTGCTCTTATAAGGTTACTAATATTTTTAACGGTTCTGGTACAAATGTATAGTCCACACGAGCAAAGGCGCGAGCAGAAAGCTGGTGTGTATATAAAAAAGTAATTATATAAAACAAACGCTTACCTGCTACTGCATTCTTGACGATATATATCCAACAACGATATCGAACTAGGGTTATCTTCAACGAGCCGCATCTGAGGCGACACAGCGACAACGCGAGGCACCGTGAAATGTAGAAACCGGCGTGACGTCTCCTTCTGTTTCCCCAAGTAGTGATTCAACATTCTCAGCAATTGCAAGACCCGTTCTTCTCTCCTAGCGTCACCCAATCCAGAATCGTTGACTACCAAATATGGGTATATTTTACCGTTATGGCCGCGTATGTACAAACGTCGTGCAGATGTATTGTGCTTCTGTACTATTTCGACACGCGGCATGAATCTCGCTATGCGTACGTGATAATGCGTGTGTTTCGGTAACAGAAACTCTCCCGGTAGCTCAACTTCGGCCGTTTTCAAACTGAAGTTCGATAGGAATCTACACTTCTCCTCGATCAGGAACGACCTAAAGTAGTCGATTGAGAATTAATTTATTAAAACATATTGTAACTTGTTGTGAGCGCGCGAAATATTAATCGAAATATAAAGAGTATATTAGGCAGATTATGAATGCCTTTGGAATACAACTCTGAGAAACAGGACTCAACAAAGTTCGTAAAAGCAATTTTACTGGTTCTCGGGAACTTAAATTTTTCCCATGGAGTAATCGTCCAAATGTAATAGGGACCAAGTCCGAGGTGCGCAGATGGTGACGGAAGGTTCCTAACTGTAACTTCTGTAGTGTTGAAACGGTTTCTTATGCAGTATAAAGTCTTACGTTATTGTGGAGGAATAATATTTGGTTGGCTGAACCACCAAACAAGTCACCATTGGGTTCAGTCATTGGGTTTTTAACTTGCGGTTATCGTAAACAATCCGGTTTTCGCCGCACGTTACAATTCAGTGCAAAATCTCCTCTTATGGGTCGATACGTGGAATTTATCCACACATCCGTTATCCAATTTCTTAATTTTGCCAATTTGCCGCAAATGTATCAATATTGTAGGTATTATTAACATTGATACAATTCAGTTTTACCGTGAAGGTATTGCGATTTTTCACTATTTGACTTTAGTGGCTGGGCTACCTTTGGTTTAATTTAGAAGTCGAAATTTTCTCTGCGAAAGCGACTAAATTAAGAACGTGCGATGCGTTCATTAGTCACATTTCCTCCAAACAAAACTTATTACGACATGTACCTGATACGTTAGTCCCACGATACACTACAAACTTTCACCATGCAGGTTTATTTAAAATAAAAATGGGCTGTAGCTAAAATGGACTTGTCATATTTAAGCTTATATTATGAATGCAATCTGATTTGATGTGTTTAAAATAAGAGTTATTTAACCAAAGGTTAATTTTAGTGAGAAAAATTCGATGAAGAAAATAATTCATTAATTTTATTCATACGGATTTATCACAGTCATCTTTATGTATGAACATATTGTAATTTCTACTTACTTGGGCAGTATCTTGGTCTTTGCCTCCAAAATCTTGATCCATTTTCTGAGTTTCTGTATGAGATTTTGTAGTTTCATCGCATTGGGTTGGGTAAAGTCAAAGTCCGAAGTGAACTGGCCTTTCATCTTCTGGAAGACTGGATCCTGGACGGAAGCCTGGGCCCGTCTAGCCAGATTCTCAGATGCGCCTAAACAGAATATACGTTAGCAAGAGCTCACTAACATACGTCTAATGTATGTCAATTAAATTATTATTTCCATAATTATTATACTAGTGCCATTCTAAAAGGCCCGATTTGACAGTTATATGTTATTGTTACAAGTATTAATAACAATATTTTGCGCAATTTTATGGGAAAAATGTCGATTTTCTTTATTTTTATATAAGTTAAATTTTATTTTGTGGTTTTGAATAAACACTTAACATTAACTTATTAATTCTTTTAATAAGCAGATCATAATGACAATGTAACTAAAATTCAACCATACGCCAGCGATGTAGGTATATAATACAAAAATGGCTGTCTTTATATGTATATGCAATTGTCCTAATTTCCTATTAACCGAATGATTTACGCTGACAATTACTCCCAATAATCTCGTCTCCACCATATACAAATAGTTGTAAACATGGGTAAAATTAATTTATCATGTGGCACACCTATTTTACCAAATATAAGTCATAATAGTGTTGTGATATGAAGTTATTTTATACATCGATATGTTATTTTTATTAAAATTTAGGAATAATCATATATCATTTTTTAGTACATAACGTTTGTCTTTATTATTACTTAATATTTTGCTACATCATAATGTAGATGAATTTATTATTGGTTGAGAAATATAAAGGACTGTCATAGCCCACAGACCAGAGTGTAAACTTTATATTGGATTTAGCTTGCTCAAAAATATCAGATGTGGATTAGTGAAAAGTTGTGGATAAAACAAAAACAAATAATGGAGGACTTTGAGCAAGATGTCAGATTAGATAATCTTTGAATCAGCCTTTTTAAAATATTTTTTTATACCTTTTATACCCTACTACAGGGGCTTAGACCTCCCCTCAAGATGAGGGGGCTTGGAGCTTAAATCCACCACACTGTTCCAATGCGGGTTGGCGGATTGTAACGACCGCCATCTATTGACAGCAACCGAAACCGACAGCCCAACGTGCTCTCCGAGGCACGGAGTCAGTGATAGTTAATGTACTTAAGTCAGAAAAACTCATTGGTACACGTCCGGATTCGAACCACGGCCACATGGCCTTATAGATTTGAAACAGGTTCGCTGTGCTCGGGCTATCACGACACACTCGGGCTATCCCGACACAAAAAAAAATAGACAAGCTTATAGATAACGAGATTATCATTGTAGTAGGCAACGAAAGCACAAGTGAAAGTATCACGTTAGAATGCAGTGAATAAAATTATTTGATAATGTGTATTGTTTTATTTTATACATAATTATTACTTAGTAGGTAGGCACTATTATCGATAGCAATAATTGCGACTTCACTAGTTACGTCAAAGTGCAAGCTGTCAAATCGGGCCTTTTAGAACGGCACTAGTGTAGTTCTATAAGAATAAATATTCTTCAAACTCAGTTTGTAGAGATCGTCATCAATAATGTCACAAATTTGCAATATTTTACCGGATACAGTATACAAACGAAGATTTACGTAACAAATTTTCTTAAAACTCGTTTTTCTTTCACAGAATATTTATTACTGGAATATGTTCCATGTGTAATATACACGAAAACTTACTCATTCCGATCCCAACGCCAAAAGTAGAGACGACCTTCTTGACAAAGTTGAGTGTGTGCGGCGTGACCGTCGCGTCAGCGACTGCGCCACGATTATCGAACGCTATTACGTAACACTTGGCGAGTCCCTGTCTTAACTGGCGGAGCACCTCCTCGTACCAGTTCTCTCTGAACCACACCATCTATGACGAGAATGAGATAAACAAACCAGCATTAAATAGGTAGGCAAATGTGGGAAGCCATTATCGGCATACTTCACTAATAATCGGCCCGCGTTACGATACGCGCAAAGATAGCTCGCCCGATGGTATTGTAGCACACATCCCACCTAGATCTGCTTGGCTTTGCCTACGCATTTAAAATTGACAAAAGTGTGTAATAATTTATGTGTAATATGAAGAGCGAGTTAAGGGTAGTAATTATAATAATAACGTATACATCACAACAACGTCTAGGCCCCAAACTAAGCATTAGCTTGTGTTTTGGGTACCAAGCATTGATCTACCATTTTTAACAAGATGCGAAGTCGCCTGTGTAAAGGCGAAATAAAACCGTCCGTATTAAGCCGTAATGCATCGCGCCGCGCATGGGTCATATCGGGTCGGGTCAGTCCTTACGAATACTTATTACGGGACGGACGTGTCACACAAATCGTTATAATGTTCAAATTAAATTAAAAATAATGGAATAACCATCTGCAGGCATAAACTAATGTTAAATTTGAATGTTTACTTATCGAAAATACGATATTCAGCTCTTTTTTGCATCTTTGACGAGTAGTTTTACAAATTTTCACGACACAAGTCGACATCGCGCACGTTTATTCGGCGCTAAGCCATTACATTGACTAAAAGCCGGTTGGAGGACTTATTGCGTTTTGGATTACTTTCTGCGCGGACACTTTAAAACGCAGACAGCCCATCTAGTCATATTGGTACATCGATGGTACCAAGCAAAGACACCACATACATATAACAACCAAAACCTGGTACCAGTATCAATATTCATCTAATAATTATACTGACCCGACCTGGGATTCGAACCCGGGACCCCCAGCTTTATAGACAGGGGTTTTACCAACTAGGCCAAGCGGTCATATAAGATCACATGGTTTTCTCCGGATCTCTCATATGGGTTTTAGGTAAATCTATTTAGTTATTTGTTGTGCTTTTATTAGTACATTAGTATGAATAATCAGCAATTATATAGAAATTATGTACTTATAGAATATATATATTTATACAAGTCATTTTAAAATAGTCAAAAATGGGGCGAATATAATATTATAGATCATGGAGACCAACAATACAATTGGTACATATATCATTCAGTATGCAACGACTTTCTCGTTTTGTCATTTTTATCAAATAAGTCGAATACTTTTTACAATCTCAAACAGAATAGCGTCTGTTAGTTTCCTATAACAACAAACAAGCTTGATTTTAAAGATAGTGTTAGACATTCTTGTAAAATTCATTGTATTTATGCACTTATATGTTAAAAAGTGTATGTGACATGGTGGTATATGCTATTCTAATAAGAATAATTACAAAACATTAATAGAAAACACATTAAATTGTTCGCATGCATTGGAAAGAAAACTATCAATTTCATCGATTTTTGTAAACTTTGATTAATAATAATCTTTTTGTCTTTAGGTAGCACAACTTTTCCAGAATATACTGTGACCTATGGGCTCGCAGAATACTGAACCTTGTTTTGCACGTTTCTTAGTACACATCGTGAGGTAAGTACCGAAATAAATAATTCAAGATCAGTGTTATCTAAAGAGACATTTAAATAGATTTCTTTTATCACTTGTTTTAGTCTAAAACGCAAATACTCGTACCGTCGCAAATTCAGTAAATAAAATGACCTAACCAAACGCATACGTGCCTGTCATTTCACGGCGCTTACGCCAAGGTCATGTTGAATATACAGATGGCCCGTATAAACGAATCCATTATATTATCAAACCTGATCGACGATGCCCTCGAGGGAAGAAAGTACGGTGGGGTGGATCTCGCGCTGCAGCTGCATTAACTTGGAGCAGCGCCACATGGGCATGGTCGCTTTGATCGGCTCGCCCGAGCCGCCCACTGTCCCGCTTGAAGCGCCGCTGCTCGCTCCACTTGAGCCACCCGATATCTCCCCCACCTTTGTGCTGCTCTGTAATTGCAAAGTGTTGGTTTTTAAATTTGTAATGACGTCCATAGAAAATAACAACTCATTTGGTTCGTTCCCTTACTACGTTATAAAAATTATACAAGATGTCCCATAAACCAATGATAATTCTTTAAACGCTGATGAAAAAGCTCACGACTAAGCCCAATAACGAAACTTGACCTTAGTAGACATTTTTTTTTTTCATAAATTGATGAAAACAGGTGTCAGAAGCAAAATCTATTTTATTACACAATTTTTTTTTTTAGATTCAAGCAAGCAAGAAAGTTCAAGATAATAATATTTTTATATTGTCAACCGCCATTTGTTAGTGAGTAGAAAGTATATCAATACTTTGACAGTGAAATGCTTCGCTTGTTATAGTACATAGTAGACGTGTGCGCCGCGCCGGCGCGCCGACGCCGCTGATAATATATTTACGCCGCCGCCGCCGAATTCAAATCGACGTAATATCGGCGCGTCCTCGTCGCCGTCGTCGCACCAATCGTGCGGCCTGCGCAGGGCACGGCGGGCGGGGCGGCGGTCGACGTTGACGATCCGGTGTCACTGTGATACACAGCTGTGATACGATTAAGATGGCACGACACGCCCGCGCCGCCCTGTAGTGATCGTTGCGTTGCAGCGCATAACGGTACATTAACACAACATTGCAACGGAATTTCCACTGCACGGTAGATTTAACGTGGACACACAGTGGGCGCGTCATGGCCGTCATGCCACGACAACGCACTGGGCTGCGCCACGAGCACGACAACTACAATGCATCGTATCACAGCGCATAATTACATTTTAAAGTATTTATTTCATTTACCACATATAATCACAAAATGATAACTGAAATTGTTTTTTAAGGTTTTTATTTTTCTGGTTACTTCAATATTTGAATATTAATTTTATCTGTATCTTCCATTCATTAACATAAGAATACTGAACCAACATACCTTTTTGGGGCATTTAAATTTTTTGTTTTTATTTCAGCTTTAAAGTCAGCACCGGAAACCTTATCAGACATTTAAGTGACGATCACAATATAAAAGAAGAACGAGAGATAGCTAGAACTTCCAATGATTTGGCTTCTTTTTTTACAGTGTCTAGGCCACAGAAAACACTTTCAACTTCAACATCCAACAGTACAAAAAACAAATGGCTTCTTAGACGTGATTTGGCTTTGTGGTTTTGTAGATCTCTTATGCTATTTGATGCCGTTTCAGATAAAAGAATGGCAGATTTCTTTCAAAAATACAACGCAATATTTAAAAAAGAAAATTTACCATGCAGTACAACCATATCTCATATCTCGTGAAGGGTTGGACGATGTTTATAAAACCATGTTATCTCAAATAAAACGAGATATCAAACAGAAATCGGATACTCATGTCAGTCTTACTACTGATTTATATATATTTACTGACGTAAAAAGTATATTACTGTGACTCTTCATTTTATATCAGAAGATGATGCAGAGCTGAAAGCTACTCTTTTATTTGATGAAAAAAAAATGGCGAAGCTTTCAGCAACTTTCTTTAAAAAATGAAACCTACATTTAATATAGAAAAAAAAACATACACATAGTGACCGATTGTGGTACTAACATGAAGCGTATGTCAAAATTGTTGTCCATGTCTAGTAGCCATCTTTATCTTGGTCATGCTCTGCGGGATTTAGTAATTACCAATGGAATAAAGCAAACACCAGAGTGACATCAAGGAGTCTCAAAATGCAAAAAAGTAGTCAAGACAATAATATATCGGTTGCCAGAGTTAGAAGATGAAGTGGACAAAGAGCAACGCCGAATTTTGTATTTGATGGATGAAGTTTGTGAAGAACTTGAAGATGATGAGAATTATCCTTTAGAAATTTCCAATTTTTCTGGTGAACAATTAACTAAACAAAACAATTTGCAAATACCTACAATCAAAACCGCTACTCCGCACAGCACTTTGGAAATGCTTAAAAGTTTGAGTAACAAATATAACCAAGTTCCAATCAATTATCTTTTGCCAAAATACAATATGCCAGAATTAAAATTTCAGCCATGCGAGTGGGAATTTATTACAAATATGATCCAATTTTTACAAAAGATCAAGAATATAACAGAAATATTTACTTCCCCAAAAATGTGCTCCTTAAATGTTGCTCTAATTTTCAGGTCAGAAATTAAAGTCATACCGAAAAATTAGTAATGCTCACAATATAAAAAGGCATATGTTAGACATGCTTGATCATCGATTTCCGATGACAAAACCAATTATACGTTGCTAGATTGTATTGATTTACAAAAATCAAAGAAGTAAATCATTATCTTGACCAACTAAACATAACTAAGATAGCATTTCTTTTTGGTGTCTTAGATGAAAGAAATGTTTCCTATTAATGATGACCCATTGCATGAAATGTCATTAAGTAAAAGAGTAGACGACATTACTCAAGCAGAAGATCCACCTGGGCCCAGTAAAAAAGCTAAGAAAGACACAGCATCATATTTACTAGAACTTTCACATAAACACACTTCGAACGCAGAAAACGAAGGCCTCGAATCTATCGAAATTGAATGTTGGAAATACTTGGCGGCTTGTGATCCCAATGGCTTGGCGGATGGTAATATAATTAAATATTGACAAAATCGACACGCTGCATTTCCAATGTTGTATTTGTTAGCGAAAGCTGTCCTATCGATTCCTGCCACAAGCACACCAAGCGAACGAATGTTTTCAATTGCTAGACCAGTGTTTACTGCGAAACGTTCGCGACTAAATCCTTTAATAGTAGATAAGATCATATTTGTTCATGATAATTACGAAAATTGTAAATCAGTAGTTTCCGACTGAACCTTTAATTACTGTTGAATATAGGTGATTCAACTCATAAGTGTAAGCCTCACCGTGTCCCAGTCCCCAGGCACATTTATTTTTTTAATAATGTGCGTGAATTCAATTTGTATGAGGTAGGTAACAGTAAGTTTTTCGTGGTAACAAAATTTTAACATTCATACACATTCAAAAATTGACTATGTCTATCTATATATAGCTATGATATCAGTACTATTTTGGCGGGGGCGCACACTCGTGAGTTGAACTATCTACACTTATATTGAGACCCGCAAACATCGAAAGTGATTATAATTGATACTTAACAATTAGGTACATAAGAGTTTGGTGAATTTTCTTTTTAAATATTAATATCTGTTAAAAATGTACATTAAGATACTGTGGCGTGACAACTAAAATGTGTATAAAAAAATTATATTCTTTCAAAACTATGGGTCTGTTATTTACCTCCTCTTTTTGATCATTTTGAAGTATGATATGTGGTAGGTATTTTGATAATATTGGTATACCTAAGATGTCGGTTAAATTTTATTTTGTTTTTAATGAGAGAAAGTTCTTTTTTGTTTCAATTTATGACCTGCAATATCTTGATTATGTTTACAATTAACATAAAAAAGTAAATATTTATAAATTTCATTAATGTCAACACAAAATTTATTCATGGAATTCATTTGTACTTCATGATAATGATGCCGACTTCACGCCAATTGTAAGCCGCCGTCGCCGATGAATTTTGTAACGGCGCGCACACGTCTAGTATATAGTAGTTAATAAAACCGCCAAGTCTTAGTGAATATCTATGTTGTTGACATAATTTCAAAGATATTTCGTTACTTGTCGAGCTTTCGAAAATTTCGTCAAATGTTCTTACGTAAAATCTATACTACGATGCTTTTGAAATCTAAAATTGTAATAAAATTTCTTCCCACGCTCGACAATGGTCAAAAAAGGGTGGGTGTCTGAATGGTGCTTAATCCGGAATTAAGAAATAGTTTAAATTTACAACTTAGACCGAGGGGTCGCTACCAGAGCTCGCGAACCTTACAAAATGATCTAGGCTCGCACCTCATGAGTGTTCGAAAGTTTATCGTCGGTTATTGGGAAAGGCTGTATAATTAAAAAAAAAAGCATTAAGATTTACGGTAGACTCGTCCTTTAAAGGTCTACGTTACTTCTGGGTCACTGAGGAAGTGAAATACTCACTGCAGTAGTACTTGTCTGGTGCGAGAGGTGCGCTGCTAAATGTTCCGCTGTCTTGTAGCGTTCACGTTGCTCTATTTTTAGTGTCAGATACAGGGTTCTTATTGGGAAGTACACAGCTTGTGGATAGATTTTGCCGACCTATACAGATGGAAATAACATTCATTAAGGAATTCAAATGATTTCATGATTCTAATTTTTTTTAAAGACTTAAAATACAAATCTTCACAAAGTACACAGAATTAACTACAGTACTGAATATTTTAAAAAGAACTGTATTGGTACCTTTTACACTGAAAGACTGAAGATATACTGAATGCAAATTCCAATTTAAAACTGGAATTGATAACATTAATTTACCTGGCTAAGGAGATTCAATATAGCGTTGCCTTCGTATTGGACGAGGCAGGCAAGCAACTGCGGGATCCATGGTAGCCACTGCACCGGTGGCACACCCACTGCGTACTTGTCTAGTGCCTCCGCCAAGTTGGATTTCTCATCATCGTAATTTAACATCCATAACACCTACGAATCATACGCTTTTCGTCAGTACAGTCTGGAGTGAACCAAGTATTTTGGGTAATGTCTGCATAGAACATATTGCAAGATAGCAAAAACGACTGAGAAAAAATCCACTCGCTTCTAGCACTCGCATATATATTTCAAACGAATGTATCGCTACTCAGGCTTGAGTTGCCATGTATTTTTATTTCTCACTTATATAGTCCCACTCGATATGTTTTTGGAAACATTAATTTATCTCTGACATTGCATGCTGCTGAGATATTATCAAAGCTCAGATCAAATAAAATAAACTACTTATATAATTACAAATCCATACTTGAAGACAAGAGTTGTTATTGCGCTCACTTTGTATGCATTATTTAGACACTTAGGTATACAAAGATATTTAAATAATATAATTGGTACTGCAAGTGTTTAGGCAAATTATAACAGAAATTATATTTTGGAATTAAAATTAAAATTCTTCATTTCGTCACAGTAGTGCACAGATAGTTTTGAATAGTTTCTTGTATACAAAAGAGCTTTTATAAAATATTGTTGTAAACTTTCATTCTTTTCTGCTCAACCTGAATATAAGTGTAAGTGCATTAAAAAATATATTCTAATATAAAATGGTATAAACAATACCTTCTCTTATCTGTTCTTACATTTTCTCATTCACTTAATTGCACCGCAAACGTTATATCTGAGTGACCGATTGGCCAAGTGGTTAGGGACCCTAACTGCAGAACCGAAAGTCGCGGTTTGGATTGCCAAGAACAAATATTTGTGTACATGCACATGTCTATTTGTTCCATGTATGGGTGTAAAAGATATATTAAATACGTATAAGACAATAAGAAAATATGTATATGTCGCAGCGGACGAGCGCGGCACCCCGCTACGACTTATACATATTTTTTAATAACTTCTAGTGCTACAACAGTGGAGATGGAGTCCATACAAAAATGCCCATTGTTCTTTAAAATTACAAAATCAAGTATATTTGTACAAATATGACCTCCATATGGTTCAAAGTTTTAATTAGTTACGGTATTTGAAGAACATATTTAAATTAATATTGACGAAATTATTTTCACTCAGCTCATTTAAATGAAAAGGCTACCTTACTAGTGGACTCAACTTTTTTAAATACATGTTGGGAATACAAAGTTATCAGACACTATATCTTAAATCTTAATCAAACACTTGTTTATGTATAAAAAGTAACATTATTCAAACTAGACATATATACATACCTTAGCACAATACTTTCTAGATTTTGATTCATTTTGATGTCTGCATGCATGCAAGAAACATGTCATCGCTGAGATGCCGACGGTAGTCTGTCGTGGATCTCTGATAAATATCTGTTCCCAATAATCGCCCCACAGCGCCCACGCTTTCACTAATGTGTCATGTAATTGCACAGCGGCCGCGAAAGCTTTGTTCGCATCTTCTGAACGACCTAACTGTGCCAATAGCAACCCTTTAAAAGCGTAAAACTCTGCTGTCATTTCTTTAGTGAAATATTTGAAGTTGGTTGACTCTATCATGTCCAATCCTTCTTGAAGTTCATCCTTGCCCTCGGTCCAAGACATTTGTATGTGGCATTTTACTTGCTGACGAATCTTTTGGAAGCAATCGACTATGGGCACGCTGGGTATGGTGTAGATCCTATGCAAGGAGTCCAAGCAGACGCCTGACAGGTTGTGCTTCCTCGCGATCTTGGCGAAATGTATTATGGCCTACGAATTAGAAAAGGTTTGTGTTAACTAACAATTCAACTCGGCTTAGAGGCCTATTAAACTTTATTGTCATGTGTAACATTATTGTCTGTAAGTCTCGGGCACGTTCCTTCTACATGACATACCCTTTTTTTTCATTCCCTGTAATTCATTGAATTCCAACTCATTCTAACCTAAACACGATCAAATTCACAGCCACAGGGATCTAAAGCATTAAACAAGAGCTGATAAAATAGCAACAAAGGATTTTTACATCATTTTTAATTTACCTGAGCACTCGCATGCACACCCAACATGGAATGATTGGAGGCGTGGTCAGTCTGCGAGTCATAGTGGGACGCTATAAACTGGTAGTGATGCTGGCGCCAAGTAAATATTGCTCCCCAGTGCGACAATGGGTCGGCAACTACGGGCAATCGATTGCGCCATGTCTTCACTATGGCTTTCATGTCGTGTAATGACGTCGGGCGGCTGTGTAGTAAGCCCTAAAATTAATAATAAAAGGTCAGTTGTAAAGAGAAAAATATATCAGCACCTAGATTGTTATTCTAATCTGTATACTCTGCGCTCTGTAAGGTTGAACAAAATAGAATTCATAATGTACAATGACATTTATGTAAATTTTAGACCAGATATGCAGTGTTGACAAATCACTCACAAAGTTATGCTCTATTTTTCCAACTAATTGAAGACATGAGTGGCCAAAGGTCACATCTGCAAAAAATCGAAAACCTGTTTTTTCGGTGTAACAAAGGTTTTATGATGCGCTTTAATTAATTTTAAAGAACAAGTAGGAAATGCACAACAAGGTTCATATTAAGAGAAACTTTAAACTTTGTCTTCTCAAAATGTCTATTTTGTGAGTTACGACTTTTGGCCACTCATGTCTTCAATGGTCATTTGCGAATGAGCGAAGAAAATGATAATAGACGAGGTGTAGTTTTAATTTAATTTATAAAGTTGACATGAAAGAAAACTAGTTCTTCAATGAATAAAATTAATGATGATCAAGATTATTTGCTGGTGATAGCGCCAAATATGTGTGCGTGGTGCAAATGCGCGTGTACAAGTCGGGAAGCTATCACGTAAACACAAATTTTCCAGCTCTCACCTTATGTAATTACGCTCTTAAATAATCATATATTTTTCTATGCATGATAAATTTGATTTCCCAAAAGATCTTAAACTACAAAAATGTGCGAAATCAACCTATTTTTAATCAGAATGAAGGTATTTAGGAATGGTTAAAGAGTTATAGTATATAGCATAATGATACACATGGGAAACAAACACATCCATATAACTAAACCATGCGGCTCCAATGTTATCAATTAATAAACCAATAATTACCGTATGAATCTGTGCTGCTTCACTGAGCTCCATGAGCTGTTGAGCCGCCCTTAACAGCGGTAGGTGCGCGTGCGACACTATGCGCGGTAATCGGCGCCACTCCCGGAGGCACTGAGCCGCCGCCGCCTCCGCGTGTCGTTCCACACCACCTAGCTGTTGCTCACCGCCCGCACAGATGCATAAATAGCCGCGGTACAGGTTTACCAACCAAGCTGAATAATTGATAAAATATTTAGTTTTAAGCGTGAAGGCAAAAAAAATAATTATTGTAATAGTGTTAAAATCAAGTATAATCAATAACAAAATATGAAGTATATATACATATACGTATAATTCACTAACATTTTCTTTCGAAATGTAGTAGGTGCTTATAACTGGAGCACTACTCTAAATATTGTAACATGCATGCTTTCGCTATCAATCACCGAATTTTCTTATCACTGGTTTTATGCCAGAAGGGTCGGTGAGGAACAAATGAATTTGGTTTGATAGGATGATAAGAAACTACAAGAACTATTTTGAGTATAAAACGCAACACACTTGTCAATCGGTGTGTCTAAAGTATCAACAATGAGCGTTTCAAGTGAGATGTCGTATAGCAAAAAATGACAAAGTCAAGCGTAAAAAATAGAAATAAGTTATATAATTGTCAAGACTGACATGCGAAATCCTGTCAAAAATAAACGAGTGAGAATTTTGGCGTGAGTTTTACTGATCACACACAAGAACCCTTGAGGTCTTAACAATATGTTCAGGGCCGATGCAGATTGATTTCTAACCAATAGTTTGGTGTACAAATCGAGCCAAACTTTGTGTCCAGTCTAAACACGAGGCGAATGCAAATCTGCAGTGCTACAGCTCCCCCGCTGAGACCTAAAGTTTGCGACTACGATGCTACATAACGCTGTTTGGATCGGCCATAAAGTTTGACTCGATCTGTAATAGCAATCACAGTTTATTTGAAAAGATCATTCACCCTTAATCAAGCTACATTAATTACATACAAATGATATAGGAGATAAAATCAACAGTTAACACTCACCCATTTCTCTGGGACAGCTGTATTCAACTTCTGTCAACGCCTCCTTCATTTGCGGCCAGTTAGGATTACGCCAAGAACTTTCGAGGATCAGGAAGGGGTCTCGACAGTTTCTAGTTGATCCAAGTTCAAGAAGTGAGTCCCATTGATTCAGTTCTTTAGCACATTTCAACCAGTGATTTGTCCACAAGTTACATTCCTTGTTCATATTGTATGAAGACGGATTAGCTGTGTAATCTTGTTTTAGCCTGGACATTGCGACGTCGTACGCGGCCTGTACGAAAAGAGAACAACTTAAAAACAGACCAAATGCGTGTGATCCACGCATAGGTTCTCTAGATACTTTTAGTTAAAAAATTATTATATGGGTAAATTTGTTATTCATCTGTTTATCTTCTACACCGTAAATGCTAAAATTTTGATGCTTTCAGAATTATTAGATACTGAATAATAAATAACAAGAAAACTATTTTTTTTATTATTGTCAATGAACTGAAAAAATTTAATAAAAATATATTTAAGCATTCTTAAAACGTAGTTACAGCCAATAGTGACGGTTTGACGATTAAAAGTGACAGTACGAATCCCTAACTGTGATTTTGACTAGTTTATTTATATCCAATTATTGGCATTTTGACCTTTACCTGCGCTTGCTCATAGAATCCTTGCTGCTCGAAAGCGACGGCGATATTTGTTTCGCGATAACGTGCGTGTTTCTGCCACAAACCGGACCACATGTCCTCCTCTTGTAACAGCTCGTACATGTCACTTAGAGAGTCGTGTACATCCTGCAAATCGTATTCATTTTTGGTCAGTTATATATGTATCATGTGCAAAACGGCAATCAGAAGCTGTATGTACACATTCAACTATGCAGAGTTCGTCTTTCAATGAAGATGTGTCATCTAAGCTTGTAATGTGAAGCAATGTTGGTATCAGTTCAAAGGCAAATATCCAACAGTTTTAATATGTATTCATTGTATTCGGAGACAAAACGTGTTCACGCAATACATACTTTGTGTGTCGTGATAGCCCAGAGCGCAACGAGCCTGTCTCAAATTTGGCCCCATCGGGCCATGGTTCGAATCCGGGCGTGTACCAATGAGTTTTTATGACTTAAGTACACAATATCACTGACACCGTGCTTCGGAGGGCACGTTAAGCAGTCGGTCCCGGACGCTGTCAATAGATGGCGGTCGTTACAGTTCCCAACCCGCAGTGGAGCAGCGTGGTGGACTTAAGCTCCAAGCGCCCCTGCTCACCCTGGGGGAGGCCTAAGCCCCTGCAGTGGGGTAAAAATGGGCTGATGATGATGATGATGATGATACTTTAGAACAGTGAACAAGAAAGTTGCGATGTTGTTTAATAGGGTATTTGACTAATATTGAAAATATTATATTTATCAACAAAATATAAAAGAACATGTAAACAAAATTATATCCCGTTGAACAGTATGTATGGAACTTATAAACTATTAAAAGTTTATCTCTGTCTCTTTCTTTTTAAGTGGCCTAATATCACGCCGTGCGGTATTGCTTTCTTTGTCCAACAGGACATTTGAAACTTTCATAACTTTGGTATTAATTGATTTAATTTTTTTAAATTACGTCATTGTTATATATTATTATAAATGCGAGAGTGAGTTTGTTTGTATCTTAGTTACGCTTTCACGGCAACTACTCAACCGATCATCATATAATTTTGCTTACACGTTGCAGGGATACAGAAAAGGGCATAGGTTACTTTTCGGCAAGAAAAGTACTATTACCGAGGGATGGAAAAATAACTTTTAGACGGTCGTCCGGCATAACTAGGCTTTCTGATATGGGGTGGTGGGGGAATTATGAAGGAGAAGGGACAGGGAACGTGGGAGGGTAAGGAGTGGGAGACGGGAGGGAAATGGCCCGTGCGTAATTGGGGCGGGACGCTATAGGATGTATGTGTAAAGTGATAATGCTAGTGGGAACGAGAACGAGAAAGAATCAATACACATTACAGCAGTGAAACGAAATCAGGAGTTGGATGAGAGTAAAAGTGTGAGAAGGAACGAGAACAGCGGTGAGAGCGAAAAACTACTATAAGGGCGTAACGTCTGCCCGCGCGGGCGAAGCCGCGGGCGGAAGTTAGTATAAAATAATTTAAATATAATACTAAACTACCCTATTAACTATCAGATAATGACCCAAGGAAAGCCGCAACCAAAGCTAGTAGGTATTATACTAGAAATTCTTTTATTCGGGAATTCTATTGCTCAATAGTATTTAAGAAATACGATACTAACACTTTGCGTTGTTACTTCAATATCGTAGTCGTAGACTTCTAGCATATCTCTCTGGTTACGGTTAGTCGATGCTTGATCTATCGCCGTTTGCTCCAAGTTTAGTGTCATACGATGCCAAAGATTATGAGTTTTCCCCAAATATTTCATCATTGCACTAAAAAAAATAATTTGATATAGTATATCATTTGTAAGAATAAGAAAAACCTAGATATGTACGTACACGTATTTATCAGAATAAAGAACATACATTCAGTAACATTTTAGTTATCAAATTAATGTAGAGCACACATTTGTTTGTGTATATAACCTTTTTATTGAAATTATTTAATTAAGAAAATTTTCATGTATACACAGTATATCCAATGAATCGAAAAATGGTAAAGAAATCACATATCAATTAAAGCAATCACTCAAAGCAGGAGTACATTATAAGAAAGTAAAACAAAATATTAACTTTAAATAAATTCAGCATAATCATACCAAAATAAATTAGTCATATAAAATAAATTCTTACGGTTTTAAAATAACAGGAGGATTACAACGCGCTAGCGCTTCAATAAAAGTGTTTAGAGCGCTTAAAGGCTGGTCGCGTTGGATTACGTGTGCACCAGACATTATGAAAGGCACCATCTCACCCATTAGAGTCTGGAAAAAGATCAAGCAATTTAAAATAGTTGTATATTGGTGTGTGTGCATGTATACTAAGTGTATGTAACAAATATGAAACCTAAAGAAACTCCGAATGAAATTGTATGTGGTGTTATTTTTCGTCGCTTACCGCAAAAGGAATATGTGCGATATACGAGAAAATAAGACCAAAACATACAATTTTTAGAATCTACACGAATATTCTGCTATGATAACGATGGTGGAACGTAATGCGTTCCATAGCCACCCAGCGTCAGACATTTCATGGTATTCCCCATTCTATACTATTTCAATACATCACAATCGTTGCATAACTTACATTGAGCTGTGCGGTGTCAAGGGATGTCCAAAGCTTAGGGAACAGTCGTAACCAAGTATGGTGTGCAAGGGGATCATCCATATGACATAGTTGCGCTGCCGCCGTAATCAACTGTTCGGTGCGTACGTGTCGTGCCAACTCTAGGAATTCGCATTGCTTGGCTATTATCTGGTTTAATGCTCTTTGCCTATACAAACAACAAATACTACAATTAACAGTTATCTCCTAATTTTTCTATTTACGTCGTGTGCATAGGCAGTGTAACTTTTATTAAGGCAGTTGAAATATTAATTAAGGAGAGAAATACAGATAGTTCGGCACAGTGAAAGTAAGCCTAAAATGCGCGCAACGCGAGGTAATATAATAATCTGTACACACGGTAACAAAAGCCCAGGGATTATCTTAAGATTGTAGTGTCAATTTAACACAATTATTGAATAAACATGAGAGATGTTACATGTTTATTTTCTGGTTCGCGACATTTTTATTACGAAATTGATTAATAATTATACAGTGCTATCTTTATATCAATAAATATATTAAATAGTAGAGAACATGTGTTTTCAATTCAAAAGCTTAAGGTCAACTAATTGACGTATTTGACTGTTTGATTGGTCGAGTGGTTAGAGACTCCTAGTTGCAAAATCGACGGTCGCAGATTCGATCCCCGCCCGAGACAAGTATTTGTGTGCATGAACATGTCTATTTGTGACATATCTGGATGTAAAAAATGTATCTATGTATATCAGTTGTCTAGTACATACGATACAGGCTCTGCCTAGATATTATTATTATACCTAATGCTCCACGCATACCTAAGCCTAAGCCAGTTCCGAACAATCTATATTGAAAAATTAAAATAAAATACCTATTGGGAACTTGTTTGTTAGTGTCATCCTTTTGATTTGAACTTGAATCAAGATCCATGTCGAGTACGTCATCTTTATCTGGATCGAGGGAATCATTGAAACCATCTGAAGACTCCTCCTTGACGTTGCTATAGATGACGAAAGATTTTCGTACTTCGCTGTCACCCCAGTTGATGACAGATGTTATGTTAGGTAATAAATATTTATTATTCGAGAGCTGGATTTGTGTGGCTGTAAAATTTTTAATATTACAGTATAGAAATATAACAGGCATACCCATATAATTAAACAATATTGGATATTCAAATTTCCCATTTATGTTGTAGGGCGTGTCACGCAAAAAGAACACTACGGCAGCGGAGGGGTTGTACCTGCGCATGGGTTGACTGACAACAAAACTTGGATAAATCCGAATAATTCACATAGCAGCTACAATGCCCGGAGCTGAACTGCTTGAATCTGTTGTATACAAATAAGACTCCGACAATGAATTTTGAACATTGCCTCTATTTATTAATACTTATAATAATACTTAATTATGATATAATTACTTGTTTTGCCAATGTCACTTCCAGTAAATAATGGATTCACCATTAAACATTGTTAAACTGTACAAGTGGTTCTGGAGCTGATCCGTTAAATCAGACAATATTAATAATTAATATATTATTAATTTTTAATGTTTAGGGTACTACCGTAAAGTGTACACGTAAACCATATACATAACTTTATTATAGTAATAGATGCAATAACTTAGAAGAAAAAAAAAACGATATTATAATAACAAGTAGGTACTAACAAAAAATAATTATTTTTTAATGAAAATATTAATTTTGGAAATTTGGATATGGTTTTTCAACTTCTAATATTGCTTTTAGTTATTGCACCCATTACTAAATAATTAATAAAAATTAAGTACTTATAAAATAGTTTCCATAAATCTTATAACTAAACAGTTTCGAAAAATGTTCTAAGTTCATTTAACCCTAATTAGTTTTATGCCAATATATAATACATATCAAACAAGCACTGCTGAGTGCAGCTGCTTTTTACCTGGTATGGGTAACTGTGAACTAACTAACCGCCTGTGCGATATTCAAATATTCATAAGTTACTGCATTTGCAGCTCCGTAAAACCCGGAAACTGCGACTGTTTCTGTTGCTTGTATGGAGTAGGAGCTGGAGTCGATTCGTGAATATACCTCCACGTTCGAATCCGGAGTTCGATTCACAGGTACTTAAGAACACCAGAGTTTCCCAAGATACAATCAACCAACATAAACAGCAGAGTGATCTCCCAGTCGCCTCTCTCATTCGAACGAATAGACCGGTAAATTGTCTATTGCCCTGGATTGCCCATCAGTATTGTTTTTACGTGACACGACCTGTAGTTTGCTTTTGAAGAAAATTTTGATTCAATTTCGACAAATATTTCCACAACGCGACTTAAAGTTTTCTGATGGCGAAGGTTTCCGTGAAACATCTGTACCTATATTACAATAAAATACTCACTCGATACAACCGTAACAAGTAGTAACTCGAGGCACTGTTTTATCCAATAGTGTTGACCTATGTGCTCCCAGTTCTGTGAACATGTGATGTATAGTAGTCTGTCGTATATGCGCCGGCGCACACTTCCATCGAAAACTTCGAAGAATTTTGCACGAATGTGTGGCTGCGGGCAACGCAACCCGGCAAGAAATGCTGGTTCAAGTTTCGTTGACAGTTCTGTTATTTTTAGGGTGTCATCTCTGTTGACATAAAATTACAAGTAGTAGCTAAGGAGAAATAATTGCATTAAGTGAAAATTATACTTATGTATACAGATGTCAATTCTTATATTTTAACTTAAATATATATTCATTCTTATAAATAAAAACACATCACTGAACGCCGTGATCTTGATGCACATATTTTATTATACGACGTCTTAAACAGTAGGAACCATTTGTTTGTGTTCCTTTCTTTTTTTCCTCACTAAATTTTCCAATGAGAAAAATAGATTATAGTTGTAACATTTTTATTTTTCATATTGTACACACTTTAGCATATTTTAAACCACATATGCACCTGTTTTTTCTCCAAATAAATAAATAAAAATAAACAAACCTATAAACGTAATTTACGAGCTCTAGAAACTGAGCATTGAGCTCGAGATCATCCGGGAACCTTTTCTCTACATATTGCATCAGTTTGACCAGTAAAATTGATTTTTCACGCAGCGACGGTGAAGCGGTGACACCCAGAGCCGTGGTGGGGCGACATTTCATCCACTCTTCTACCATACGAGTGATTGCTTTCATTACCTAAAACATACAAAACGGACATTATAAATCTAGAGTAATTACTAAAGTATCACTTAGAGACAAATTTAAGTTAATTAATATAATGAGATTGCTATCTCAATATATATTTGAAACATGACTTGCCCGTGGTACTACCAAGGTTGTACTGCCAGTTGCTCCACAGGGTATTTTCACTTGCCCGTAGCATTACCAAGTCTTGAGTTAGTTGAAAATTGTTGAAAATTGTAACCATTGTCATATATTAGGTTAGGTTAGGTTCATCATCATAATATAAAATTACAGCTATAGTATGCCCCGCAGCCAAAGGATCAGTTTGATGAAACAATTTTGAACTAACTCAAGACTTAGTAGTACACCATGGGCAAGTAAAAAATGTTCCGTTGTACAACATGTTGTGCATAGTTCGTCCACAGGCAAAAAAATCGTCCGTGGACCAATTGGTAGTACAATGCTGGTAGTACCATGGGCAAGTCACCCATTTGTAACCGATTTGTAAACATAATGTACGTTAAAAAAATTGTATTATTTAAAAAAAATTAGTGGATCGGCATAATGGTAATACAAGAAACAAAGTTAAACTTGCTAATCATGTCAGTCGCCTCAATAAAATCACAAAATCTTTTAAAGTGCAATGTATACGCTTTTACAAAAAGATCCCAGTTGACAATCAAGACCTACCCTTTAACAAAAACTACAATAAAACAAAAGCTTTAAAACTGCAATAAAACAAAAGCTTTATGCAAAAGCTCATTATAAAGTATTGGGACTACTTAGGTGTAAGTAAGGTATCAGTTTGTTTCAATAATATTAATCTTTAAGCGCTTATTGTTAAAAAAATATTTATAATTTTAATAAGAGCGTCGCTCACATTCTTGCGTATTCTTCTGAGAGGAACCAGCACTTTTGAATACACCTTTGTGGTGACGTTCTTCCACAAAGTAATAAATTCACTCTTGTGACACATTTCAAGATTATGTTACATAACCACGAAATAAAGGTATTTCAATTTGACTTAGACAAACGAAAATTATAAATCTAGACTATAAGCTCTGTTAGTAAAACTTGAACATTTCTTATGTTTGATTGTATGCTTAGGTATGTAAATTTTCACAATCGAGTTTACTGAAAGTATGTTTGGGCTTGCTGTTATCATAATTTATAGAATAGAAAGATATAAGCCTGTTTAGTAAAATCAATGTAATTACAGTGACATTTTTATTATATTCGTCGCTAACGCAGTACAATAACATGGCGTCAGATATGGGTTACTCAACCATACCCAAAAAAGAAGCCAGATTAAGGGTGGACTTCCCTACATCATTCCATACAAAATTTGCTGCATAAATACACCTTAATTACTCAATTTATTTAAATGTGTTTAATAAAGAATAAATTGCATAATTGAGTTGTATTTGTGTAATATACTTAGCACAGAATGCTCCTTCCACCTTTGATTTCAAATATCAAAAATCACTTGAAAACTACTTCGATTAGACTATACACGCGCGGCTATACCTATCAAATTCTTTGACGCAATAAAATATCTTATCATGGTAACTCAAACATACCTTCACATCAGCGCTCTTTTCAATGAGCCCAACAAGCACAGCCCCAATGAAGGTTTTTCGAGTTTCGACTGGCATCACCGCCACGCGTGCCTTCAAGAGGTCTAATGCTAATATCTGAAATACATTTAAATATTTAACCCTGTTTTAAAAATGTCATGAGATCACTTTTTTGGTGAAATATAAGTAATTCTAAAAAAAAAAAATAAGTAAAAAAACACGCTTTAATAGCAAATTGAACTAAAAATCAGAAAATAATATTTTAATAATAATAATACATGGGACTTCCCACACAGCGCCATCTAGTCCCAAAGTAAGCAAGTATTATGCTTGTGTTATGGGTTACTAGACAACTGATATACATACTTAAATATTCTTTTATAATATATACATATATAAATTTTTTTTTTTATATATATATAACAACCAAGACCCGGTACCAGTATCAATATTCATCATATTAATACTGACCCGACCTGGGATTCGAACCTGGGACCTCTAGCTTCGTAGGCAGGGTCGCTACCCACTAGGCTAAGCGGTCGTCAAGTGTGAGGATAAAGTGATTAACGAGAAAATACATGTTATTGTGAAAAAGCGTGGGGTGCTCGATGTCAGTTGTTATAAATATTTCATAGTAAAAATCAGTTAACCAGGATCTTTACTATGAAATATTTATAACAACGTATATACAAAGTTTCATGTTCGTACTATTAACAATTAGGACTTTAGGAGTGCATATCTCAACAACTGTTTACTTAATTTACTTAAATAAATAAAAATTGTTTGAAAACTTGATATCATTTTTAAGACCTATCGTTTGGTACCTCTCGCGTTAATATACGATGAATTTTTTCGTACTTCAGTTACATGTATGGCGACCTATCCCAAACAAAATTTCTTTCTAATTTCACTACATTGTTGAGTAGCGGTTCATAGATTACACCTACCTTCCAAATTTCATCTATATATTGCCAATAGTTTCTGAAAAAAAAACCACAGACAGACGGACGGACATGGCGAAACTATAAGGGTTCTTGTTTTGCCATTTGGCTAGGGAACCCTAAAAATCAGCCACGTGCGTGTTGTACCACAGTCTAAGGCCGGGTTTCCTAGTTAGTACATAGTCGCAAAAGCGCTTTTTTTGGTTTTAACAGTTTTTGCTTGATTATTTCAAAACTAATGTATGTGAACTACTGGAAACAATTTTGGTTGAACATTGTATCAATGTTTACCTACATATTTTTTTTCGCATTTTAAAATGATTTCGTTTAGAACTGGCAGAGGAAGACACGGAAAAAGCTCAGTAGTTGCGAGCATTTCAGAAATGGTAGGCTAAAATATAAGTGGTCTAAAGAACCTCTATTTCATTTTAAAAAAGCTTTCTAATCACGCCCGATATGATAAAAAAAAGAAAAACATTTTATCCCCATTTTGTCACAGAGGGAGGAAAAATAAACAAAATCATATTTTGACAACTAATAAGACGTCAACACTGCTTGTTTAATATACAAGCGAAATTTCATTCACCAATGTACATAATGTAGAAACTGCAAAAATATACAGATATGACGGATGGACAGACATAATTAAACTAAAAGGATGCCGTTTTTTCTTAAAGCTGGTTGCCTTATAAAACCAGGGAATGTCATCGATTGACGCAATTTCGACTGATTTTCTCAAGTGTAAGATAAATAAAAATTAAAACTAACAAGTAAATCTGAAGTTGCCGCATCCGGTGTCGAAGCGACATGGTCCCTGGCCATACGTTGTAGTACTCTCATCAACGGCGATAGAACTCTGTCAATATAAGCAGGACAGCTCGCACAGCAGGCTTTCAGCATCATCAGAGGACCTAGTAGGGCTGCCGCGTTAGAACTACCACTCGCGCTTTTCTCGTAAGCCGCTAGGCCTTCAAATGCGTATTTGCTGACGCAAGAGTACAGAGTTTCTAGTTCTTCATACTGAAAATTTATAGTAACAAAATTAATGCACCATATGACAGTAATTCTTTAGAATAAAAACTGACGCGTACGCTGATTTACAATTATAATTTATTTCAGTTTATTTTAAATACTTTTATATGTATACATTATAGATTACAGTCCTCATAATAATAATAGTTGTACGCTGATTGCAGACCGAGGGTCGTGTTCGATTCCCGCCCAAGATAAATGTTCGTGGCATAAATTCTTTATAAATTTAAAGGATAACTTTTGGGGAAAACGCTCAAACGACTTAAATTTTATTTTAATGTTTGCGCGTGTGTTTAGATATATGTAATACGTACAGGAAGATTCGTGTAGCAGGTATGACGTCATCACTGTTTTTTTAAAGACAACCTCATATTTTGGTTACGGCATTTGAAAAAGGATAATTAAATGTATTGCTCATATATAAAAAAACAAAAACAAAGAATGACGAATTTGCTATTTCATCGGTAACTGTTTCACGCGACGACTGTATAACATGTTTTAACGCGATTGTTTTTTTTTGTTTGTACTGCATTATAGTTGATTTAATTTTTCTTGAAATTTATGTTTATACTTTTATCATAATGCAACTCGTCCTAATTGAGAACACATCAATCAAAGCATGGTGAGCAAAGTAGAGTCTAGAATTTGGAGATGTTCATGATCTTCCGAAATTTGATCGATCCTTACCACCAGAAACCGCAGCTTCATGTTTTGTAGACAATGCAAGAAGATCCTCACTCAACATTTAAACAATTAGTTTCTAATTTCAATATGGCAGTGTGTATAGTCCACAAAGTTGTAAAAAAATATTATTGCACTATTCTTAGTATGTCTTACACATGAACTTTAAGAAAATAATTTGTTCTAACTGCTACTAAATAATTACTATACTATATAATACTTAATAATTCTGCTAACAAGTACATCAGCTATGTAATAATGGTAACCATTTCTGACAAATGTCATTTTTTCTAATGAGACTTTTTGTTTTTTTTTTTTGAGATGAGGCCATGTCCATAGGCAAAACTTCAGTTATTGGGCTATCGAAACACTCAATAGACGACGGAATATCTCATACAAAAGCCCCAGGAAGTTAATGTGTGGTGAGGCATAGTCACCCGAAAAATTTTATGGGCCTGATTCAGCGTCTGTTAGCCTTTATTTAGATGGGATGTTCGCGAATTTAAGGATAAGGAGAAGAAGACCGATTGAGTTTGCCACCCAAATCACCAGATTTGACACCCCTAGATTACTTTTTGTGAGATACTTAATGAGTAAAGTGTACGTTAATAGACTGGAGAATTTAATAGTAAGAATTAGTCAAGAAATACGCCGTATGCCTCAAAAAATAATTGATAATGTACAAAAAGAATTTGTTCTTCGCCTTGGCTACTATCAGATGGCCAAAAGTGCACAATTCGAACATTCAATTTAGTAATTTTTTTTAAATTTATCATTCACATAAGCAAAAAACTTAAAATTTCAAAATCGTTATTCTTAGTTTATTTCCCGCATCAGCTATACTTATCATTTTTTTGTATTCAAAAATATACTCCTCAAAATATCGTAGCAAAATTATAAAATTGTTTTTAAAAAAACATCGATGACTTCATGCCTGCTACATGAATCATCTTGTACGTATTAATTTTATTCAAAAACATGCGCAAAGGTTAATACAATTTAACCGATTCGACGGTCTTACCCAAAAGTTATCTTTCAATTTATAACGAATTTATTTAATACTTTACGAAACCTCTGTACAATAACAATATTTATATCAGTTAACTGGTATCAATAATAAATTTGGTAAATAGTATGTTCTGCCTAGTTTGAAATTAGGTGACCGTATATGAGATGTCCAAGATATTATTTTACTAAATAACCGAGATAAGAGACACTTAAACCCTCACCTTCGACGCTTGTACAGCGCCAGTTGGTTCAGTTGGGAACAGTGCAGTCAATTTAGCCAAAAGATTGTGCGTGAGTCGCACGATTTTTGCGTTCGTAGAAGCCACGCAGGCAGCCAGACCGCGCTGTAGAGGTTTCAGTGCCGCTAGAATTTGATCTCGTTTTAATACGCCTAACAGGAATACCAATAGTTCGAGAGCTGTGCACGCGTTCGCACAGGCTCCAGCATTCGAATCTGCGCTTGAGAACACCTGAAATGAAAACGGACTTATCAAACATCAAGATTTTGATTGAATTATAAATGAACATACATAATTTAGCAAGTATTTCACAATATATATAATGCACAAATGAAATTTCGTGCGATTCACTTCAGCGGTTTCGACTCTGCGTTGATAAATGAACGAATGAGTAAGTGACATCAGTGAATGGTGTTCAGATTTAATATATATAGATTATACCTTATCAAGCCAGGCTAGTTTGGGCTCGCACTGCTGTGGCCATACGTCGGGCTTCAACGCCGTCTTGAGTAGTTGCACACAACGACGAGACAGTTGCTCGCCAGGAGTGCCAACCAGTCCCGCATTGGCAGCACCGCCTGTGTTTGCCATTACTGTGCTGTCGCTAACCTGTACAATTTCAATATTATTACATAAGAATATATTAACACAGTCTTACTGCCCAATTCGACTGATCAATTGGTGTAGTGGTTGAAGACAGTGTTTATTTTTATTTTTATTTGTTTTAAATATATTATATGACCGAAAAACATGAGTATCATCGTATAAAGTTGCGATGGACTGTATAAAGTTGAGTTGATGACAGTCAAATATTAATATTAAATATTGTGTTTGACTTTTTTCTATACACGGAAATCATAAAATTCTTCAGCCTACTATATAAGATCATCATTAGCAAAAGTTTGTATAATTATTAAAAAAGAAACTACTGTTTAGAATATGCAAATATTGGATTTAGATAATTCTGTTCTGAGCTAGTGGTCTATTTTGAAAGGACATATACACGTTTTTGATATTATATAGTTATAGCAGTAATTTGAATAACAAACGGAACGAACCTGGCACGCTAATCTTAGCAGCAAGTTGACAACCACGTCGACCTGTTGTTTGTCTATGGGTTTGCCCGCGTCGGGTTCTTGTTTGATTTGAGAAGAGGAAGACTGCGCAGGGCTCGCCCAACCGGTGTTTAGGGCCTTGCGCTGGTCACCCGCAACTTCATCCACCGATAGACGTTTCACTGACCCACTTGGAGAAAGCGAAGCCTGAAAGGTGGACTTATAATTTCATATTACTAATAAATGCACAGCAGAAGCAATAGTATGAAAATTTTATAGATTAGAACAAAAGCAGCAAACTGTATTGTAACTCAACCATATGAATTGCCCAATGTGTTTATTTTATTTGGATCTAATTAATGTTCTTTATAGCTCTGTTGTCTTTATAAATTCTCATGTTGTTGTACTATTAAACTTTTTAGCTAAATTTCAAAAAGACGTTAACTCAGTAGTTATACTGAGTTTGTTGTCGGTTCATTTTTGGTAGAATTGACATTGATGGCACTTAAAAAATTGTATACTTGACTGTTTAAAATGGCTTCAATAATGCAAACATCCGAAAGGAAATATACATACAACACTGTCATCGTGGTCGTGGTCTCGAATTCTCTGCAGCTCCCATTTGAGTACCACTTCAGCTAAATCGACAGCTAGACGCCTATGGTCAAGCGTCGAACTTGCTGAGAAGCCAAGTCTCTGCATCGCCGCCACCATGTGGCTGACCAGCGCATGCCGGACTGGATAGTATACCTGAAACAACATTTTCATCATTACCAATCTTTCGTACCGCTACACTGGACTACAACTTTCCTCAACATTGAATTGAGGAGTTCGGACCATACTCCCACCACGCTGGTCCAACGCGGGTTAGGGCCTGTTTAACCACCACCGTTAAAGAACTGATGATGTCGATGGAGCTTGTGATAATTATTTTTATTTAAACGCCTATAGCGCGAATCGCACCCAAGACCTTAGTACCAAAGGTGTGGTCATCCATCACAGTTGTCAATAACATTTTGTTTTCTTATAATGAAATTACTAAAATAATGTATAATTGAAAAAAAAATTGTAAAGGAATACCTGTTTCAGTCCCATTTGAAAAAAAGTTTGCGAAAACCGTTTTGCTTTCTGGTTGGGTATACCTGTGTTGCTGTATACCTATAATTATATGATAGTATAGTCCAATTGCTAAAAAGATTGGAAGTAATTCGTGTAGTTGTAATTTTTTGTGGAATCATTAGAAGACATGAATATAAGTTTCCTCTGAGTTTGCACCGTTTCTGTTACGTACGGAACATCATTTAATGTTAGGTATTAACTTTAAAGTCCCATTATTTTGGAATTTTATTAATAACTAATTGTGATAAGTTTAGATATATGTAGATACCTCTTTGGTCCATAATTACTTTTCATAAAAAATGTGTGAGATGTATGAAACATTAATAAAATATAATTTTTAATTTGCGGCTCAGGGGAAATTCAGCCTATTGGTGCAAACTCATAATAAGCTTATTAAAGCATCATAAACAACCAGTCATTTTTGCACCCCTTTGCACCTCTATGAAACCAGTATTTTACAATTTTTGTAAATTGTACTTCGGGGGAAATTATTATACTCATAAATTTTGTTATATATAATGAATTCTAAATATACTACATTTGCCCCAAACAAAAATAAGAAATAAATAACTGGAAGTTTATACAGACTTAGCATGAATATAATATAATACGCCTCGTGGCGTCAGGGCGCGGGGCAGCGAGAGCAGAAAATCATGAAGTGCGTGCACTGCGCAAAGGTATTAAATGTACTATGTACCAAAACAATAATAAATTATACACATAAACCTTCGTCCAATGGTGTCAATAATTTGCCATTCCGTTCGGTAGTTTTTGAGTTTATCGCGTTCAGACAGACAGACAGACGTGGCGGCCCGATTCAAAAATTAAATTCTATAAAATTGGAGAGCCCTTTAGGTATTGGCAGGAGTGGTAGAAAGGATTTACAAAAAAAACTAAATTTAATTTTGTAATAGTGTCCACCAGACGTACCTAAACATGACACACAGATGACTGAAAAACTGATATAACGTCAAAGATAGAAATAGTGTTCAGGTAAATAAGCGTAAAAGTTTTAAGTGAAGTCACAGGCAACAATTAAATTCATAATAAAAAAGTGGTATGAATCGGTTATGAACAATAATTTTAAATGACCAATTTATGAGTCGGTGCATGCGGGATAACACCATTGTATAAATAATAGTAGGTCCACGCTTTTGATGTTTCAGGAAACGCCGCCACAGCGTCAGGACATGATAGTGTATCAGGGTTGCCACAAGAATAAAAAATACTTTAAAATTATTTATTGATGTGTGAAAAACCAAATTACCTTTCGGCATGCTGCATTGAGTGCATGGAGTGAGAGTACGGTCATCTTATTCTTCAATGAAGGAGACCAAACCGTTTCTAAAGAATTATAGACCGATCTCACTCCTCAGCCACGTGTACAAGCTGTTCTCGAGAGTCATCAGGAATCGCCGCGCTCAAAGATTTGATGAATTTCAGCCCCCTGAGCAAGCCGGGTTTCGAAAAGGTTACAGCACTGTAGACCACATACATGTGCTGAGGCAGATTATTCAAAAAACGGAGGAATATAATCAACCTCTGTGCCTAACCTTTGTAAACTACGAGAAGGCCTATGACTCCGTTGAGACCTGGGCTGTTCTGGAATCCTTGCAGCGATGCCGAACCGACTGTCCCTACATTGAGGTGTTGAGATGTCTGTATGAAACCGCGACAATGACTGTCAAGGTTCAGGACCAGCGGACGAAACCTATCCAATTGCGAAGAGGAGTGCGACAGGGAAATGTGATATCCTCGAAACTGTTCACCAACGCATTGGAAGATGTTTTCAAGACGCTGGACTGGAAATATCATGGCATCAATGTCAACGGTGAATACATCTCTCATCTCCGCTTTGCCGACGACATAGTCACCATGGCAGAGTCGCTGGAGGAGCTGAGTGGAATGGTAAACGGCCTCAATAAGACGAAAGTCATGTTAAACGAACATATTCTACCGAGACCGGCAACCGTAGAGAGTGCGACTCTTGAAGTTTTGCAAGACTATGTCTATCTAGGACAGACTGTCCAGTTAGGCAAACACAACTTCAACAAAGAGGCCGACCGAAGGATTCAGCTGGGCTGGCCTGCTTTCGGGAAGCTCCGTCGTCTCCGTCGTCGGAGCGGGCTATGCTCGGTATTTCTTTGAAGGACAAAATCAAGAATACTGAAATCCGTCAAAGAACTAAAATTGTCGACATAGCCGAAGTGATTACCAAGCTGAAGTGGCAATGGGCCGGTCACATTTGCCATAAAACCGACAACCGATGGGGTAGACGGGTTCTCGAGTGGAGGCCACGTATTGGGAAGCAAAGCGTTGGACGCCCCCCCCCGCCAGGTGGACTGCTGACCTGAAGCACAATACCGGGGATAATTGGATGCGGAAGACGGAGGACCGTGTGTGGTGGCGAGCCTTGGGAGAGGCCTATTTCCTGCAGTGGAGAGACACGGGCTGATGATGATGATGATGCTGCATTTAATGGGACCCATTTCGTAAATGCGAAAGGAAGTAAAGGTCCGCCATTTTGAAAATGATCATCGCATTTATATTTTGCCTACAATGACATACGGTCAAAAAGATGCAAAATAGAAACTAGAATCTGATGTCAAAATTGAAATGGCGGTCACTTAGAAAATATTCAATTGACATTTGACATTTATACCGGCAAAACTCAGTTCACCTCGGTTCTTTTCGGCCTTTTTCGGTCTGATTAAGAAATTTTCGTTTTTCTCCTTCTTTTCGGTCTTTTTTGGACCTTTTGGGTTCTCTTCGGTTCTTTTCGATCCATTCCGATCTATGTCGATCGAACTTAGGTCAACGCGATTCAACTCGACAAAGTTGGTTTGACTCAAGCCATGCTTATAGTTTTCGGTCCTCTCTAGTCCTTTGCGGTTCACTTTCGATCACACTTGGTCTTTTTCGACCTTTTTCGATGTTTTTTGTAAAACCTGTTTTTCTTGGTCTTTGTGGTTTCTTTTCGATCTCTTTGTTTCCTTTCAGCCCAACTTGATGTTTTTCGGTCCAAAGCCAACTCAGTCCAATTTAATCCCATTCGGGCTAACTGAATAGTTTTTGGTCTCATTAGAACCTTTTCGGTCCAACACGACAATTTATAGTTTATTTAGTTCTGTTCAGTTCTTTTCGGTCTTTTTCACTTTTTCCGCATTAACCCAGTATTGGTGAACTGAGTTTTCTTGGTACAAATGTCAATTGAATATTTTCTAAGTGACCGCCATTTCAATTTTGACATCAGATTCTAGTTTCTTATATGAAATCGTCTTTTTTGTATTTTTTTTTTTTCTTTTTGGTTCTTTTTCGTTTTTCGATATTTTTCGGTTTAACTTTATTTTTAGCAGTCGCTACGGTCCTTTTACGCTTTTTAACTTGATTTTATCTAATGCTATGCTGTTCGGTACAACTCCGTTCTTTTCGATCCTTTTTAGTATTTTTCGTTCAAATTTGCTTTTTTTAAATTTGTTACAAATTTTCCGTTTTTTTTAGCCTTTTTTGGTCTTACTGGAGCTAATTCGAGTGCGAAACGGTAGACCCAAATTTTTGTTGGTCTAGAGAGTGACTTTTTGCTCTGTAAATTAGTATTTTTCATATACTTGATGATGTAGGATAATCAGCGCTGTCGCACGGTATATAACTCTAGATAATTAACACAAATTCATTTATTTGAAATAAATAAAGGACGTGCTTGAAAGCCACTACTACTTTGTTTTTCGTTTAAACACAAGCTGCTTTTGCATGAAAAAATATGTAAAGTTTACTATTTGTATACTATTACATCCCAACAGAGCATTTATAATCAAAAAGTAATCTAGTAATCAGATATTAATTTCAAACTGAATTTTTATAACATTAAACGAATGAACCTAATTTAATAAAAATGTATTACATTCATATTATATTTCTGTATTAGGATTTGCATTGGTTGCTATAAAAAAAAGATAAGTGATAAAAAAGTGAAACTTTAAACATGGTTTTCTCGGTAACCGTTAGTTTACGCCATCTGCTTATTTGAAACTTTTTGTTTAGTTCGGTAAGCTCAAGACGCTCTATAAGTTTGGACTGTGTTCAGCCGAACACCCGGTATTTTCAAGTCATTACAGCGAATTTTAAAGTTATTTTAAAAGGTCGTATGAAAAATGTAGTTGTTTGTATCTATTTCAGTTGTCTTGGTAGTTAACATTTGGTTTACATTATAAAACTTAAATAAGACTTTGTAAACGTTTGATTACATTACTGTTTATTTTATTATTTTTAAGCTTTTACTTTGCATAAAATACAAATGACATCATCACCCTTATTAGTGAATATTGTTTTTTTTTTTCATAAAGTATTGAAAGTTTAATATGACGCATATATATATATTTTTGACCAGCTTCAAAAATGTTACAAACAATTTTTTTTCCTATGACACCAACTTTTTGCAGTTCTTTACAGGTAGGTATTACACTCATGTGTTTTTGGGCACAAGGTCATCAGCCTTTATTTTGTTGCATTAAAAGTGCTGTGTGTTACAATTTTCAGAAGCTTTTTCCACATTTAAATATTTTAAGAACAAACATTTCTGGGGAAGTAAAAATTTATTTTACAATATAATAATAATAATAATAATAACACACACAATCACAACAACGTCTAGGTCCCAAACTAAGCATTTGCTTGTATTTTGGGTACCAAGCGAAGACACCACATACATATAACAACCAAGACCCGGTGCCAGTATTAATATTCATCATATAAATACTGACCCGACCTGGGATTCGAACCCGGGACCTCCAGCTTCGCAGGCAGGGTCGCTGCCCACTAGGCTAAGCGGTCGTCATGTTAAAGATAAAATTTACAATTACATGTCAATAAACTTTTGATATGTTTGGTATTATTATCTGTTTGCTAACAACCCTATCGTTCAACCGGACCGGTGACTCAGCGTCGATTCATCAAAATCAAAAAATGTCGCTTAGCAATAAACAACTCTCATGCGCGGTAATTAAGTGCAATTTAGCTAGTGCGCTTGTTTATTCTAGATAATAATAATTATGTAGTCTATTATAAAAGCAGCTTTTGTCAAGATCAAAGCAGTGCAACCGGACGGAACCACTGAGTTGAAGTAAATAGATCAGCTTCTACAGATGTAATAACGTCGTTGACATTTAAAATGTGTATAATTGTGTATCACTACAATGTTATTTGGCAAATTAATAATCATTTTTTTTTCCATAAATTGTCTGGTCCTAAAATAAGTTTCATTTTATTATCACATCTAAGATATTAGAATATTTCATTGAAAAAGAAGTTTTACGTTTCTGAACTGAACTGAACATTAATTTAATCAGCTAGGTAATTTTCATCACATTTGATTCGGGTCACCTAAATAAATATACAAATATTCATTGAGAACACGCCACAAAAATCTTGATCAATAGATTATGCCTAAACGGCAAAAATGGTGAATGAGGGAAGAAAACACTCAAACGAGAAAACTGTATTATTTTTATTTTAATAATGAATTCTGTATCTAAAGATTTCATGTCTTAATATTTTGTGTACCAGTCATATCTTTGACAAATAGGTATTCTTTAGCAACTTTTGGGTGCTTGAACTGAGTGACACAGGTCTCTTCGCTGAGCGCCTCTTCACGCACGGATTTCATTCGGCACTACTTTAAATACTAGAAGAATATAATGTTCCATATAAAAATGCCAATTTTTTTTAACGGGCAAATATAATGGAAGCTAAACTAGTGTGATTGTGATAATTTTTAAAAACATCAAAATTTCCCCCGAATTACAACAGCAGAAAAGCTTGAAAAACTCATTTCCGTATGTCGCACTCAGGGTGCGAAATCAATAATGAATTTTTGTCAAATATCTAATCCTGACCTCAATTTACAAAAGTACACAATTTTCCCCAATACCGCAATTACCAAAAAACACTAAAATACATATATTTTTTTTTTTCTAGCGCTGCGTTGGTCAGATTAAGATAAATAAAATCTAATAATGTAGATTAAGGTGTAATAAAACGTATAAAAAATTACGCTGAGTACATCTGTATTCCCTGGTTAGTTATGACTAATAAATAGTTTTTACCCATTTTCACCCCCTTCCATAGGGGTGCTAAATGCATGTTGTTTTATAAACTCTATTTTTTACTCATACAAAGCCATCACAAACGTTTTTACCTCTCCGGAGAATTTATTCCAATCTTTATGAAAAAATGACTTAATTTGACTGTACTAATGAGGAATAAGTCACACTACACGACACCACACTCGGTACTGTTGCTAGTACAGATCGCAATACCTTGTACTTAAACTCTGAAATTGACGTGGGAGCGATTTTGCGTTTTTTACACATTTTTACTACTGCGACGATACTCACTTCGACTTCATGGCGAACAAGAAGTTTGGCGCGAGCTGTATAAGTAGTTTTCTTCGCAGTTTTAGTTTGCAACTATACAATGTATCTTGAGCATTTTTATTATTTTTTATCACTACATATTATATAATAAAGTCCCCCGCCGCGTCTGTCTGTCTGAATGCGATTCTAATCCACATGTTCAACGCAACAAGCTGATAGGAAACTACCACAGAAAAAACACTACGGCTTATATGCTCTACTACCCGTGCGAAGCCAGGGCGGGTCGCTGGTTATATTTATAATTTTAAAATCGGGATCTATTTCCGATCGGGTCAGAAACGAACCCAGCAGAGTAACTCAACAGATAAGGCCGAACTTTATAGCCGTCTTGAACACGAGGCGAATGCGAGTTCGCAGCGGTAAAGCGCTCTCGTTCATACCTAAACCTACTGCGACGCTATATTAAGCTATGTTCGGAAGGTCGGATTGGCCATAAATTTTTGCTGGTTTTGTAAGAAAGCTAAGATGACTGAAGAGTGGAGAACGCAGTGAAAATACTCTGCGGTCAATAAACGACTACGGGCGAAGTCGATAAAAAAATAATATTGAATGATATGTTACCTTGTAATGTCTAACAACCAGTTGTAATATATGGTACAACTGTTGCATGGAATGTCCATCCTCAACTATGATCTTCTTGGTCCAATGCGTGAGCATTGTGTTACCGTCTTCCATTCTTTGCGGCATAGCTGGTGTTAAGATTTCAAGAGCTTGCCTTACTACAGATCTAGCTTCGACCGCATGAGCTTTGAGAAGACTGTGGAAAACTGTCGACAAATATTTGTGTTAGGCTAATACATGCGATCATTAATTAAGTTATTATATTATGCAAAGGTAAAAAATTTTACTCAAAGGGACATATTGTAAGTTTTTACTATATATTAAGTAATTTACTAGTCACAGGATGCCAGGAGGCTGCACAATAAAAACGTGTTAAATAAACCACAATTCCACTTTTCTTTATGTACAGTCCCAAACCAACCAAGAATCAAGTAGTCTCGAAAGTGTGATTAAAATTTTTTTTTTACTCACTACAGACCTACTTCTATTTTGAAATATTATTTTATTCATTCCTAAAAAATAAAATGTATAGTAGCAATGAACAATTTGTTTTTACTTTATTATTTAGGTTTGATATGTTAGTCAAATGATTTTAGAAAAAAATATTGGGCATACCTTGCAAAACGATCCTTTTGTGAATAGCAAATTTGGCTATAATGTGACTCAGCAGTAAATGACCGTGATATCTGAAAATATAAAATTTTAATTATTTTCTTACTCAACCAGACCACAAAATACTGTTATTAAAAACAATACAGTGGACTCTTTTATAAAAAACACAAATAATAGCGAATGAAACTAGATTCAAAATTTATTACCTCGTCGCAGGGTCAACATAGTTCTTCCCCAGCAAACACGGCCAGGCAAAAGTCATCAGCCGGCGTAGTTTATTTCCTTGCTTCTTGTTATTAGCGTCGTGAATGTGTGCTGATGCTTGTTCAAGTAACAAACAAGCAAACTGCAGCAGCGATATTCGTACGGCATCTGAACACCCGAAAGGATTTTCTGGATCTATCACCTGGAATTATCACCAACTTGTCTGTATTTGTAAATTTTAGATTTTCTCGCCGTCGTGTGTGAAGCCTCTATATTATTAATTTTCACGCGTTTCTGGTTAATTATTTCTAATTTTAAAATTCATACATCAATAACTAAAACTTTAAACATCTTCTAAGTAGATAGATGTTGATGTTACAACATCTATCTACTTACAATATAATTAATAAATGTGTATATACAATTTTCATATGTTTTATAATGTACTTAAAATTGAAGATTATATTTTAAATTACTAAAAACATTAAAGATACATAATATAATATTAGGTCTTAACCTATGAAGTTGCCGGTCTTCAGTACTGGCCATTTCAAACAAAAAAAAATTTGATTGGCTGTGAATTCTAAATTCAAATTAATTTTGTTTTAAAAACATGACATTCGTTTTACAAAGTCAATCTTTTGTTTGTTGATTAGCATTGTGTTTTCATTACATTTGAACATTTTGAACATTTTTCGTCATAGTGAACACTTTAAAAATTCGTCTAATTATGGAATATGAGTTCCGTCGTGCCACTAATGCGGCACAAACGGCACGTAACATCAACAACGTTTACGGAGAAAACAAACGAACGCACAACCCGTTATTGGTTTGCGTACTTCCGTTCTAGAAATTATGACTTGAATAATGAACCTCGTGGTCGTCCGGACACTTTGGGCAACAAAGATGAATTGAAGGCGATTTTGGAAGCTGATGATACTCAAACTATAGCTGAACTGGCAGCAGCTTTTGATGTTAGCATCAAAACAATATTTAAATAATCAGCTCAGATTTCATTACAAATTACAATAAATATAATTGGTAATCAATTAACATCTCATTTAATATTTTGATTATTGAATGTTAATTCATAAATAAAAATTAATACTGACATTATTGATGAAAACGGACACGACGTTATCTGGATTGTCTTGATACGGCGCAGGAGGTCCACCGACGATTTTATGTCCTTTCTCAAAGCTGACTGCGAAGCATGGTATTAGTATCATTTGTAGCACTTTAGCTTTCAACTCTTGGGACATTGAATCACTGCTAAAATGCTCAACGAAAAGGAAAAACGCAGATCTTTTCCATTCTACAGTATAATTTTGTGCCACTGTATTCTCTAAGAAATCTCGCAGAAACTGAAATTAAAATATCATACATTTTGTTACAAGTCATAGACCTAGACACAAGAAGTGCCCGTTGGAGAAAAACTAAGTCGCCCCACGCATAAATACTGAAAGTATTCAATTACTTTTGTACAAAGTGCAACCAATACAGAACACAAGGTAAGTTTTTGAGATGAACTCTATCTATGGCCAAATTCACAACTATGAGAAATAGCTAAAAGTGTTCAAAGGAGTCATGAGCTCGATTTTAGAGAAAACAAAAAATGAAATCAAACCATTTGATTTTGTAAAAACACAACATCCTGTATTATTGCACTTATCGATTTTGTTCCTAATAAGGCTCAAGTCTTGCAAAGGAATGTCATATGGAAAATGAAAGGAAATAGCTTTTTTTCAATTTGCTTCAATTTTCATACATTTCATGCAAATACAAAAAAGTACAAAAATCACTAATAGAACAATTAATAAAAAACAAAACTAAACCATTCTAAAAGTCACTCTTTAGAATTATACAGTTTGCGATATTAAAGTATGTTAAGGATGCAGAAGGTGATAACAAGTACACCAAACAAAAAAATCTCAATGATTCTCATAAGTAACACAATACCTACAACAAAAGTGCAATGAAGGATACCCATAGGTCGACTTATAAACATCAAAATGTTCTCTAAACCACAACATCAACAAACACTAAATATGAAGAGGAATACAGGGTAAATAGCGAAGGACAATATTGTGCGTGTGCTAATTATTAACTGTTTGGTGAAAACGCCGAGAGTGTATTTAACAAATGGTGAACGTTTTGATGTCGATGGAGGCCTACTTTCTCAATCATAAAAATTCCACTCGCGCCCTTCACTGCTACCAAAACTAATATCCCCAATGTACTTTACCTACGCTAAAAGTGCTTACAACTATAGCAAGTAATCTGAAAGTAAAAGAAAGGAAGCTGTTATCAGAAAATATTGAGAAGAAGTTCAGATATGTGACGAAAATTTAGCACTAGCCATTAGTAAATTACTATAAAATATGACTACAAACGCTTCAGCCATGGACAAATTGTACAGCTCAGGTGACAATGTAAGATGACAGGAGTTTTGCAAGTGGTTGAAATAAAAGATTGACACGAATAGACACTTTTTACTTAACATTTTATTCTCAGAAGAGACAAATTTTTCTAACAACACAATGTGCAACCGCAAAAATATGCATTATTGGTCACAGGAAAATTCTCTACGGGTACATGAAGGACAACATAAAATTCGATTTTCCTTCAATTGCTGGTGTGGAATCCTAGGCAAAAGACACTTTCTTGTAAAAATTTACAGTGGCACATTCAGCACTGTCAAATATTTAGAAATTTTAAATGATATTGAGGAGTTGCCGCTAGCTCAGATGGAAAGCTTGCATCAGCAAGACGGTGCCTCAGCTCATAATAGCCATGTTGGAACGAGAGATAAAGTCAACGAATATTTTTGCGACAATTAGATCGGAACCCTTGGCCTGTGAGCTGGCTCGCAAGATCTTCAAATCTTACCCCCTTAGACTGTTTCCTTTGGGGGTATGTTAACAATTAACATTAACAAGGTCCTTAGCAGAATTATTATCAAGAACAAATCACATCGTGATAAACAGTGCCGTGAAATTTATCAGAAAAAACATAAACTTATGCATTCAAGAAAATGGTTACCATTTTGAACATTTAATTAATCATCTGGTATATATGGAAATTAAAAAAAATGTAAAAAAGCTATTTTTTTTTCATTTTCCATATAACATTACTTTGCAAAACTTGTTTATTTTATTTTGAAGAGGCAGGTTTGACTCCCCATAAAGTAACAGATTTTTTCAAAAATGTGAATAAAAGCAGTTGATTTTTACCATATAATCCCATCTCAAAAACTCACCCTGTATATTAGTGAGTGCAATGCAAGGGAAGGTACCTCATATATATAGATAAACATAACACTTACCTGAAAATCTGGGATAAAACGGTCGCAAAAAGCTCGCAACAATTGAAACAGTAGATCAATATGCGATGGGTGATGACAGAAATAGTGCAGCAAAATTTTCACTATCAATTTGGGTTCTTTCCAATGAGTACAATCAACGTTTTCGACTTTCTTGTGTATTTCCTAGAACAATAAATGCAAAATTATTATTTTGAATCCCAAGCCAAAGATTATAAAGAAACATATACTATGTCAACATATTAAATTCATTGACATTTTGTACACAAAACTAATATATTTCCAGTATGTAGTTCTTAATTATTCAAGATACCTTTCACTATTCACCAATACTATTTGGTATCAGCGAAAATCGTAAATATTACATTAGTTATAGCTGTCCTGAGGAGAACATGTAGAACAGTGGTTAATAATTCTCAGTGACAAGGTGTGTTTTGCTTATAATTTATATTACATAACTTTTATCATCCCCGTCTCATCGCATTTTATCATGCAGCTGCTCAAATGACACAATGAATTAAATGTAGTACATCAGAGAAAGGGTTCTTCACATTTGCATGGACTACTTTGAATACTTATGGGTAGGTACAGTCGGCTCTATTCTGAGCGCTACACTTTAGACTTTGACCTACGTAAAAATGTCAAAAGAAAGAGATAACTAGCTTTGAAACGGTTCGGTCTTTTTGCCGATCGTAAGAGGCGGGCATCTAAGGCCGTTCAGGGCGAGGGACGAAGTGGGAAGGGGGCAAATAGCGAGTATTGCAATTTATATTTTATTTGTCGTATTTATGAGCCCACTATAGTATAGAGTGATTTGATGAGAAGCGCTTGTATTGGAACGAACGAAGTCTCTCATCGCGCATTTGGCGGATGGGAGCTACACATGCAAGAGTCCGACCACCAGCAAAGTGACGTCATCTGGACAGATGTTTATTTTGTATTATTTTCAAATAATGAAGTCATGAAATTTTGATGGATTCATGAATGTTTTTTTTTTCATAATTTCATAATCCAAAACTTAAAAAAAGAAATATTAAATACAATTTCACTATTATTCCTTTTTTTGATGGTGGGACTCTCGGATAGAATCTGTCTGTATCTTATGCATCTTCATATATTTTTGGAATTTTCTGCTGTCAATGGATAGAAGAGAGAATGAACTACTCCACCAAACATATTTTTTTGTTACCAGGTCCCGGATTGGCGGTCAAGTGAATACTTTGACCCTAAAAATACTGCTACGGAACTTTGATACTGTGAGTCCCGAAAGAAATCCTTTTGTATCTCGTCCATCTTGCTTAATTATTGGTATTTTCTGATGCCAATCTATGAAGGAGAGACCGAACTACCCCACTGAACTCATATTTTTGGTCACTGGATGCGGACTGGCGGTCAAGTGCGAGTTATTTTGAACCTGAAAATACCTATTCGGAATGTGCGTCTTTGAAAACGAACTAACTTCGTTCCAACTGGGTGTCCCAGGACACCTCTCGGGTTTTTTTAATTTCAATATTTTTATGGGTATTTGTGTTTTTAAAATATTATTACATTGTAATATAATAATTTATGTGATTAAAATATAATTAATCGAATTGTATTCAATGACCTTATAATGCAGTTTCGTATAATTTTATTTTTAAAATATCGCATATTTTGAAATATAGGTGTTTAACACATACCTAGAGGTCTCAACGACACTAAATAGACCTTAAAAACTCAAGGCGCAGCTGTAAAACCACTTTTATTTTTATTTTTATTTCCACATTTTTCAATTTTCAAAACCCTAAAAATTATTACACTTGATACATTATAACTACCATAATAACGAACATATATTGTTTTCACATATACCTACATAGATTTCACGTAATTCGCATTTTACATTGCGTTTTAAACTTTTTAATTTTCTAAACATAGGCGAACCAAGGTCATGTGCTGGTGCGGGGAAGAGCGACCCGCCCCGCGTCGCGCCCTGCTAACTCTTTAAATTGAAGAGTTCAAATTATGTCGATTAAATTAAATCAATTAATTAAAATCGGCCAGAAGGCAGGGTTTTAGTAATTAGATAAATCAAAACAAATCACTGACAGAAATTATGTCGAGATCAAAGTGACGATCTGTGACTGCGCGAGAATTTCGGCATCTTGGGCCGTGTTTTTAATGTGGTGTTCACGCGTCATCACACATGGCCGGCTGGCGATCGACTGACTGACTGCTTTGGTCGTACGTAAACCACGCCTTGACTATGTTATCGTTCCTTTCCTTGTCGCCGGCTAACTACCTAAAATGATTGTAGCGTTCTGTATAGAGCCGACTGTACAAATCTTTTCACGCATTTGTGCGCGCAGCCTTATGTGCGCGTAAAATGTACACTACACAGTGACTGTGTACGCGTGTCATAAGGTACAGGCGACTACAAATAATGCTGATTTTTTTTCATATTTAAATTATTATGCCATACAAATTATAAATGTAAAAAATATTTATGTTATCTGTAAAATTTTTATGATACATTTTTTTTATAATTTCAAATTTCTTTGATAAAATCAAAGATATTAAGAAGCTTAATATATATTTATTAATTAAATTAATTATGAATCCTGCTCCATATCATAACATTTGTAGTATTTTGCTTCAATATCTCTAACACGTTGACTAGTATACTAGTATCTATACAAGTATACATTATTTTGATCACATTTTGTTCTATATTACGCGAGTTCGTTCTTTTCGGTGAAGTATTAGACAATTTGTTACTGGCTGTACTAGTACGTCACAGCAATCAAAAACACGTGATATGTAGACGACAGCAGACGCGCAACTGCTACATAAATCTAACATACGTATTTACAAATTATCTATACTTTAAATATATATGAGGTTTGATTTGTGTAGCTACAGCCTTTGCCACTAATCTGTGTGGCCTTGAAGTTAGTCACAAAAGCTCGCAATAACCTAATTTCATAGGGCCATTGCAACAGGAAGTATGGTGGACCTGCACAGTTGGGTATGCACATCGCACATTATAGCCACACAGATCAGTGGCAAGTATTATACATGACGCTTATGACACAAACATTTTTTTTTGAAATGCCTCTATAACAGTCAACGACAGATAATGAAAATTTATAAGGTTACATAAAAAAGCTTCAATTGTTTTTCATATACTCAGTAACAGGAGCTGAAGGGAAAGCCATCCACAAAGGGGTCAATGACGATAAATAATATCACTATTATGTAATTTATTAAACAGATTGATCAGATCAGATTCTTCCCTTTCTAAAATATGAACTGGTTTAGTAACATTTTGTTAGTATCTCACCTATGATAAACCCTAAAACGTCCATAGTCAAAGTACATGTACAACAACTGAAGAACCTAAATTCATCGGCCTATCAACTACTAAACAACCAAACCTTGGTGGCTTTTTACCCGACTGCGCGACACAACGAAAAAGCAATGTGTTCGGTTTATATATGTAGCAAGATGTTTTGATAATTCGAATTTTCGCGAAAACCCTAGGGATTTTGCAAAAACACGGATAATTAGATAATGGTGAAAACATTTCTCAATCTTACTGGAAAAAGTTAGGGTTTTTACAAGAACACTAGTCGCTATAGTAATACTGCGAAACGAAACGTTAGCTATTATGAAATAAGAACGCTGATTGGCCGGTCGGAGCGCCCAAATCGAGACCTCCTCTGTTTGGTTGACGTTTTAAATGTCAATCATTCACACATGTTTTGTTAATGTTTTTGACAGCAACTAAACTCTTTTGTTTTAAATTTGGTTAAAAGTGTGCAAAAGTTTGTACAAATCGATATTATTATTTCAAACCCTTCATAACTCAATGATCTAATACTTAAAAGCTCACAGGGTAAAACTAGGAACCAATCAGAATAAAATTTGGTCAGCAAGCAAAGATTTAGCCAATCAGAGTTAAGGATATTCAATGTTACTAGAGCGACACGCGTTTTTGCAAAAACCCTATCTTTTTCCAGTAGGATTTGCAAATGTTTTCGCTATTGTCTAATTATCCGTGTTTTCGCAATATACCTAGGGTTTTCGCAAACATTAAAATTATCAAATGATCCTACGACATATATATATCTTTGTCCCTTTGTAACGCTATAGAGACGAAACGCATGGGCCGACTTTGATGATTCTCACGATAATTATTTGTCTTAATCTTATGAGGGTCACTAAAGGCATGACTGTAATCACAAGTTCATATAGCGTGAAGCGGACGCCATATTGTAGCGTCCGCTTGCAATACCATATACCATGGTGCATTCTACATTGTTCAAACTAAATTCTATAGAATATAGCTTGTTGTTATCTTTTGATTTATAACTTTTTTCTTTTTTGGATTTCATCTTTTGTGTTTTTTTTATTTTATTTTAAATTGAATGAGCATTTATGACTTTCGGTGGGCCTCAGGGATCCATTCTGAGTCCATTATTGTTTATTATGTATATTAATGACATTGGCATTTGTTTCAAAATAAACTGTCACTATTTACTTTATGTAGATGACTTAGATGTTGATTGCATTAAACGTCAAATTGATTTAGATAATCTATTGGTGTGCTGTATCTCTAACAAATTGCAGCTTAGTTTATCTAAATGCAACTCTATTACTTTTACAAAGAAGATTAATGTCACTGATTTTTCTTCTACTTTTTATAATACGCCTTTGAATAAGGTATCTGCAATTAAGGATCTTAGATTGTAAGCTACACTATGATGTCCCTATCGACCATATAACAAAAAAAGGGTTTCAGCTTTATGGCTTTGTTATGCGAACCAGTGTTAATTTTTGTGGATCTATTTCATACATTCACCTTTTCTTTTCTATTTCTTGTTAGATCACAGCTTCAGTACACAGCACTAATTTGGAACCCTTTCTATGATGAATATTATGACAAATTGAGTCAGTCAACATGAGTTTATCTGTGCTGTTGATTATAAGTCATAGTTTAAGATCGTCCTATTCTCAAGTGGTAAACACATTTTCACTTACTTCTCTTAGGGTGAAGAGAGTGTTCAGAGATGAGTTGCTATTATATAATCTTTGTCACCGCAAATTTGATTGTAATTGATTAAGAAAAACATTATTGAATACTCAGCAGCTGAGGCCATATACGGGCAACATACCCTCATAAATTGTTCATACCTGCACGTACTAGATTATAAATACTGGAAAACGTACGCTTCTGTATTGCATTATGAACATGCTAGTCATAGAAATTTCGTAATAGTTATAGAACTATTTGAAATTTTTATAACTAGGATGATTATAGAAATTTCGAAGTTTTGGCTCTATATAAATCTAGTTCTAACTCAAATGAAATTATAGTTCCAAACATACCAAGATTAAAATGGGTATTAACGTCGTAATCGTTTAAGAGCGTTTGTATAAGCGTTCACGCATACAACCCCTTTTTAAGACAGATTTTATAAACTAAACTCTAAAATGGTACAACAATTTATACCAAAGATGTAAAGGAAATGGTAAACGACTTTCTAAATTTAAACTACTATTTGTACTTATTGTCGTTGTGTAATTATTTTTGAGCGTTGAACCTAATACCGTCATATAACTCGAACTAATTAAATTTTTTGTGTGAGCCTGAGCAGCAACTGATTAAAAAAAAATCTTTAGCCAACTAGTAAATGGTGTGAACAATAACGGGAATAACGAGAGGTATACAATACAAAGAACAGTCACCACTCACGCGCGCTCAGCTGCAGGCAATATTATAAAATATATTCTATAATAATAAAATCCAAACTACTTACATGATATTGATCATTGCACCATATCCTCTTGAGCAACTCTACAAGGTCATGTTGTGAAGATAACCACTGGTCATCAAACTTGATCAATAATGAAATAACTCTTATGGCTTGGAATTGCATTTCAGACCCATCAGCAGTGCCCCCCGTATTCGCAGTCAAAAGTAACATAAGTCTGGATTTTTTGCTAGTCTGTAGAGCATCTCGGAATGCTGGACCCGCTTCTGGGTGTTTCACCAAATAAACCAAAAACCTACTCCATTGCTGGTCCTTTATGTTGTTATCGCTCATTATCAGATCTAATGTTTCTTTTGGATATCTGTTGACATTAAATACGGATTATTGGTGATTATTTCAACAAGGTAATAAACATCTATACATATAAATAAAATGCATTTGTAATTTCAAAACTAATACATATACTTAAGTGATACATCCTATCCATACGATACCTAAGCAAAATTAAACAGTTTTGAGAATTTTTGCCACTCCGTCTATCTGGCTGTTGGTCCCGAATTGGAAACGAAAGTGATGAAAAGGAAGATAAAAGTAAGCTTCAAAGTTAATGAGTATGCACTTTATAGGATTTGTAAGAACAATACCACGCGGGCGTAGCCATGGGCGGAAAGCTAGTATTATGCATATATGCAACATGCTCCGGAAATACCCGTGGGATTTTAACAGAACCTTTGAAGTTTTTCTAGAAGAAGAAATTCGTTTTAATCAATGTTAGGAACAGATTATTTGAATATTTTTTTCTGTCTGTTGCTCCCGCTTCCCGCTCGCTTCTTTGGCCAGCCACTAGTACACTACGAAATGCAGGCTAATAATTTTTTTTGCTGTAGGAAAAAATATGTGAGATTGAATAAAAAGTTATTTACATTTTTTTCTTATTTTTATTGAATCACTGGGCAAAATCCCTCGGGTACATCGGGAGCACGTTGTATACAATAAATTAATAATAACCCGTATCAACACTGCTGGTTATCATTATCTCCTTATTCAAGGTTCTTTTAAAAGATTTCATTGATCATTTTGTTTCTTTGGAGACTGTGACAAGGACTAGGGAATATGAGGTGCGATATATTAAATGTTTATACAATGTGAAACAGTATCAACCAGAAACTCCATACACACCAACAAATTTTTTGAAGTATCAAATTAATTGAATGTAACATGGTATGTAAACAAGAATGCGTTTTAGTGCATATCGATCGTGTAAGATTTACGTTCGATTGTTACAACTTCTTTAACAATGTTTTAATTTTAATTTTCTGTAGAAAGTAATAGACAGTAAAAATGGTTGATTGAAACTCAATGAATAATTATTATTCTGAACCAAGTAATTTCTGTTCTATAATTAATTGTGTTACATGTTGTATAATCTGTAAAAAAAAAAATCAATTATTTGATTTTTCTGGATAAGTACTTCCAATATTATATACCTCAGAAGGAATTTGACAAGAGGTTCTCTGAAAGGAGAGCCTGCTTCTATCATTAAAGATTTTTCCGTGTGGAATATCAGCCTGCAGAGGACATCAATGAACCGAGGCGACGCAGCCGGTATTTGATGGAAGATACCAATCAATATAATAATTTTCTGTTCATTTTCGCCGTTCTTTGAGACACTTTGTAGGAAGTTACCACCTGTTAAACATAATAACCATAGAAAATAATGCAAAAAAATATGAAAGTTCTCACGGATTTTAATTATACTTTCGAACCACTAGGGGGTAAAGCTCACCTCTATTAGTTTGTATGGAGAAGTCGAGTAATTTCTTCAGAAGTTGCAGTAACTGTTCACACAATTTTTCACTAAACGTCGAAGGAAACAATTGAGTTAAATACGACAGCCTTTTGGCACCATTGACACTGAGGTTACGATGGTCACCGAGTGTTAGCAACAATGGTCTCATCACTGGATGCACCATGTCCATGTCAATTTGGAAACCAGAAAGGAATTTCTGCATGCACTCAAATCCAGCCTGAAATTATGACATATAAAATTAAGAAGTGCTTTTACCATGTACAACTTTAATTAGAAGTTTTAAGAAAATCTAATTTTTTCTACATTGATACAAAGGTATTCGAAAAATTAAACTAATAGTATTTATTGTGTTCTATGACAGAAAAATTAGAAAATTACTTAAAGAAACAGTGAAACCGAACCCCTCAAAGCGCGAGTTCGACTCGCACTTGGCCAATTCTTTTCTCCAGTATTCTCAATCATCATCTATCTGACACATACTCATTGAGAACATTTCAATGAGCCCAAACACGATAACTCCGCTGTAAGTTGGTGAGGAGTTGGGCATGCTCCAGATTCCAAATGATGCCACAGCATCAGGTCAAGGTCACCAAGTTTTTAGAATATCTTTGTAGAAAATATATACCGAATTTCGAATAGATCGGACCTTTGGAAATCGTTCACATCCCGTCATCAACTGGAAACGAGCTAATAATCTTCAAACGGCTGAACAGATTGAATCATAGCTAAGAACACTCTCGATTAAGTCACCTTTCAAACAAAAAACACTAAATCGAAATTGGTCTATTGGTTTGGGAGTTGCGAGGCCATAAGCAGACACAGAGACACAGGTCAAACTTATAACACCCCTCTTTTTGCATCGGGGATAAAAATGGTAAAAGATGATTTGATTTACATTTAGTAAAAGATAACAGAAATATTGGACATCCAATTGACAAACATACCTGTTGTAACTCTGGGTCGTTTTTCTCCAGAGATTTGTAGAGTACTTGAAAGATTTTCTCCCGACAATTCCCCTGGATATAATGGCAAGCGGCTAGGGCACGCAAAGCCGACGCACGCAAAGGTCCTAAATTAACACCTTTGTAACAGGGCAGTTTCCCCAACATAGCATCTTCAGCTTCGCAAAGTGACAGCAGCTCACGGAAGAAGACTTTGTGCTCCACTATGTTTAAATCTGGAAATAAATAAAAAAACATATTATGTAATAATACTAGCTTTCCGTCTGCGGCTCACTCCGCGTGGACTACATAGTTGTACTGGGACCCCCTTTTCCGAAATAAAAAGTATCCTATGTCACTCTTCAGTTTATAAACTATATCTATATAAAAAATCATGGCGGTCCCGGTGTAGCCAACTGTGTAGTCCATGCGAGAAGAGCCGCGGGTGAAAAGGTAGTTTGAAAATAAAATATAGCCTAGATAGACTATAGTATAGGCGGTACATAGTTAATGAAGTCATTCACTTTAAATTGTGTTCTATATTTGTAATAGTTATAAATATATCATTGTTGGAAATATTATTACCTGGTAAGTACCCATTCAAAGTGTCTGAGTAACTTGACCACGCTTTTGTACTTCATATAGAAGTTAACAGCCCCCAACAGGAATCAAAAACATTTTAAGACAATAATCAGTCAAGAGATCTATTTTCTTTGTCTACCCTTTAGAAATAGATGTTCAGTTACATCATCATTAGCCCGTGTTTCTCCATTGCAGGATATAAGGCCTCTCCCAAGGCTCGCCACTACACACGGTTCAGTTACATATATTTATATCGACCAGAAATATATGTGGGATGAACTTGAAATATTGGTGTCGCAGCTTAGGTGTTATTTTGTAGTTCCATTTGGGCAATCAATGACAAAACAATTGTGAAGAATATTATTAAATTGGGAAAGCTTGAGAACAAACCTATAGTAAATAAACGTGGTTTCAGTGTGGTACAAAATGTTGTGCCATCCATTAATCCCATCTGTGCATTTGCAGGTTGATGTCGTAATAAATGTTTCTTAGGAGGTATGATATCAGCCAAGACTTCACGATGTGGGTCCATCACTTCTGTTACAGTCTTGTTTTGTAGCTCTGCTATTAACTTTAAAGACCTCATAGCCTGATGAAAGTGGAAAATTATTTAAGGGATTGAACTTAATATAATACTTAATAAGTTTATAAAATTTTTTTTTACTTAAACTACATACCTGTTGTCGTACAAGTAAATGTGGGCTAGTGACCTGAAGTATCAACTCTTGAAGGACATCGTGTAAAGCGCGAGCGCGCGCTACTGCGACTTCTCCCTCGGGCTCCAACTCTGTGCCCGATGGCCCGTTCACGCACACCCGCACTAGGCGCTCCAAGTTCACCGTCGCCATATCTATAGCACCCGAAGAGACTTCGCCCGTTAAGTCCATCATAACGAACAAAACAGCTTTCAGGAACGTAAATATGTGCTTGTAGACCCATTCCGGCGCCATCTTTTCGACCATAAATTTAATGGCTATACAGCCACCCAATTTAGCATACCACGCGCGTTCATAACATAAAGCTGACATTCTCTCGGCCAAGTATTCCATGAGCGGCAAGCGACACGCACGCTCTTTTCCGCCGAGCACAGTAGCGGCCGTCTCTATCATTAAAACTAGAGCTAAGTGTCCGGGCTTGCACAATTCTTTCTCCTCATGACCCATGACCACGGCAATGGCATCCACTAGCACTAAGGCGTCTAGGCCTTCTTTAGGACTGCCAGAGCCAGCAAAAGGCCCTGTCTCCTGCGCGATAGCGACCATTGTATAGTGTCGCACCAGGGATACCATAGTCGGCAAGACGTGATGCCGCAATTCTTTGATAGCGGCCGCGACGAACATCCCAGTCAGCGCGGTACGATGAGTATTTCGTACGACGGAATTGGGGCACTTGTAATAAGGTCCGTTTTGAGGCTGAATCTTGCCATCGAGGAAACTAGGATGTGAGAAAAGCTTTAGTAGCGTATGTTTATCATCTTCAAGGCAAAGTGATGACGCCAGATAGCATCTCAGTACTTCCCAGCATTGCCGTCTGTAGAATGGATCTGTGGTACTCGATTTGAGTGCTGTGAAAGCAGTCTCAATTACTTTGTCAACCTCAAAGTCTAACGGTTTGGATTGATCTTGAAAGTAAGCTTGAATGGCTGGAGGTGGCGCTTCAGTTTCACGATATTCCAATCTTTGCGGTTCGATCATCATTTTTCGATTACCGCCACCGAATTTTCCGAGAACTCTGAATGCAATTCTAGCCACTTCATTGTTTTGCAATGTCCTCCAAAGCGCTTGCATCAAATCTGCACGCACAGGTTGTATATGCTCGTACAAAAAATCCGGCTGAAGATTATCAACGCAGAGTTCGAGTGTGCGTAAACCTTGAGAGATCAACGTATGAGAACCATTCAGTGCAGACACCAGAGGATCCATTAACATAGGCAGATAAGGTAATAAACTACTAAGCCTCACTGGCACGGTCAAGCATAATTCTACAAACAAGTCTTTCATGTGCTGCTTGTGTAGACCACTTTGCAGACGGTTTAGCCCTTCCAATAGATTTGGCAATAACGGTAAAAATTCTTGATACAAAAGGTCATGACTCCCTCCACCAATTGAACGGAACAGAGCTCTTAAAAGTAAGAAGTAGTTATATGGTTCTTTAGCAGTCATAGCATATTCCATAGCTTTGTTAACAATGCTGTGAAGATGTGGTTTTAACATCTGTTCATTTTCAGTAGGGAAAAGACTCACAGAACCGAAAACGAGTTTGAAAAGTCTAAGGTACAAATTAGATCTCTCCACATTAGTTCCCATCTCTTCCATTCTTTCTAAAAGGTATTCCACGAGCACAGTCGCAAATATCGGTGATGTAGCAGGGTTGGATAAAAATGTGTTGGCAATTATTTGCAATGTCATATTTTTATTGATTCTCTCAACCATATGTGAGATAGTCGCGGTGAATATTTCTTGAAATGTTTGTGGATTCATCATTGAGAACTGAAAAAAAAACATAATATTTATAAATAGCCATGTAACTTGTGATTCCAGCTCATAAAATTTACTGTTCCTAATCCACAGAACAATAATGAAAATGTTTCAATAATTAACTTATTTTTATACAGGGATTTGGTATGACAATCCCTATATTTTTTTATAGGTTGTTTAGAATCCACCTAAATTAAAAACTAATGTGTAAAGGCTTAAGTTTTTTTTTACCTGACTGGGTAGGGTAATGACTTTCGAGTGTATGTATATTTCTGTGGCATGCTCTGTCATAGAGATAATATAACTAGAGTAGGAAAGCTCCATAAAGCTCTGTAGGTAATGGTTGGGTATCGGTTGGGCATGGGAGTAAAAAGGATGGAAAATAACTGTATCATACTATAAACATAGTGTAAATCAAGGTACTTTTATTCTTTGTCTCTTTCTGTTGAGGCCTACATTTCGGACTGGCTTGCCTACTCTATTCTATTCTCTCTATGCGCTTTGTAGCCTAAATGGCTTGATAGAATTCAACATATGAGCTATCGTTACATTCATCTTAACAGTAGGAGTGACATTGGTGGCGTGAACCCACCCATGCATCCAGAACCGTCCGTGAAGAGATCATTCAGAACCAACAATGTCACCGAGCCACGGCAAGCCATGTGCAGCCGCGGTCATACCATACTCAAACCATCAAGAAACTCAAGGTGAGCCAGTCCCCACCTCCGCACCTCTTTCCAGCCTAGTTTTCTCAACCTATTACCAGCTCCCGTCAGTGTTGAACCTAGTTGAATCTAGCGTTAACAATTTTGGACCCGATTGAAGGAAATCAAGTATTGAGGATTTTTTCATTTATTTGTTTAGTTTGCCATAATAAAGAAAGTTTAAAAATGACCGAGTGTAGGTTCAAGAAGCGCTTATGGGTGTAGTCTTTGTGCTACGGAACAGTGCTTATGAATACATCCTCAAGTTCCGAAAAATCCCGGGTTTATAAAAGAAGCAGGTTCATAATGTACTTATAAGTATGTATGTATGTCAATATTACCACAGACTATAATAAGTTGTCTTATTTTAGTTTGTGATATAGTGAGTGCCACTCAACAATGAATTTCAATATGTGAGTATTCCTATGTCTAGTCAGTGGTAATTTTCGACTCATGGATCGGAATAAACATATAATTGAAATAATAATACAATACTGGATAATGAAATAAACATTTACCACCTGACGATGCTCCATTAGTAGGCAAGCCCATCATGGCTTAAATGAAAAGTCCTAACGTTTTTTACGCACATACAGTAGTACTCAGCCGTAAGTTATGCACACGAGTTATAAAAAGCGGCTAAGTAAAAACAAGTTTATAAATAAATCTATAGGTAATCCTATAATTTTTATATTCAATTACAAAATGACATTGTTTGACTTTATTGTAATTAAATAAAAAATTATAAGATTACCTATAGTTTTACTTGTAAACTTGTTTTTAATTACCTGATTTCTAGAACTCGTGTGCATTATTTATGGCCGGGCACTGTACATGTATAGAGATCATCAGTCTAAAATTATGTGCCCCACTAGTAAATGTCATTCTTTATTAAAAATGTTTGTTTACATTAGGAAATATAATTTGCCATAGAACAAAAAATGGAGCAGAAATATACGCTACAGACCAAATATACGCCGCTTGATGTATTGACATGAAGCAATGTGAAGTAGAATTAAGTGTGAAGCATAGGTAAATAAAATTTGTACTGGAAAAAACAAAAGTAAAGAATCTGAAATGACATGTCACAATTGTTTTATTTATGCAATTTGAATTATAAAATTTCAAAATTGAAGGTTAAACACCAACATATGAAATATAACAAATAAACGTGAATAGGTAACATATTGAAAAAATGAAATTTAGTAGAGACAAACATCTACAAGGTTTTTATAATTTCTTTTTAAGTGTTGAGTTCTTAACAATTAGCGGTATTAACCAAATTCTTACATTCGACTTATCAAAGATTATTTTAATCTGTAAATCATGATTAAATATTTCATCAAAAAATTACACTGAAGTTTATTTTGAAAATAATGCATATTATTCGGCACATTTCAAAAGGAAGTTTGAGCATGCCCAGTACTATACATTTATGTATCCCAACATCAGTAAAATAGCAAACGTCCAATTGCATGACATCAAAACTAAAATTATCGAAAATAGCAATATTCGTCAAAAGTGGCAGTTTAAAACATACTATTACCATATTTATTTTGGGTGTAATCTTTTTGTTAAGTTTTTAGTACAATATTGGTTTTGTATAGTAACAATTGATACTAACTATTTTGCTAAGCTAATTTTGCAAAATGGACCGTAAGTAATGCAATATGAGAACCACCCGACCATTTGAGGTTTGGGCCCTTTTTATCGGGTTCAGAAGATCTCTTGTAACAAATTTAATAATGGTTAAAAGAATGTTCTTCGCAATAATTTCAACTAAATAAATTTCTGCTGATTTAAGAAATAAAAAGTAAATTATGTATAAAATACCGTTTTATTGTCACATGTAAAAAAGTGCTTGATGGTCCCCTACCTCTCCTACTTGTCAAGTTATTGAGTTAATGTCGGTCTACCAACCTTTTTAGTAGTGCTTTAGCCATTTTCGATAGTAAATTCTTACTCAAAATTCATAATTGAATTGAAAATACGGAGAAAAGAAGTCTTGTCATGATTTTTCTTTTGTGAAGAATCTTAATTTGTGAACATACTTTGAATCACGCAATATTTAGCGAGTATTTTTGAAAATTTATATAATAGTACTAGTAACTAAGTGCAATGGCGATAGATTGCTGCGCCGATCTCAACGCCCAAATGGCAAGCTATCCGCTTGTCTGTGCCGATCGCGCGATCCAACTTGAGTATTCCAAATTTTGTTTTGACGCCAAGAATTTTTGGCATGCTTTTGGCCTGAGGTAAACTAGTGAGGAAATAAAGTCTCTCTTATCACATTGAAAATTAATCTGATTAATATTCTGACGTATATGCATGTAAGCACGTCGATGTGTTATAAAAAGTACTCGAATGATCATGCCGCTTCACAAATACATGGAGCGACCTAATACATAAATAACTAGAAATCCGAGATCAAAATAAATTGTAAATGAAATTAAATTTTGGAGACGGTACTACTCAAAGTGATTACGCGCTCGAATATTATATTATTGAGGCGGAACCGAGCACTGTCAAAAGTGGCGTCGACGCTATGAAATATTTCGAGCAGTTTCCCGTGGTCTCATTGATTTGACCCATTAATGGGTCCACAGGGATTTTTTTCCCCGTGGTCCTATTACCTAATGATGGAATTAAAATCATATTTATATCGGAAGTAATTTTATATTGTTGTATTAATTTCGTCGTTATGAACAACAGAAATAATAAAGTCAAATTCAAATTCAAATTCAAAAAGTTTTTATTCAATATAAGATGTTTGCACACACTTATTGAAAGTCGTAAAAATTGATTAGGTACCGGTTCAAAAACTAGGAGGAGAAGAACCGGCAAGAAACTCCTCTCTGTTTATTTTATTTAAATATATGTCTTTCTTAATTGTTTTTTTTTAATTTAAAGTCTTACAACTATTACAATGATGTCCATGCGCACTTATCATTTAAATACTCGCTAATACAATAGTAAGCTTTTTTCATGAGTTGGACTTTAACTCGCTTTATAAATTGATTAGAATTCAAGTCTAACATTTCTTTTGGAATTTTATTATAAAAACGGATACAATTTCCCATGAAAGAATTATTAACCTTTGAGAGCCTGAACCTGGGAATTGATAACAAATGCTTATGTCTTGTATTTAAGTTGTTCAAAGGAATTCATATAAGAATTCGGCTAGAATATGACTATATATATATAACATCGTATATTTATTTATTTAAACGGCGTTAGTTAGAAAGTGTAATAATAAGATTAATTCAGGCAGCTAGGATCAAGGCATATCTGAGAAAAAATATGTTATTATTTGTAATTTTCAATACACTTGTCAACCTAATTATCGCCCTGGTTGATCATGACAATGAACTTGGATAATTGACTACTATTGAATACATTACATGTATCAAAAAAATATAAAAATACTCATCATACAAGAACAAAATGTATAAACAAAGTTACATTTGGTTGAAGAATATGGAAATTTTAAGCTTTTAAATATTTATCTCTTGTCTCTTTCTTGCAAAACGATATTTAACATTATTTTAAAGGCCTGACGTCACACACAGGTGCGCCGTGTGGTATTGCTCTCTCTGCCTAACAGGGCATTTTAAACAATCATAACTTTTTTTAATAATCATTTATTTTAAATTCTTTCACTGTTATGATATATATAGAAAACTCATTCATATATATATTTTTTTAAATAGTCAAGTAGCCTATTATAATGAACAATGATGTATGTATTACTTTCGATAAAAACATAATTTAATTCCGTTCCTTGGTCATAAGGACCACAGGAAAAAGTTCCTGTCCCTGTGGATACATTACACGATACAGATGCACAGTGACGGCTGATCTTTTGACTACGGGAGGGTAGTGATTGAGTGAACTGTTGAGTAAAACGAATCATGAGTAGTATTCCCCAATCGCAACGATTACTACGTAAGAACGGCTTATACACATTGCTTTTGGAAGTGAAATAATTAAAACATATCGGTTTGTAGACCTAATAAATGTTGTTATCGGTGGCATCTGTAAAATGTAAATAATTATTATACTGTAGTATTATAACTATATATATTATTGGCATTATACCTACCTAATAGTAGGTAGTAATTAAAAAATATTATAATACACATTGATTAAAACGCATTTGCTAGTATATCCAATTGAAAAAATAAATATGGATAGTAAGAGACCTCCATATTCAAGCCTAAATCTTTATTATGTGAATTCCGCTGCCCCTATTATTTCTAGTGATCATGACGGCGAAATCAATATAAAAGAATACAAACTTTCGATAAAAATATGATTTTAATTACATAACTACCTAATGGGACCACGGGGAAATGCTCCATATTTCCACGACAAATTATAATAAGCATTTCAAAAACCGAATGTGTAAAGACAGAATTATAGAGATGCTGCGGGGTGGGGATTTCGGCGCTTATATAAGGCCGGCGCTGCGCTGTGAGTCAGTTTCTTGGAAAGTCAAGTGTAAACAACTGGAAGTGCGATAAAAGAGATTTGTGACAGTATGTGATTTTGTTTGTGAGTATGATACAAGTGTGATAAGAGTTTGTGATTATGCTTTGAAATAAAGTTTAAATACAATTTAAATGTTATAACCTGCATTCAACATGTTGTTAAAACATATTAGTCATATGGGATCTGAATTCATAAAATTATTTATAAAAATCCAAAATTAGATTAAGCTTCAAACTACACAATAAAATTTAAATATGTATTGTTTTATAACTGTACTACATTATGTCTCAAGAAGTAGATAAACAATGAGGAAAAAAATCATATGATGGTCTAACAGATTCCAAAAAGTCATACTGTTTGTAAAAATAAAATAAAGGGATGTTATTTTATTTCATTGACGAACAATAAATTCAGTCTTACCACTCCACTAAAATGTTCTAGTACTTCCTTTTCTTCCTTAGAGCGTACATGTGGCGCTGGAGGCTGGGTCGGTGGTGCTGCGGGCACGCGGGGTGCCGCCAATGTATAGATATCTAGGGATTGCAGTCCCCATTTCACCAGTCTGATGAAAACCAGGGTTTCACGAGCACTGAACTGTTTCTGAGCACTCAACGTCGCTGTGCCTTCGCTGTTCGTTGTGCTCTGTTTTGAAATAAATATAATATACTACATAAAATCAATTTATTCATATTGTAATATGAATATAATTAACTGACCGATCGGTCGAGTGGTTAGAGACCTTAACTGCAGAACCAAAGGTGGCGGAATCGATTTCCGGCCGGGGCAATTATAGTGTGCATGAACATGTCTATTTGTTCCGTAAATGTGTAAGATATCTATATATGCATCTATTCGTCTGTGTAGCTAGTCGCGGGCGGTTGTGTGCTATAGGCATTGTTAGTGATACGTCTTAATGGCCCAACTACAACTATAATTTCGACTAAATAGCAAAGAGAGGTTCTTACAATAAAAACAGTATCTTTTCTTAAAAAGTAAATTGTAAAAAATATTGCTTTCACTTAATAAATTTCCGTTATTTAGAAAGAATATGCGCCAAATAACTTTCTCAATTAACGAAAACAAGAAACGTAAATAGAAGACTCCATTGGCCTATAAATTTCGAGTTTATTAGAAAACATAAAAAAAGAAATGGCAGAACTAAAATAGCAGAATTCAACTATTTTTACAGCTCTTAAAAACAAAACAGGAGAACTGGAGAAACAAAACCAAAGCAACCTGACACACATTGTCTATCTTAATCATAGACATTTTGTAGAAATGAGAGGTATCCCGTTTAATCATGGTTAAAAGCTGCTAAATATCATCAACAAATTTGCGAAATCGGAATTTAACAGGATTCATATATCTTTCATAATGTAAATTGTACCTTTGGATTCCGATACTAACATATATTATATTAGCTTAAAACATTTCATTTTTCATTTCCGAGGTTAAATAACTGTTTTAGCTATTTTAAAGATTTCCTATAAATGTTGTGGCCGCCGGAGTAGATGAGATGTTTTTAATAATAGACATCAAAGACGACCGCGACGCACTGCGATTTCTATGGCGACAAGGCCACCGGTGGGAAGGCTTACCCATAGAATATAGAATGAAGTCAGTAATTTTTGAGGCAGCGTGGTCGCTGTGTATCGCACTACACATCAAACACCATAATGCGGAGATGCACCGCGAGCAATATCCGGCGGCGGCCGAAACGATAATCACCCACCACTATGTGGACGATTATCTACAGAGCTTTACGAGTATAGATGAAGTGATACAAATAGCCAATAACATCTAAAAGGTACACAAGAAAGCGGATTTTCACTAGAGAAAATAGACCTCGAATAAGAGTGAACTAGTGACCGCTATAGAACCGAAAATAGAAAATAGAGCGGAACTCAAATTGAACGATGGAGGCAGGAAAGAGGATAAAATATTAGGCGCACGTGGAGACCCAGTACCGACAGTGTCTCGGCTTCAATTTGAACCTGTTGAAAGTACCAGCCGAAATAGTAAACGGGAGCGGCACAACCTACAAAACGAGAAGCGCTTAGAACGGTGATGTCTCTATTTGACCCGCTCGGGCTTATATCACCCGTCACGATACAAACTAAATATATATCTACTAAGAAATACTGCGAGCCGGAACAGGATGGGACGATCTACAACCATGCCAGCCGCGTGGCAAAAGTGGATAATAGATCTCGACAACTTAAAGAACATCCACTTACCCCGCTGTCCCACAACGCTTCCCATAGAGAGATCCACATTTTCGGAGACGCAAGCGAAAGGGCATATTGCGTAGCCGTATAATGGCGTATCATAGACACGAGCCGCCCAATACATCATACATAATTTTGGCTACGGTGAAGGCCCGCGTAGCACCTTTGATACTGACTTCAATTTCGAGATTGATACTTCAAGCGGCTTTATTTGGGTGCAGACTAGCGAAATTGACCTCTGAGGAACATCGAGTCAAGCCGGACAAGAAATTCTACTGGTCAGATTCGAAGGCAGTAATATATTGATTACGAGCAAGCCCGCGCACATTCAAACAATTCATCCCATCAAAAACAATACTTGTCAAAAAAACCAAGTCTCGCAACTCAGTTGTTCTGCGGTAAAAAGTTGTGAGATCCATGTAATACCAAGTCGGTTATTAATTTATTCGGTTATAAATATATTGAGACTTGGCCATCGCCTGAAAACACGTGTAAATTCAATCGCCTGAAAACACATGTAAATTCAATTATTTAGTGCGATGGCCAAGTCTCAATATATTTATAACCGAATAAATTAATAACCGACTTGGTATTACATGGATCTCACAACTTTTTACCGCAGAACAACTGAGTTGCGAGACTTGGTTTTTTTGACAAGTATTGTTTTTGATGGGATCTCATTTCTTTTTGTATTTTGTAGACAGTTCTATTTTTTTCCTTTTCGGTACCTTCTACTTATTGTATATATGTATATCTATATGTATATAGTTTTTCTAAGATATATTATACAATCTTACGCACTCGTAATAAGTACGAATACGCACGTAGGTACGTTTTTTGCATTAATAATTTAATACACGTGTTTTCATGACGGGAATACCCATTTTTTGCTCGATTTGGCAGGGGCACTACCATGCGCCTATATTTATATGGGACTAGCTTAAGCCCGCGGCTTCGAACGCAATATAATAATAACTGCCGTAATAAAACATCGTTACGAATAAAGCCAATATTGAAAAATTTAACTGAAGACTTGGCTGTATGGGCTTAATTTTTTTTTTTGCGGTCTTTTCTAGATTTTTTAGTTTTTCCTTGATTCATACACCAAACACTACTTATATTCCAAATTTGAAGCTTCTAGGTCTGCTAGAAGTGCCTTAGAATTTTGATGATCGGTGAGTCAGTGAGTGACAAAAATAAGAAATTTGACCCGTTATAATTTCTTAAAAATACTGGTTCAAATTGAATGAACACGTGTAATATGCTTATATAATATGCCTGCATGGTTACTGAAAATTTCAGTCTTCTAGTTTTATCCACAACGAAGTTACAGGGGGTCGAAAATGGTCTGAATTGCTTCGAGAAAAGGATGGTACGGCCGTGACGCTTTTTCGCTCGACTTGGTGGGGGCACGGCCGTGCCCCCAGATAGCGCATCGAATAGCCGAAATATAAAAATATTCGATAGTAAACGAGTAGCGCAGGCTACCCACGAAAAGCAATGTTGCCGACGATGCGACGCGTGACACCCCCATCGACTTCAACATAAACCATAGATAAATACTGGGCCAGATTTTCTCTACCATAATTCTTCGGAATAGCTCACCGAGAAGATAGATAAAGTTGAAGCCACTGGCGAGGAACGCACGCACGCCGTTCTAGAAAATTACACGAACACAAGTGAGGCATTACCAGATATAGAAAGATATTCTCCGTGGCTCAGATTAATACGGGCTATCTAGGGCACGGTTGTACAATTTATAGAAGTACTACGCACGTTACGATATGAATCCGTGAATTATAAAAGGACGGCGCAAAACAAGAAATCGACTCAGCATGGACAAAATAACTTGTAATTCCGACAGAAAATTTTCAAACTGACGATACAATCAAGAAACAAATGACTATCTAGCAATTTAAAAAGTAACGTGTTCCCATTTTCAAATTCCTTAAATGGCTTTCTGTTATTTAAATTTTTAAATTATTTTTTTTATTGTAAGTGGCCAGGTCTAGAAACTTTTAGTATGCTTCACGTAATTTAATGTTGTTTAAGTGTATTTAACAGGGTGTTTTTTTTAGAAACTATCAACACAATGGTTAAGTTTAGAAACTACGGTTTCTTTGGAAAAAATTGGTCTAAAAAAACAGGATATTATGTTTGCAATTTAACACATGTTCGTATCCATAGTGTATATGAGAGTAATACAGTACCTTGCAGGAAGCACAACCCCATGTAATCGTTTTGACACCACAGACAAGAGTCTTAACGAGCGTTCTATAATCTCCGACATTCAAATTATTCATTTGAGATGTGGGGAAACCTATCTTAGATTTATCCTCTGGCTTCGAAAGACTATCTAAGAAATCAGGAGAAGGTTTTTCTTCCTCGGCTTTAATTTCGCCAGCTGGATTTGGTGCGTTTTGTGATGTTGGAGTACTCGGGCCACTTGAAACTTTGTTGCTGGAAAAGATCAATAATATTCATCATATTTATTTTTACACACGATGGGACAGAGACGGTATATGCAATCGGGGTAAGAGGTTATGATTGTTTGTGCAAATGTGTTTCCATTTTCCTCAAAAACTGATGTACCGATTCCGATGCAGTTTTTTATATTACATAGGTATCACCCCTCAGAGCAGTGTCGTGGACATCTTTTATAGATAATGGCTGCAATAAATGTGTTTGTCTAAAATAGCTGGGATTTTGATTTCGATTCTATAACAAGTGACATTTTTTTAATGACTGATTAATGAACTTTTTCTATTATGTGATATGTCAATCAAAAGAAAAAAAGAATCACCTTTTGATATATATCACGGGCACAACCACTAGTATAAATTGTAATGATGATATAACAAAAAAGTTTATAAGAATGGTTAACATGTTCATTAATAATTTAAAAGTAAATGGCAATCAATTTGATACATACCATTTAACTAAAAGTGCAGGCAATTGTAATTTAGAAATTGTTTTGAATTTCAGCACAAATACTTCAAGGATCCTCATAAGTAGCTGTCGGCCTTGTGGCTGTGTGTTGCTACTTTGTGTCGCATCACTTTCTGATCTTTGACGAATGCAATCCACAAGATTCAACAGCAACTTGCAGGACATTGTCTGGATGCTAGACAAAGAAAACTTTAAATTTTTTAAATTGTTTTATTGATTATTGTGCTTATATTATGCATGAAATTATTTATCTAAAGGCTTATTGATAACAGAAATGTAATAATTTAACATATTTAATTTAACTTTACTTTGTAAGATAACAATTGGTACATGAGCTCCACAAATTTTGTTTTATACATCCAATCCTGTATTGCAAAATGGGAAATTTATATAGGATGTAATTTGAGATCAAACATTTATTGAGATAGTAGTATAATAAAATAATGGCGAAAAGCCCATATCATGGGGTTACAGAATAATCAAAGTATACATTTTTCCCTTTATAAATTGACCGATAAATAACATATAAATAGAAGTGTATGTAATTTCAAAATAAAGTAGTAGTAGTTATTTTCACCTTACGTAATTTTTTTGTCTTTCTGTTTGTTTGCCCGGGCTAATCTGTGAAACGGCTGAATCAATTTTAACAGTACATTCACTGGCAGATAAGGACTTCTTGGAAAATATGATAGACTACTTTTTATTTCGGATATATTTACGGTTCCTGCGTAAACTTAAAAAAACTGTAGAAATTATGACTACCACGCGAACGAAATTGTGGGCGTTCATATGTTCAGATATGTATTTATACCTTGTGAGCTTTATCAAAACCGAAACACGCGTTTTTTAAGTTTTGTCAATGTTTGTTTGTCCAGGATAATCTCTGAAATGACTGAACTGATTTTTCAGGACTTTCATTGGCAGATAGAGGAGATTTCGCAGAGTAATCCAGGCTTTTTTTATCCTGGAAATATTCATCTATTCTGTACATATAAATAAAATACCAATGTCTGTTCATGATTTCAAAACAAAGGCTTTTTCTTACGTGTGGTTATTTGCACATTACCAAAACATAAAAACGTGTTTAAAAAATATGTCTGTTTATTTGGTCAGCCTAATTTATAAAATGGGTCTCTACTGGTAAACGCTAGAATGTTAAACCGGTAACTCGAAACTGATTTTGATCAGACTTTACAGGGAGTGATCAAGGCTACTTCCAATCTATCCTATACATATTTCTAAAGTAGAATTGTCTATCTGTGATTTCAAAATAAATGGTTTTCATAATACAACCTCATTTGAAAAAAATTCTCACTTCAGTTTTGAGATGTAGGTATTTTCACCAGGTGTATATCACAGGCATATATTTTTAATGCCTTAATTAATTATACTCTGCATAGATTAGTCTACTCACGTCGTAGGTAATGATTCATCGTGAACATTTTTTGAGAATAAGTGAGCTGCTATGGCAAGGTCAGAAAGTGGCAAGTGTTGTCTGACATGATGAACCAAATCTGCTAATGTAGAGTAAGCTAGTGGACGTAAAGACTCGTGGACTGACCACCCGCCGCCAAGAAGCACATCTTCATCGAATAATCGTTCCATGTATGGTACGAATTCTGAAAGATTTTTATAAACAATTTTGGTTACTCACAATATAGATAGTTACAACTTATCATTACGGTAGTTATAGCGTTTGATGTAAAATAAATTTCAATAAGAATAAAATAAAAATATTGATTGCTCCTTTTGTTAAAACAGTTCTTAAGTTGCCAAAAAAATCCATTGCTAAAAAATACAGGGGGCATACATTGTCAACTAGTTTGGAGGCATGTAAGGCATCCAAATTAAAGGCAGCATAGTTAAATGCCATGACACATTTAACTGCATTGACAAAGACCCATTCAACAACACACTCCTCAATGAGACGAACAAAAACAAATATTTTGTCTATAGTTTCTGTACAATGAAGGCACGCACAGGTAAAATATTTACAATTTACGATATTTACAAATGATCTTCACCTTTGTTTTCCAGAATATTAAAAGTATTTTTGATAAATTTCTCCACCAAATGTGGTGACAATAAGTACAAAGGTCTGTTCATTACTGGTAACTTTCAAGAAATTATATTTGTTTATTTATTTATTCTTATTACTGTACATAAAATATATATATATATATATATATATTAATATATCTTTTTCTATATACAAATAGTCTTATTTTCTTCTCTATCTTTTTCCTATATCAAATAGGTAAAAACGAAACAGATCAGTACCTTTTTCTCTTATTGATCAATCAATTTTATTTTCTTTTTCTTCTTTTGTAGCTATTGTCTAGCTTTAGTGTTATCAATAAAAAATTGTGGAAACAGTTTTTTTTCTTTTTCATTTTATTCACAAGTCTCTAATCGTTATCCTTTCATAGCATTCCTTAATTTTTTTACTATTTAGAATTGTTGAGTAAATGTTAGTTTTCCTTTATTATTATTATTTTTTATTTAATTATAATGGTAGGTATTGAACTGTTTTATGTTGTAAGTAGGTACATATAAAAGTTTATGTTCTCAGATATATAATGAACAGACATATAAAAGTAGAAAAAACAATTTTAGTTTTACTTTATTTAACTTATTTTTTATTTAACTATAATGGTAGATACTTAACTGTTTTATATTGTGAGTAGGTACCTACATATAAAAGTATATGTTCTCAGATATATACTGAACAGATGTATGAAAGTAGAAAAAAAATGTTGAAAACATGCAAATTCATATAATATGGTTTCCTCTAATTTTTAATTACGGTTATAGTTCAATTTTGACCACTGGGTGAACACTAGTATTAAATAATATTTGAACTCACTGAGTCTTAGATCTGTAGCCAGGATATGGCGTGTGGCAATAACTAGCTCCTTTCTAACATGTGCTACTTCTGGTGGGCACAAAGTCAAAAGCCCTATAATGCCCTTGACCATCAGATTTGCATGGTTCGCAATAGTATCTTGATATATCCTAATTATATAAGCTAAAAAAGCTAACGTTTTAATTTGTGCACTCATAAAATCTACAAACACTTCTTTATTGAATGATGCTGATAGCCTGAAAAATTAAATATCACTTTTAATATTTAGATTAAAATAAAATGGTTTTTTAAGATTGAAATATTTATAGTATGAATTGATTGATAATACCATGATTGATAATAACATCAACAAAATGAAGAAGAATAAATTATTTAATAAATTCAATAATCAAGTAGATTTTTTTTATATTTTAATACTATTTCATTAAATTACCTGTGTGAAGCAGCAGGCTGAAGAGTAATTGTTTCCATTATCAATGGTATAAAATTACTTACTTCCTGATGAACATTCTGTTTATATAGCTGGTACATGAGTACAACTATAATTGGTAATTCCTGGATGACTTTTAAGGATAGTACAGATTTTGGTATTAGATTGTACTGAAAAAAGATTGAACTTGTTGAAAGAATTTTTTTAATCATCACTGTCACGAAATATGGATAAGTAATCTGCCTATTACAAAAAATATGCACTACCAATTTGTGCAGCTAGTCACAAAAATATTACAGTAGTAGAATTTTATAGAGGCGTCATGGAGGGAAGTGAGGCATGCCTGTGCAATCAGGCATCTCACAACAATTTTCATTTGTACTTATCTAAAAAATTGCTTTGACGTTGATTGAAATATTAATGGAACTGTATATTAGAAGTGTCGTGATAGCCCAGAGTGCAACGAACCTTAAATTAAATTAAATTCATAAGGCACCATAGGGCCATGGTTCGAATCCGGGCGTGTACCAATGAGTTTTTCTGACTTAAGTACACAATATCACTGACACCGTGCTTCGGAGGGCACGTTAAGCAGTCGGTCCCGGACGCTGTCAATAGATGGCGGTCGTTACAGTTCCCAACCCGCAGTGGAGCAGCGTGGAGGACTTAAGCTCCAAGCCCCCCTCCTCACCCTGGGGGAGGCCTAAGCCCCTGCAGTGGGGTAAAAATGGGCTGATGATGATAATGATGATATTAGAAGCTGGTATATGGGCTGTAAGTATTTTGCATAACAGAATTCATGTCATAGTAGCCTTTATTTATCTACAATGTATGAAACGCCTGCAAAATGCACATTAATTTATTAATAAATAAACACTCACAGTTACAACAGTTCCATCTATTAGTTTCTTCTCTGTATGAATGGGAGTAACTGTATACGTTTCTTGAAGCAGCTGCTCAATGTTGACTTCTGATAAATCTTTAACCCGAATCGTTGGTCTAGGCTCAAATATTTTAGGCAGGTGATTCGGTAGATCTGAATAAATGCCTTTAACCCATTGCAGGAATTTGTGAATCTGGACAATGAATAAAAAGTTTCATGACATTCTTATTTAAGAAGAAAGAACTAAACCACAGCCTAGAAATAAACTAGGAAATAAAAGAAACATCTGTACTTACATCAACTTCAGGGTTGTAAGGCGGTCGATATTGTTTGTGAAGTTCCATGAATATTTTTAAACAAACCAAGACATTCTCTTCATTTTCTATTTCCATTAGCTTCAACATTAAAATCAGTATGCTCTTTACATATGGTCTTAACGTTTCGCTTATAGGCAAACGATGAATCATTTCCAGAATCAACTTTCTGACTTGTTGTATATTATATTCAGCAATGAAATGTGGTTCACCTTCTTGCAAAATTTTCAGAAATATTTTTAATGAATGATCCAAGAATTGTGGATATTGGGGAGAGCTTAGTATAACCTAAAATAAAATTGTAAAATGGCATTAGGCTCCCTCTAAGCTTAGTTCAACAAAATATACCTATACATGATTGCATTAAAAATGTACATATATGAACATGTGATGTCAAAAGTTAAAATTTAGAATGTTAAATTGTTACTAATACTTTACTAGGTATTAGGTGTGGGAAATGATACTATTGTTATAAACCATGTTCGGCTGAACATAGTCCAGGTGGCACAAATTAACAGTTTGCGAGAATTAACATTTTAAAGTTATACTTTGTTTCATTACTTTTTTTTTCATAGCAATGAGTAGGTATGAGTACACAACAATGTAACAATGAGTAAGCTTTTATATAAAATTACAAAATGAAAATTATATATTATAATTTTAATTATAATACAGGTTCACTAGCAAACTTCTTAGTAGATAATAAAATGTTATAAAAAACTACAATACTGTATTGCAAATCATAAAATTGGTAAAACAATAATTGTAAAATAACTAATAAACTAATGGTCGACAATTACATGAAATAGAAAATATTCAATTAGTACTATATCAAAGGTAATCAAAAAAGTAGAACTGACGAGACATACAGGTTACCACCTGTCTCTGAAAAATATTAAATATCTTAACAGTAGGGTGACCAAACATTTAACTAGTTCATGTTGAGACAGTTTTTTTCTCAGTAATTGTTAGTTTGCGCCACCTACTTACTCAAAACTTTTCGTTCAATTCGATAAGCTCTGCAAATTACAATTTTCGGACTATATTCATCCGAAATGGATGTATACTAATGTTTAGTATAAAGTGCACAGAGGTAAAAATTTAAATTAGGGGGTTATTGCAACTTCTTCGAATAAATCACATTTGGTATCATATTGAGAACTCGGGCATCTAGTGTTATTTATATCTAGTGGCCATTACAGTTTTGACTTTAGTTGCAATAGCCACACACATTTTGTATGATGATAAAAATCACTAGTGATGTGACTGCGTTGATTCTATAAAGTCGAGTTTATGAAGACTTTATAGAATATCGGTATCTATTTATACTATTATTAGTTCTTTTCTTTAATTTTAAATTAATGTACTTAAATGTTTGTGTAAAAAATTGCACTTAGATCATTTACCAAATTTTTTTTATGGGTTTTGAAAATAAATTATTGTAATAGTTTGTTTTAATTGTTAAGTTTTTTTTGTTCTGTTGGGTCTGCTGGTGTTTCCTGCGAATAAATATATTTTCTTTCTTTCTTTCTTTAATAGACATATTCTGTTCCTATGAAAAAATTACCTAAGAATTAAAACATCAATAAAGTACCTATCTCTATGAGAGTCCCAACACTATTAGCACGGTAAATAGCTACACTTGACGCCAACTATTATATAAAATAAATTTTACGATTTTACTTCCAAAGTACAGTCATATATAAATTATCTTTTCCCTGCTATGGTAATATTTAAGTGATGTCTTGTTTCTCTGATAATTATTATTATGAAAATTACTTCTTATCTAAATATTAAAGTATTGTGAGGGTAGTTTAATATTTAATAAACTATTTTAATAATAATGATTTTTTCATATATATTTTAATTAAAATTTTTATTTTTAAACATATATATTTTAATATATACATTTATACAACATTTTTTAATGATCTATTACGGATTTAAGTGATTTGGTACATTTCTTTCCTCAGAAAATTGATTTTCCTTGTCAAAACGCATGTTACTGTCACCAATTTTAATATAAATTATGCAGTGCTTCACCTGCAGTGACTACGAGAAGTACAACAAATATTTAATTAATCTTATTATTTCATCATTTCATTGGAACCCAATATTTTTGTTGTAGAGCTTTTCATTGAGCTACATCATATAAACAATTGATAAAAGACCATAAAACTTCACTCAAACTTCCACACATTGATAACCCCATTTCTAGAAGAAAGTTAGTTTTTTTTATTAACAGTTTTTATAATAAGCTTCATTACTTTTTTTCCAAGAAAATGCTAAAATCTGGAAAACAAGGTGTTTTTCAGAACAGTGGTGATTCTTCAAGGTCTGGTAGTTTTTTAAGTACAATGTTGCCTGACGAAAAGTTATAAAATATTTGATCGGGCTTAATGTGGAGTACTGTAAATGAAACAGGATTTTTTGGTGGCTCATCGCTGCACTACGATTCACTCCTTGTATTAGGTATCACAAGCAAAACTTTTTTGAAATGATGATCAACTTATCTGAACTCCAACTTAGCCAAATTTAAAATTTATTATTACCTTCATGAACACAATTTTTATCATGCAGCATTGGAAAGCTAACCCCAGGTCCTGACAGCTTATTAAAGGGCCCTAAGTATGTACATACAACAATTTTCAAAACTACCCGTTCAATTTGAAGCTAAGGCCCTATTTTGAGACAGAAGCCCTGAAATAGTACGGCATTATGTGTAAAAGCTTCAGGTATAAATAAAATGACAAATTATTCTTCGAAATTAAAAGAACTTCCAGCAACAGCATTTTCAAAACAGTCAACCCTAATAACCTATTATGTACGGAGTAAGGGCAGTGGGCACGTGGTATTTACCTCAAAATTTTCGCTAAGCTCCTGAGCTGCCTTTAGTTTAATCTCATCTTTGGCGCCGGCATCAGCCAGCATGGTAACATAACTCCTGTATGTGTTCATTTGGGTATGCGGATCGCCTGGGCCACCCGCAGCCATAGCAGTCATCATTTTACTTAATTTTAGCTCGACCAATTATCTCAAAATGGTCATAATTGAAGTAAATCTTTGTTGCCTGCACGCGACATGTGATGTGCACTATGAAAAATTGTTGGTACGCAAGCTTTGAATTGTATCACAATTTATTTATTTCGCATGGCACTTGTTCAACAACACTAACAACAGTTTACAACAGTGAACAACATAAAAAAATAATTCTGACTGACGAGTTTTCAAAATCAGTGTCACAAACCATCACAAACAGTACTCTGTGCTGTGATCACAAACTAATTGGGCTGAATTAGATAGGCATGACAATCTTAGAACTAGCACGATGGTAATTAGTTACCAATAAGTATACAAACTTAAGAAGACATCGGGATCTTTTAATTGGCCTATAATAAAGTTTCTTTTCAATTTAATAGCATTATATATTTGTTCTAAAACCTCAATACAGATACCAGCACTAGACAGACATCATAGTTTTAATATCTTAACATAGATGACGTTAAACTCGCAAGAAAATTATTTGAGAGTGACCAGCTTAAGTATTTTCACACTGGTTTAGTAGATTTCCATTACTTACAGTCCTCTATAAAGTATAGCATAAATAAAATCGACTCTAAAGATAATCGCTAAATATTTATTGAACGAATTCTCTAGAAACTTCAAATTAATGTCATAAATATACAAGTGCGTGTCGGGCCACTCATAGTGTAGAGTTCTGTAGTTGCCCATCACAATATGCAGATCTAGAAAGGGCTGTTTGTTGGATATTGTGAACATATTGATTTTAGAAGTTCCTCGATTATAAAATCAATATGTCACCTCCTTAACTTGTAAAGCCTACTTAGCTGTAATACTTTCTCTTTTAACTTCGTTGTACACAAGGTGAAATTTTAACAACCATTAGAATTTTAATATAATAATCTATATTAATAAAATTGGAGTGTCTGTCTGTCTGTCTGTCTGTCTGTCTGTCCGTCTGTCTGTCTGTCTGTCTGTCTGTTCCGGCTAATCTCCGAAACGGCTGAACCGATTGGAATGAAACTTTGCAGACGTGCAGAGGGCATTACCGCGGGTGACATAGGGTACTTTTTATCTGTCTGTCTGTCCATCTGTTTGACTGTTTGCGCTGATCTCCGAAACGGCTGAACCGATTTCAATGAAACTTGGCAGACGTGCAGAGGGTATTGTCGGAAGTGACATAGGTTGCTTTTTGTCTGTCTGTCTGTCCATCTGTCTGTCTGTTTGAGCTGATCTCAGAAACGGCTTAACCGATTTCAATGAAACTTGGCAGACGTGCAGAGGGTATTATCGGGAGTGACATAAGCTGTTTTTTGTCTGTCTGTCTGTCGATCTGTCTGTCTGTTCCGGCTAATCTCCGAAACGACTGAACCAAATTCAATGAAACTTTGCAGACGTATTTATGTGACTAAGTGACCAAATTTTTAAATGCATATATTTTCGAAACCATCAATGGTAGACCTATCGTGTTGGCACTCAAACTTGATGTTTTGACGAGATCTATGTGACCACTTGACCACATTTTTAAATGCTTATATTTTCGAAACCATCAATCGCAGACCTATCGTGTTGGTACTCAAACTTGATGTTTGGACGAGATCTATGTGACCACGTGACCAAATTTTTAAAAGCTTTCATTTTTGAAACCATCAATCGCAGGCCTATCGTGTTGGTACTCAAACTTGATGTTTTGACGAGATCTATGTGACCACGTGACCACATTTTTTAATGCTTATATTTTCGAAACCATCAATTGCGGATCCATCGTGTTGGTACTCAAACTTGATGTTTTGATGAGCTCCATGTGACCACGTGATCACATTTTTAAATGCTTATATTTTCGAAACCATCAATCGCAGACCTATCGTGTTGGTACTCAAACTTGATGTTTTGACGAGACCTATGTGACCACGTGACCACATTTTTAATTGCTTATATTTTCGATACCATCAATCGCAGACCTAACGTGTTGGTACTCAAACTTGATGTTATGGCGAAATCTATGTGACCACATGACCAAATTTTTTTATTTGTCTGTCTGTCCGTCTATTCGAGCTAATCTCCGAAACGGTTGAAACGATTTCAATGAAACTTTACAGATATGATAAAAAGATTATAAGGATTGACATACAATACTTTTTGTCTGTCTGACCGTCTGTTTGTTCGAACTGATCTCCGAAAGGGCGCAACTTATTTTAATGAAACTTTCAAAGATGTGATTAAAAGATTGTCAGGAGTGACATACAATACTTTTTGTTTGTCTGTCTGGCCATCTCTCTGTCTGTGTCAGCTAAACTCTAAATTAATTGTAATGAAACTTCGCTGACGTGAAAAGATGGGTGTGAGGAGTGACATACGCTACTTTTTGTTTATTTGTTTGTCCGTCCGTCCGTCCGTCCGTCCGTCCGTCTGTCTGTCTGTCTATATAGTTCAAGCTAAACTTTTGAAGATTTTAAGGAAACTATGCAGACATTAAAAATAGGTTGTTATGAGTGATATAGGTAACTTTTTGTCCGTATGGTTGTCTGTCTGTCTTTTTGTTCCGGCTTACCTCTAAAACAACTAAACCATTTCTATGAATCTTCGCAGACATAAAAAGGAGGTTATCAGGAGTGACATAAGTTGGTTTTTGTTTGTGTGTTTGTCTGTCTGTTTGTTTTTACTGAAATTCTGTAAATATAAAGAAGGCGTTGTTAGGAGTGAAAAACATTTATATAAGTATTCATGGAAAAAATCGTAGTGTATGTTAGTCCTGTCTGTATATTCCGGTTAATCTCCAAAACGGCTGACTGATTTCGGGATTGGGATTTTGGGTGGGATAGCTATTCTTCATGCTAAAATGGCTAAATGGATTTTTAAGAAATTAGGTACAGAGATTTCTTAGGTAGTTAAGTTTCAGAATGTTCTAGAAAGTGATACAATGTTCTGGTGAGTTGCGTTCTTTTAACTGTTCCAGTACAACTGTGGTCCACGCGAGCGAAGCCCGCGGGCGGAAAGCTAGTCTTTAGTAAAAATCGATCCTATGGAGGTATTATATGGCAGTGCACGCATTTAACGATTAAAAATTGAACGATCAAACTATTGAAAACCACTGCCGATCCCTATTTAGTTAAACTATGGAGCAACTAATCGTGCCCTAAAATACACAGTGTATTCTAGGTCTTAAATTATCGATCCACCACGCGGTCGACCCGGAGGGGAGCGTGGTGCAAACTATATCAGCTGTGGCGAGCAGTGGACCAAAACTCGTTCCTTTTCTGTCGACTTAGTTAGCGAACCATAAAGCGGTGCCCATGAATTTCATAACTTTGCTATAAAAATAAAACTTAATCGGAGCAACACATATGTATCGCGACTCACCGTAGCTCAGAAGATGAAAAATAACCTTTAAACAGTACGAAGTAATGCAAAAACAACTTAACTTCTACTACGTTAAAATACCTACGTGGCGCGCCCCGGGGTGACGCGAAGAATGATAACTACAATACGTGCCACCGATGTAAAAGGCCACCGGCTGTACACATTTCAAAATTCAAAATTGCCAGAGGCAGCGCTATGCGGGTGAAAGAGAAGTGTACAGCTGGCGGCCTTTTACATTGGTGGCGTGTATTGTACACATATTGGTTTTTTTCGGAAAGGTTTGTGTAGTCATATCTCAATATTTTTCTATTGAACAGTACTAAAAAGAAACAAGACGATCATGGGTTTTTACTAAAGATCATTATATTAAGGATGGTTGTTAAAATATCATCCAGTATAATTGATATAAACTCCCATGGTTCTATATCATATAGTTATATGTAGTTTTCCTTAAAATGACAAAAGAAGTCAACCACTCTACGTGCGTTAATTTGAAAAATCTCCCGATCAAGCAGTTGTTAATTAGTAGCATAGAATCATTTTAAATCTATACTCTTTGTAGAATTGTTAATATGTCATCACATCCGGTCTTTTCAATCACCATTTAAAAAAATTAATAACTAAGAAGCTATGTTAGTAAATGAAAGTAATTAAATTAGTTTATTATTTTTATTTCAATAAGAATCATAAAAACGGCATGTTAGAAAAAGTTATCCTACATAATTTACTACTGTGTTATTAAAAAAAATAATCAGGTAAGTATCACAAAATATTTCATATAATATTTCGCAGATGATGAAAAAATTATTTGGTATAAATTTTTTCGCGTTAGTTGTTAGGTCATAGATGTAGCAGAGATAAAAAATAGCACTAAGGAAAGTTGGTATCATTGATTTGCATGGTGTGTGGTGTTTGCATTTAAGAGGCATGTAATGAAAGTTTTTTTTCGATTTAGCATTACAGAGCATTGTTTGTTTTAAATTCTTCATAAAGGTGGCAGTATTTAGCTTAATTTTCTATCTGTTTCACGTTAGATGGCGCTGTATTTAGTTCCAAAACTCGCGTACTATCGCGTTATAACTCATAGTCAAAGTACTCTGTGAAACTAATTAGCTGATTTAGCTGTGCCACTGCACTGTGCTATTTGTGCTAAGTTCACAAGTCAATCCTGTAAATCAAACAGTATAATCAGTATAATTCAGAAATTCAATGAATTTAATCGAATTGCATGTTTTTCTTTTATTTATTGTAAGCGCATTGGAAGCTCCATCCAAAAAATAGATGCTTAAATAAATTAATTAAATTGAAACATTTAACACACTTTAAATTTTACCAATAGATTTACAAATGAAATCATAATTATATTATATTATATAATCCTCTATGTTTTAAAAGACCTTGCACTGTAGTTGGAACCATAAAGGTATATATACTAGCGTAAGAGAGGAACACAGTGTGCGAATGACATCCAGCTCTTTGCGGAAATCCTACATGCGAGAAAGAAATGCAAGAAAATCTGACATAAAACCTCTTTGAACACATTTAGTCTTCATTACTCACTTGTCAAAATAAGGTCCAGCTTTGTTTTCTATTTTGTGTTATAATCGTTTTGAATTCTACAAAAATTAATTCTTGTGATAAAAATGGTGTAGTGTTCAGTTTTAAATTGCACTGTAACATATGTTAATAATCCAAATAAAGAGACATTTCACCGGTAAGTACTGCCAATAACATATTGTTATCTTAATGCTTATTTTTATAAAAAGCGATCCTAAATTTACTTGGTTATACATCAGTAGTATACGGTAAATACTTTATTTTGTAAATAATTTGTTATTTTAAAGAATTATGTGTACGATACAAAAATATTGTGTAAAATTACAATCAACAATGAAGCATAGGGATTGCACAAAATGTATCGATATGTCGATATTTTCAAATATAAATATTTTGTAAATTTGATATTATCTAATTGCACCTGTTCCACTGGAATGATGTAGTTAACTGTTTTTAAACATATTGTGAGGTTTATTTAGCATGGCAGCACATTGTAAGGGAAAGTATGACATCTATACATATATACTACACATAGGGTATATATGTAAATACAAGACTTTTTCAAATGAAAATATAAGATATATACACAATTAATTTTAATCGTTATTTATTTATGATTTTAAATCTGATGCTCTATTTAATTTTAATCGTTATTTATTTATGATTTAAAGTCTGACGTTCTATCTGTTCTCTGATTATGAACGCCGTAAATAATTAAACTTTGAATGACAAAACTACTGTATACAATAGTTTAACCTCATTTTCCTCCAAGAAACTGCGGTGTTAAAAAATGCTTCCTGATAATGATGACTCTTTCATAATATCCAGGTTTCCTGTAAACACGATTAGCATAGAACAATGGAAAAAAATGTTAAATAGAACAGGTGGGACTCCTCGAAAACATTCTTTGGTTTGCAGTAGACATTTTACGGATAACTGTTTTGTCTAACTAAATCACCGACGACTTTTGAAGAAAGGATCTATACCTACTGAATTTGTGCCGTTAGGGGTTTCTTTTTTTTCATATGTGCTTACTAAGTATATTAAGTAATATACTAATAATACTTAATATCTAAAGTCAGAGCATTTATGCCAACTGTAATTTCTGTACAGGTCAATATGAAGACCAAGCGATCGGTGTCAGCGTACGTTTACCGGGATATATCACCAGGACCTTCAACTTTAGAGCCTAAACCTTTATTTCAGCACTAATATAAAATGGATTTGAAGAAAAGTCCATCACAGTGAAAATATCAATTTTAGGCAAATTATCACTTTGTCTTTTACAAAAACTTGTTCCTTTATATTCAAATAAAACTTAATTACCTATTACACAAAGAAACAAAAGATATTATAGACTAGTCCAAGGCATCCAAGGCATAATTTGTGGTGTAGTGAGACGACGCGACACTCAATCGAGTAGACAATGTGACGTCATGGGCAGTAAGAATCCACCAGTCAAACCGCACGAAAATACATAATAATAATAATAACGTGCACATTACAACGTCGTGGCCCCAAACTAAGCATTAGCTTGTGTTTTGCGTACCAAGCGAAGACATCACATACATATAACAACCAAGACCCGGTACCAGTATCGATATTCATCATATAAATACTGACCCGACCTGGGATTCGAACCCGGGACCTCCAGCTTCGTAGGCAGGGTCGCTACCCACTAGGCTAAGCGGTCGTCAAATTAATAAATATCAATGATTTATTTCTCAGTCATTTATTGACGAATTTAAAAAAAACTTTCACTGTTTTATTAGTTTTGGTTTATCTTTCAATTCTATCGAGTTAAATTGTATATTTTGAACATCATGAACTTCTCTATTGTAAATGTTTTTGTTTTGTACATTCTCATTTTTTTGTTTACAAAGAGTTAAAATTTTTTTGTTATGCGTTGCAACGTGACGTATTGTAATTAAAAATAAAAATCGTTTATTTATATTGTTTTATTTATTACTTGGCTTGTATTCAACTAAATATTAAAATTTCCATAATGATGTTAACGCTTTCTTTACTTCTGCAAATTTTTTATTATCAACTGTTAACAAAAAAAAATATTTATTGGAGTAAAGGAAATGGCATTTGAATTGACTGATTGATGATTTGTCATTTTAAAAAACTAAAAGTTAGGAAAAGTAACTCAAAACAAAAATTATGTAGTATAGCAGATTCAAAATAATAAATAGGATTGCCGATTTCGACTTATGATATCGCGGTAATTTCAACAAATCATGAAAGTACTACGTGCTATCGATAATATAAAAAACACCCATGCACATCACTAAAACTGGCTCAACCACATGTGAATTTTGCACACATACTCATTTCCGTTTCGGTCATGCGATGTTTAGATGTCAGTTGGTCTCCTACGCTAGTATATATATGTCTATGGTTGGAACATTCCCATTTCCTAATGCGTTTTGACATTGACAAATGAAAAGAATTGCATGTAATTATTATATTTTTACTATGGAACTAATATGTACTACGTACAACTGGAATGAGCTCTACGAAGAAATTTCGAGGTCCTAGAAATTTGACCTTGAAAACGAATTAAAAAGATAAAAGTAACAAGGACGTTAGTGGGTGCCATATTGTCTCATTCTGATTAGGGTGACAAAGTTACGTAGGATAAATAAGACCATAACAGGAACTTTTTAATTTTCGACTAACATCGAACAAAACTCTCTAAGCCTATCTTAACCCGTGACACTGAAGTAAACTTTTTTTACATGAGTATAAAGATTTCTGTATGTCCATGTCAATAACCTATTCGTAATTTAGTAAATTAGAACCTTTAATTCGAACATTTGTCAAAATTGATTTAGCAGATTTCAAATTAAAATGCTACAAACATACATCAGTATAATTATGGGGTAAAAAAACATACATGAATGATGGGAATCAATTTACATTCATTATTAACAAATAATTTTAAGATTTATAAGGAATCATAAAACACGAACGTAAGCACTGAAAATGAGGTCTCGCGTGGCCACCGCATAGTACAACTTGCGATAGCATGAAAAATACTGGTTGGATTTGTACGAAATACTGTTAAATCATCAAATTTACAAAAAAAAAAAATAAACGGCAGTAGCCCGACTCCTATCCACCTCGATAGAAAAGTAGAAGCAATCAAACAGAAGTTCAAGAGAGCTAGTCACTAAAAGCTGGCAACCCGCAGAAAATATGATCAATCGACGGAGGCTTCTCACCTAAGAAATAAATTGTGAAGCAGTTATTAACTCTAAAAATCAAAGCTTCAAATATCGATATCTCAATCACCTTAGTAAATTAGCTGCATGCTCCCTTTATGTATAATACCCTTTTGAAAACAAATGTCCTATTGATTACAGAAATAAAGCTACCTAGAATGTGATTCATAATTGGATGGCTGACCGCCTTTATTTACAAAATAGTTAAATCCCACAGAAGTAAAGATCCAAGCGCGACAAGTTGCGTAGGTACTTTTGCACGCCGAAGCCCTCAGAACTATCACTCAGAAAATATCCGTTGAAACGATCCCAATGAGCCTAAACACGTTATTAAAAAGGTCAAGGATTCTATAGATATATATGTTTGAAATATATTTCTCATATATATTGTCGCACTTCACCGCCTTGAGCGCACGTGGGAACTTGAAAACATAAGTTCGTACAGGCAACCAAGCTCCTTTCTTTCCCGAAAAAACCCAACAATCTCAAAAATTCCCAATCATTCGGCGGATAAAATGGATTTAAAAGACTCTAGGTACCGAAACATTATTTCTAGGGCCGAAATGTCTCAAAATTCAACGTTGGTGCGAGACCTAAGGATCTCAAATATTAATATGATGGCCTCCTTCCTTTTGATTGGCACCAGAGATACGGACAGATTCAATACCCCATCGAAATCACACACACAAGTCTCACAAATGCATATATGACTTCAAATTCATTACCCGTATGGTGTCAGATCTGTAACTAGAATGACGTCAGATATTATAACTAAATTATTTTCGTACTTTAACGAAAAACGTTTCTCTTTAAAACAATACATAGGTTTCCATCTTTCATATTCATTGAAATATCTGGCAACCTATTATTTCGGCCACATCATAGGCAAAAGAGGGCAAAAGGCAACTACCAAAGTATTATTATTAACTAATCTAAAAATTATGGACACCTTAGTATTATGACGTCAAAAACTTCAACTTTGACAAATGTCAAAATTCCCCAAATTTTCGTTTCAGTTGCCAGCATAAAACCATAAATTAAGACTTTCGTTTTAAATATTAATAAAAATTTTAACAAATATGAAATATACCATAACAAGCTTTAAAAATACTATTATCATCCGCATACCAAGATATATTAAAAACCAGAAGTCACAAAAAATAGAGTGTAAAATAGTGTATTACTATCTATTTCTATAAATATATATTAATGATTTAGGTCTAAAAAAAATAAGTTTCCTAGAAAAAAATCTACAGATTTCGCTCTTCTCGCAATTATCGGAGGGAATTGAACAAAATTGTACGACAAAAAATTTTCAAAGAAAGTTATGGACCAATTTTCGATGTGCTACCATACTTAGCCACGCAAGCTCATGCATTTTTTGACGCTAGTGTTTTCGTCTACCTTTATAACTTCTTGAAATAAGGCCGAATCTTACTTTCTAGGGTAGCTAATCTGATAATCATTAAATGAAAAGGGCACATGCTCAAGTCAGGGTTTTCGACTGTTTTTAAAATTTTATTTTTCAAACTTGTAGACAATCTACCAGTCTCGGAAGGTTTTTTATTTTTTCGATATCAATTCTTCCGTTTTTGAAACAATCAACTTTTTGTCCGAAAAATAGGGAAATTTCGACTTTTTCACCGTTTTCGATTTTCCGATAAAGTTACGAACCGATTTTAGAAAATTTAGTATCTTACAATGCTCCGAAAGCTCTTGATCTATCTCTATCATCATAAATATTGGAAATTTAGGCAAATTTATTACACTCCTACACGAAAACGATCTAATAAACATATTCATTGTTACAAAAAGTTTTTATAAAAATAATGATTAAGTATGAGTCATCGTTTATTCTGACAAGCGGAAATATGTACTTTGTATTTATGTAATATATAATATGTATGTAATATGTATTTATGTATTTGATATTGTGAACAAGATGAAAATAAATCAAAGTTACCAGCCGATTTTGTTATCTTTTATTGTAATAATTACTGTACTTACTCGAGATTGAACAAAATCTGTACCTACGTTATGGAGAAAAATTGACCTCATTTTCGGTTTCAACACACTAAAAAACATTAACAGTAGATGATATTATCAAATCAAAATTCGAAAATAAAAATTTTGTAGACCTGTGTTATATTAATATTTTGCTAATAGCTTGTCATCCTGCGTTGATGCTTTTTAGGTACGTTTCTTTTTCATTTATTATTAATTCTTGCTTAGTCAAGGGCTACTATAACTTTGCGTTAACGGATACCCAAATAAAGCTAAATTACGGTACCTAAATAATGTTTAAAAAGAAAAGAAAATAGAAATAAAACTGCAAAAGAAAACACAAATAAAGTTGTTTAGTAAAAACTCCGCAAAAACAAGGAATCGACTTTTTGATTTGCTACAGCTTTAAATTAAAAGAACTGATTTCGATAATTCTTTCACAGTATCTACCCTTAGTTATAACATAGTGACTAAACACAAAAATTATCAAAATCGATTCAGAACTTTCAGAAATATTAACGGCCAAACGTGTATAAAGTCCTATTGAATTAAGTCAAAATATTTTAAAAAGTGATATTAGAACGCGATGTGAGCAATCATGGCATTGCTTCGCAATGCTATTATGTAACCTTTATAGGCAGTGGCCTAATTAGTGAATTACCTACCCTAAAAAAAAGTGTTCATCAATAGTCGAGCAATGGATGGACCCCCATAATAAAAACGAGAAATGTGAAGAGGAAAAAATATGCGTCTCTGACTTCACCTCCGCTCGGCGACTGTGTACAACCAGCGACGTGAAATAGTAGCTCGGATATAGACGGCCATAGTGGCGTATTAGACCAGCTGATTTCGATCATTCTTCCACTGTATTTACCCTATGTTGAAAAATAGTGACCTAATACAAAAATCATCAAAATGGATTCAGAACTTTCAGAAGAAGTCATATTAGAACGCGACGTGAGATCATGCATTGCGAAGCAATGCCATTACCTAACTTTTGTAGGCTACTAATTACCTACCATAAGAAAAATGTTCAACAGTCGAGCAATGGATGACCCCCATAATAAAAAACGAGAAATATGAAGAGGAAAACATAATGCATCAGCGGAAATTATAGATTCTGTATCGTAATTATCATGACGCATAGTTTTTTATTCCTTGGTTCCCTCATAATAAAATATAAATTCATCATAGTACTTTTCCCAGTGTAGTGGTATATTTTATGCTAGCCACACAGAAGTGGTGTAGAAAGAGACAGTTAGGCACACGGTTACTTCCCTTTCGCACTTTTTTTTTTTAATCACCAGTTTACGTATGACCACGCTAATGTTAGAGAGAGCTCCTTCCAGTTGTACGTAGTACATAATAGTTCCATGATTTTTACTTATTCCTTTGTTCTCGATTGTTCGATCAAATTCATTGTTTGTTCGTTCTTCAATTTTTTATATACAATATTTAAAAATTCTTGCTTAAATTGGCGCTCAAAAGAAATTTCTTTTATATTTTTTTCTTATTCGTTTGTCCGTCGTTTGTTTTTGATTGTTCGATCAAATTCAATATTTGTTTGTTTTTCAATTTTTCATAATACAATATTTAAAAATTCTCTCGTAAGTAATTGACGTTCAATTTTTTATTTTTTTTCTTTTCTAATTCGTTTGTTCTTAATTGTTCGATCAAATTCATTGTTTGCTCGTTTTTTTTTATTTAATTTTTTATACAATACTTAAAAATTTTAGACAATATTTAAAAATTTCAAAATTTTCGCAATTAATTGTGAACCAAAAAAACGATAACCAAAGTAAAATATGATATTGTTACGTGTTAAGGTTCGTCGAACTTGGAGAGAAAGACCTGCTGACTCTTTTGAAGACTTTATTCACTAACACTAGCACTACACTAACACTAACACAGAGCACTAAGTCCAAACACTAAGCACTAAGTCCAAACACTAAGCACTCACGATGTATTAGGTCGTAGCCAAGTCGTAGGTTTCACTTGTATCACTAGTTTCGCTTTGAAGTCGCGTCGAAAGTAGCCCAAAAATTGAACTGGCGCGCTTGCCTTCCCGCGGGTATTTATATGGGTCGGAACGAGTCTCGAGAAATTTCTAGATCGTACCGGACTGAACTGGAGAAAGTCTCGCGATTATTTCCTTTAACGCCATCTAGTATTGAGTAGGGGTTTTGTGTCCGTTCGTTGTAAAACCCTTCTACAAAGTGGTTTTACTGGCCGACGCTAGATGGCGGTCATTACACTGTCCGTTCGTAACACTACTCCCCTCTTAGAGATGCTCGTCCCGAGCATCGTTGTTACTGCCATGGTAGCGCGCCAGACGGTCTATGTGTACCACTTTTAATGCCCCTCTAGGTTGCTTTTGAATCCTATAAGTCACATCATTCAGTCGGGTAACCACTTTGTATGGACCGTCCCACTTGGTCTGCAACTTTGGAGATTTTCCTTTCCGGCGAGTTGGGTTATGCAGCCACACCAGTGCCCCTTCCTCGAAGCCGCTCGTGTTCGATTTCCTGTCGTATCTGGTTTTCATGTTCTCACTTGACTGTAACCCATTTTCCCGAACCAAGGCGTGTATATATCGCATTTTTTCCCTTAAATCGCAGACATATAGTCTTGTACGGTCTTTGGTTCCTCCGGTGACCCTCCTGTCAATAGGTCTACTGGTATTCGTAGTTCTCTACCGTAATTGACATACGCCGGGGTAGCTTTTATGCTCTCGTGCTCGGCGGTTCGGTACGACAGAAGGAAGAGTGGTATAAACTTGTCCCAATCCTTTTGTTTGTCGTCCACCAATTTCGCCAAATGCCTCTCAAGGGTCTGGTTAAACCTCTCAACCATTCCATCAGACTGTGGATGGTACGCGGTAGTCCTTGTCTTATGCATGCCCAAAATTCTGCACACTTCCTGGAATACTTGCGATTCGAAATTCCTGCCCTGATCAGAATGGATTTCTAGAGGCACACCAAAGCGACATATCACTTCTTCGACTAACTTAGAAGCGACTGTTGTAGCTTCTTGGTTTGGTATGGCGAACACTTCGGGCCATTTGGTGAAGTAGTCAATGACGACCATAAAATACTTGTTTCCCGATTCCGTTACAGGAAATGGCCCAGCTACGTCAACTGCAATTCGTTCCCACGGTGCACCGACGTTATACAACCGTAGGTTCCCACGGCTCCTGGTCTGTGGTCCTTTTACAGCAGCGCACGTAGTACATTTGCGGCACCAATCCTGTACATCATCTCGACAATGCAACCAGTAGAATCGTTCTCGCACTTTTGTTAACGTTCTCTTGACACCTAGATGACCTCCTGATATGCCATCATGTATCTCGCGGAGAACGTCTGGTACTCTCGCTCGTGGGACAACTATCTGAGGATGGAATTCTCTGCCGTTAGCCTTCTCCCATTTCCGGTAGAGTATTCCGTTTTGGAGTATCAGACTGTCCCATTGCGCCCAGTACGCCTTAGTGACAGCGCCAGTGGGTGCAACCTCACTCCAGATCGGTTTTACATCACCCCGTTTCTTCCATGTGATGATGTGCCGGAGGTCGTCATCCCTTTCTTGAGCCTCCCTCATAGCATCATTCTCCCAGAGATCCAAAGGACTTGTTCTTGTTAGCTTTATTGTTACCTCATTAGATTCCTGCTTAACACAATGTTTGCAGTCTTCCGAACACGGCCTTCGTGAGAGTGCGTCTGCATTCCCATGCGTCTTTCCGCTGCGGTGTTCCGTCTTGAAGTCATACTCTTGGAGCTGTTCAATCCATCGAGCTACTTGACCTTCCGGGTTCTTGAATTGTAGTAGCCACTTCAAGGCTGCGTGATCAGTTCGCAGTAAAAACTGTCTGCCGATGAGGTATTTGTTGAAATGTTGTAGCGTCTTTACAACAGCCAAGAGTTCTCTTCTTGTCACACAGTAGTTTCTCTCTGGCCTAGATAAAGATTTGCTGAAATATGCGATAACAACTCCTCTCTCGCCCTGTTTTTGAGACAACACCCCTCCAATGGCCGTGTTGCTTGCGTCCGTGTCGACTATAAACAGGCCTTCAGTTTGTGGATACCCCAGGATTGGTGTCTCACACAGATGTTTCTTCAGTTTCCGAAAAGAATCTTCACAAGTCTCATCCCAACTAAATTGTCGTTTATCTTCTGTCAGCCGATGTAATGGCTTGGCTATCTCTGAGAATCCCTTAACAAAACGCCTGTAGTATGAGCATAGGCCGAGGAATGCCCGCACTTCCGTTTTGTCCTTAGGGGTAGGCCATTTTTGAACTGCTTCCAGTTTCTCCGGGTCTGTCTGGATTCCATCACTGGAGATAACATGGCCGAGATAATTGACCTCACTCCTGAATAAACGACACTTTTTCGGGTTCAACTTTAATTTGGCTCCCTCTATTTTGGCGAAAACTCGCTCCAAGTTTCGCAAATGGTCTTCGAAGTCACGGCCGACAATGATGACGTCATCCAAATAGACTAAGCAAGCCTCTCCAACTAAGCCTGCCAGTACACACTCCATGAGCCGCTCAAATGTGGCAGGTGCGTTGCACAATCCGAAGGGCATGACGTTAAATTGCCATAAACCTTTACCGGTCGAGAAAGCTGTCTTCTCCTTGTCTTTTGGATGAATTTCCACCTGCCAGTATCCAGATTTCAGGTCTAAGGTCGAAAACCATTTCATGCCACTCAAGGTATCCAAGGTGTCGTCGATTCGAGGTAACGGGTAACTGTCCTTTTTAGTGACATCATTGAGACGCCTATAGTCCACACAAAATCTCGTGCTACCATCTTTCTTCTTCACTAATACAACAGGTGAGCACCACGGACTTGCAGACGGTTCAATAATCTTATTCTTTCTCATATCCTCCAAAAGGCCTTCAACTTCCTTTTCCTTCGCAATTGGTATCCGTCTTGCTCGTTGACGAATTGGTCTCTCGTTTCCGGTATCTATCCTGTGCTGAACCATCGACGTTCTTCCAAGGTCCCCTTCTTGACTAGAGAAGATATTCGCGTAGCGCTGTAAAAACCTCTTAGCTTTCATGCTCTGCGAATAAGTCAGATTACTCTTGCAGTCATCGAGTAGCTCAGTCACGAATCCGTAGTTGTTGCTGTTTGCTGAGTCTGCGCCTGTCATCGAACTACACTTTTTCTTTCCAGCTGGTGGCAATTTCACCAGCATCCGAGCAGGAGACGAAGTTTTTTGCTTCTTCAGCTCCTCTATTTGTTCCTCGATCCTTTTCATCGTTGATATCTGGGTCATCTTCTGCGGGCAGTTGAGCTGAAGATGGCCCCTCTCGCCGCACTTGTAGCACGTGGCTCCAGAACTTCTCTTCGTAGGAGCCTTAACCTCCTTGACTTCTTCAGAGACCGCGCGGATCATATGGGTCTGCCGTATGTCATGGCGAACAGCCTCGACCTCCAAAGCATGGGCCAATGCTTCCTTTAGCGAGGTATGGCGACGAAGCCTCACTGCAGCCCTGACCTCTAGGTCTTTGATTCCGTCGACAAATGCTTGAACAATATTTGTGTCTACCATCTTGGCGTCAGCTCCTGGGTGTGCCTTCCTGACGAGTTTTTGGATTTCCAACGCCCATTGTTGTAGTCCTTCTCCTGAGCGTTGGACTCGGTCACGCAGTTGGGCACGGAACACGTGCTCCAGGTGTCGCTCCCCATATCTGGATTCAAGTGCCTCCATTAGGTCTTGGAAACCATTTCCTGTATGTGGCAGTGCTTCCAGTACCGACAAAGCTTGCCCTCTGAGCGCAACAGTGAGAGCGGTCAGGCATTGTTCATCCGTCCATCCGTTGGCAGTAGCAACCGTTTGGAATTGCTGACGATAAACGTTCCAAGAAGTAGTGCCGTCGTATGGCGGCACCTTCACTCTCGGTCCTTGCGCCACTCCGGTAGTTCCACTAGACATCGCAACACCCGTGGTTTCAAGGCGCACTACTTTCTTCTGTAGTTCAGCGAGGCCGGCTTTCACATTTTCGACATCCAATCCTAACCCGGTGACTCGTTCTTCCATTAAGTCGACATCTTTTCGAAGCTTAATCACCATGTCACTAACGTCATTTATAGCCTGAAGCGCTTTTTCTTGGAGGTCTTTTTGTTGCTTTTGTGATTCTTGTACCGCGCCGAGCTTGCGTTCTTGTGATTCCATCATTGCCTGCATCAATTCAATTAGACTTCCCAATTGAAGAGCCACTTGAGGAGCTGTAGATGGTACGGTGTCGCCGGTGGGCGTGGCTTGTCCGGTGGGCGTGGCCCAGTGGGCGGGGCCAATGGGCGTGGCCTGAGTGGGCGTATCCTGGTGGGCGGGGCCAGTGAGTGTGGCTCCGCCCACAGTGGGCGGAGCTTGAGCCAAAGTGGGCGGAGCCTGAGGGGCGTGGTCAGTGGGCGTGGCCTGGTGGGCGGGGCCAGTGAGTGTGGCTCCGCCCACAGTGGGCGGAGCTTGGCCCTCAGTGGGCGTGGCCTCCGCAGCTTGTGCCCTTGTCCTGACGCCCTCCTGGAAGTCCTCTCGGAGTCAATGGCATCTCCAAATTTCACTTCCGACACCAGTTGTTACGTGTTAAGGTTCGTCGAACTTGGAGAGAAAGACCTGCTGACTCTTTTGAAGACTTTATTCACTAACACTAGCACTACACTAACACTAACACAGAGCACTAAGTCCAAACACTAAGCACTAAGTCCAAACACTAAGCACTCACGATGTATTAGGTCGTAGCCAAGTCGTAGGTTTCACTTGTATCACTAGTTTCGCTTTGAAGTCGCGTCGAAAGTAGCCCAAAAATTGAACTGGCGCGCTTGCCTTCCCGCGGGTATTTATATGGGTCGGAACGAGTCTCGAGAAATTTCTAGATCGTACCGGACTGAACTGGAGAAAGTCTCGCGATTATTTCCTTTAACGCCATCTAGTATTGAGTAGGGGTTTTGTGTCCGTTCGTTGTAAAACCCTTCTACAAAGTGGTTTTACTGGCCGACGCTAGATGGCGGTCATTACACTGTCCGTTCGTAACAATATAATTGTTGCAATTTATGACGAGAACGTATCATTCTGTAAAAGTATCGCATCGTTTAATTTTAAGGCGAAGTTTGGGCTTGTTGGCGAAGTTAAGGATTTCTACGGTAGGCTTTCATCTGTCCCAACTGCGTAGTGAAGCACGAACGGAATGACATTGTGTCAATTTTGAGGCAGTCTTTTATACACCCCGTTTTTTAAGCATGGAAATTATTCCAAGTTTTAATTCATTTTCATTTCATGAAATGATTAATTTTTTCACAGTGATTTCACCTCTGAAATTTCACTGACAGTGGTTTTTAAACTCCATGAGCTTTTATGACCTATTATCTCTATGTTTATGACTCATATCACAGGTATTTCATGTGATTTTTCACGTTTTTCATATGCTACTTGTGAAATGTTTCATGCTTGCCGTTTTTAACCCCCGACGCAAAAAGAGGGGTGTTATAAGTCTGATGTGCGTGTGTATCTGTGTATCTGTCCGTGGCATTGTAGCTCCCATACGGATGAACCGGTTCGGATGCGGATTTTTTTATATGAAAGGTAAATTAGTCGGGAGTGTTCTTAGCTATGTCTGATGAAAATCATTCCAAGATGGCCGCCGGCAAAAAATGGCGGATATCATATTTTTTCACTACTCCATCAATATGGGTATCAAATGAAAGGGCTTGACTAGTAGAATACTATGCACTATGAAAAATTTCAAATCCACAAGATGGTCGCCAGCACAAAATGTCGAATCACATTTTTTTTCACTACACCATCAATATGGGTATCAGATGAAAGAACTTGACTAGTAGAATATGACGAATTTCAAATCCGAGATGGCCGCCACTACAAAATGGCAAATCACCTACATTTTTTTTTTCACTAAATCCCTCAATATATGTAGCAAATGAATGGGCTTGATTAGTAGAATAATCTACACTATATTGAAAAGGAATGAGGAAAATTAACTAACGAAATGAAAACTAAAAACTTGAAAATTTTCTTCTGATCATGTATGACTTAGTTCATCTAAATAAATAACAATAACTAAGTTTAAATTTTTTTATCTAAGTATTATATTTTAAATACCTTGTTTAAACTTCTTCAATAGTGTTGCTAGAGTGTCTGATGTCATATCTGCTTGACATCGCGTTCTCTTCACGTTTACTGTGACGTTCACTTCGCGACGAATTGATTTCTTTCTTTATATTATTTGACTTCTACCTACCTGTATGATGACTTTATTTTCATTATGAAAACGAACGCCCCAAAAAAGGTAATGTAAGCAAGTGTTATGCTTGCGTTAAATACTCTTTATAATATATACATAGGTACTTTCACACCCAGTTAAGGAACAAATAGACATATGTTCATGTACACAATTATTTGTCCCGGGTGGGATTGAACCCGTGACCCTTGAGTCCGCAGTTAGGGTCTCTAATCATACTCTTTGGGGTCTCTAACCACTCGGCCTATCGGTCATCGTTCGTGTTTGTTTGGAAAACCGACACGCTATAACAAATGTTTGCCGCCGCACAAAGCATTACCTAATACAAATAGCCTCCCACACGTGCGTGATGGTCAATATTCGGCATGTTTGTCCACAGGGCGTGGGAGCGGAAGAAGAAACAAACTTTTGTAGCGTTCCTGGCGGTGGCGTTCGTGGCTGTTATGGAATGCATATGGAACACATATGGAACATAGCCCTAATGATGGTCTATAATCTATGGTCAAGCAATCTATAAATTATTGTTTATTCCATGTCATCGGCATCGATGGCTGAATTCTGTGTGACTGTATATTTTTGTTTTCTAAAAAATGGGTTGAATGTTTATATAAAATGTTTTTCAACTAATAATAAGTCAAATACCGTAGTATAAAATGTGATCATGGCTGTAATAAATGCACTGTTTGTCATAACAGTTTGTATCGAGTTCACAACAGTGCATGGATATGAGTTCATATCGCAATATCCTAATCAACACAATGAGACATTCCACTTCTACCACCTTGCTATTGATAAGTCTAGTGGTCAAGTATACGCAGGATCTTTGAATTGGCTTCATCAGTTAAGTCCTGATTTAAAACCAATTCATGTCATAAGAACTGGTCCTAAGCTAGACAACCCCATGTGTCATGCGAGCGGTTGTACTCAGCCAGACGAAAAAACTACTTGGATCGACAATGTAAATAAAATTCTAGTTATAGATCAAGAATCAAGAATAGTAATAACATGTGGATCTGTTGCACAAGGCTCCTGTGTGAAGTACAAACTTGGTGATTTATCAGCACAGCCAGAATTTGTTCCTGTGAGTGTAGCTGCTAATGACCCTGATGCATCCACTTATGCTTTTATTGGCCCCGAGCGATACAACTCATGGGACCGTTCTAACGTAATGTATGTTGGAACAACATTCACCAACAATGGCGAATACAGACACGACGTTCCTGCGATATCCAGTCGCGATCTTATGACTTTAGATTTAGCACAATTCACATTTTCTAAACAGAGTTTAATACAAATAGATGTAAAATATCGGGACAACTTTCTTGTGCAATATGTGTATGGTTTTAATGCTAGTGATTATGCTTATTTTTTAATTATACAAAAACATTCACATCTTGCTGGTAATGAAGAACTCGGCTATGTATCACGTTTGGCTCGCACTTGTGTCAATGATGATAATTATAACAGCTATACTGAAGTTACTTTAGAATGCCATGTACATGAAGAGACTGTAAGTGGAAAAGTTGAAGATGTCAATTACAACCTTGTTCAAGATGCTAAGATATCTAAGGCCGGTGCCAATCTTGCTAGCCAGTTAAGTATTGAAATAGGAGATCCAGTGCTAGTAGCTTCTTTTAGTCCATCTAAAGGTATCACTAATGAACCCATGGCTCGATCTGCTATATGTGTATTTTCCCTTCAGGAAGTAGATATAAAGTTCAATGAAAATGTTCACATGTGTTTCAATGGCAGCACAAAATCACGTAACATGGGTTATATATCAGGTATGATATCAGATGGCAAATGTCCTAGTGTTGGATCCACTGGTAATATACTTAATTTCTGTGAGGTTGGTCTTAAAATTAGTGGCCTCTATCCTATTAAAACCAAATCAGTAATTAATTGGAATAATACATTAGTAACATCTATAGCCATGTCTATTACTGGCTTGCACACTGTTGCATTTTTGGGGACAAGTGAAGGTGTATTAAAAAAAGTGTTGTTAGATGCTGTCAAAGCTTTAGAATATTCCAGTGAAGAACTGTTACCTGGACAGAGGATACTCCCGGACACAACCTTGTCTCCATATTCAAGGACTGTTTATGTACTTGGGCATAACAATATTGTTCAAATTCCAACAGAAAAATGTTCAGAACATGGTAATTGTTCCTCTTGTTTAGAATCAAATGATCCTCATTGTGGTTGGTGTTCTCTAGAAAAACGGTGTACAGTTCAGAGTATGTGTCAGAAAGGTACGCAGAGTGCACCAAGATGGTTGTCTCAATATACAGGCCAACAATGCATTGATTTTGAGCAAATATTGCCTGATCGAATATCAATGAATGAACTTACCACTGTGCAACTTATAATTAGGACTTTACCAGAGTTACCATTTGGTGCAAAGTATAAATGTGTCTTTGGAAACGCTCCACCAATTGATGCTGCTGTTACTTCTAATGGCCTAGCATGTCCTACTCCAGATATAAAACATAGGCCTAGTATCCCTCAAAATCAAGATCATATTTATGTTCCTCTTTCAGTTCATTCTTCAGAAACCAACAAAGACTTTGTGTCTCGTAATTTTGCTTATTATGATTGTTCACAGCACACTACATGCCATTCTTGTATAATGAGTGATTGGGCATGCAACTGGTGCATATATGACAATCGTTGCACTCATGATACATCTGTCTGTCAAAGGACTGTCATTAGTGGAGAGAGTAATCCAACAAAGTTACTTAATCATGGCATAGGCCATTGTCCAAGAATCAGGAGATACCATGAACCTATCCTTTTACCAAATAATGTTCCCAAGGAGTTAGAACTAGAAGTAGAGAATTTACCTCATCTTCAACCAGGACATACTGGGTTTCAATGTATTGTAAGCATAGAAGTTGCTAATATGATTTTACCTGCTCGTGTGGAATCAAATCATTACATTGTATGTGATAAAACTACATATTCATATGAAGAAGATGTTGGTGAATATAATGTTAGCGTACAAGTAGTTTGGAATCACAAACATTACATAGACAGTATAACTATTACTTTGTATAAATGTGAAATTCTTGGATCTCACAGAGAGCATGCTGACTGTTCATTATGTATCACTAGGAACTCCATATATCAGTGCACATGGTGTGGAAATTCATGTTCCTATAGTGAGTCATGCTTAGAAAATCCGGTAACAGAATGCCCAAAACCAAGGATAGATATGATCAAACCACTGAGTGGACCAGTTGAGGGAGGAACAGTTGTTACAATTGAAGGGAGTAACTTAGGACTTAGAGTTGAAGAAGTTACTGGGAAAGTTCGTATAGGAGAAGTACCTTGTGATATTGTAGACTTTGAAGTATCTGTCAGCATCACTTGTCGGACAGGAACATCAAATGGTTCTACTGTGGCTCCAGTAATTGTTGAAAATGATGCTGGCTATACAGAATCATCCGTGTTGTTTAGCTACAAAAATGTAAAGCTTCAAGGTTTATATCCTTCCATTGGACCAGTTTCTGGGGGAACACAGTTGGCAATAGGTGGACAGCACCTCAATATTGGATCTACTGTATCTGCTTATTTAGATGAATTACAGTGTTCAGTGAACAGAACACAAACATCTAATAGCAGACTAATATGCATCACGCCGAAAGCTAACAACCCTCGTCTTATACACACTTTAACAGTTGTAATAGATAATTCAAATAGAACATTGTATGGAGATCTGTTCAACTATACTGCAGACCCAACTATAATGGAGATAAAGCCTTTAAAAAGTTTTGTATCTGGTGGTCGTATGATAACAGTACATGGGACAAACTTACACACGATACAGAAACCTCTAATGAAGTTATATTATGGTAATGAACTTGTACCTGTTAATCACACAGCTTGTGTTGTATTGAATTCTAATCAAATGGAATGTCCCAGTCCAGCCATAAACAAGAAGTATCATGAGATATTAATAGCAACTAAGTCACAAACCAGTACACCTCAAATTGCTATGAAAGTTGGTTTTGTTATGGATGATGTTGAAACAATGCATGACCTAGAAAAGTATTTTAACCCTCCTCGAACCCACATGGTTTTTGTTGAGGATCCTCATGTTTACCAATTCCACAACAGAATAAAGTCTTACAAAGGAGACCCATTAGTCATTGAAGGTGAAAACTTAATCAGAGCCAGTGATGAGTCCGACGTAATTGTAACGATTGGCATCCAACCTTGCAATGTTACTAGTTTAACCATGCAACAATTACTCTGCACACCCCCTCAAATTCAACCAGCCAACACTGATGAAAATGGAGTTCAAATTACAGATATAAATTTACCATTAGTAGTTGTGAAAATTGGAAAGAACTTAAGATTCCCGATTGGCTACCTACATTATGATTTGATGAGAAACTACAATTTTCCACCAGAAGCCATTGCGGGCATAGCTGCAGGAACATTTTTTTTAGTTCTGATATTTATGATAGTTCTTGTCATGTACAGACGTCGTAGTACAAAAGCAGAGCGAGAATATAAAAGAATACAAATACAAATGGATACATTGGAGAGCAATGTACGATTAGAATGCAAATTAGCATTTGCTGAACTTCAAACAGACATGTCGGATTTGGCTGCGGATTTGGAACATTCTGGTATTCCTACATTAGACCATATTAATTATGTCATGAAAGTTTTCTTCCCTGGTGTATCAGATCATCCCATTTTGAACGTACAAAGACAGTTTATTAACACACCTAGAACAAACTATGATGCTGCTATGATACAATTTGAGCAATTATTAAATAATAAATTCTTCCTTCTATCATTCATAAACACCTTAGAGGCACAGAAGTCATTTAATATACGAGATAAAGTCAATGTAGCTTCTCTATTAATGATAATTTTAATGGGAAAAATGGAATATGCCACTGACATATTGAAATCTCTTTTGCTACGCCTTATCGACAAATCTGTCTGTAATAAACACCCTCAGCTGATGCTCAGAAGGACTGAGAGTGTTGTAGAAAAAATGCTAACCAACTGGATGGCTCTCTGTATGTATTATTACCTCAAAGATTATGCTGGTTCATCACTTTTTCTATTATTTAAAGCCATAAAACATCAAATTGAAAAAGGTGTAGTGGATGCCATAACACACGAGGCTAGATACTCATTGTCAGAAGAGAAGTTACTCAAAGAACAGATTGATTACCAAATTATTACTTTGCACATAGTTCAAGATGATTTCGATGATAAAGTTCAATGTAAAGTGTTAGATTGTGATAGTATATCACAAGTGAAGTCAAAGATACTAGACGCACTTTTCAAGAACACTCCATTTTCATTGCGCCCATCCGTCCACGAAGTAGACCTTGAATGGAGACATGGAAGGGGCGGCCACGTCACTTTACAAGATGAAGATGTCACCACCAAGACTATGAATGGTTGGAGAAAACTTAACACCTTAGCACATTATGGTGTAAAAGAGTCCGCAGTCATGTCCTTAATTTCTCGTCAAAATGATAGTTTTAACACGCCATACAAAATACCATGCAAAAACTGTACTGGTATATATTGCTCTAATTCTCATATAAGAGTATACAATAGTGACATCACTGATCAAAACGTCCATTACTATCATTTAGTTAAACCTATTGAATATCAGCATATAGTAAGTAAATCATCTGAACACAGTCACAAAGCCATTCCAGAGATATTCCTCACTAGATTACTGTCAACGAAGGGCACAGTACATAAATTCGTGGATGACTTTTTTGGCACTATTCTAACAGTTAATGAACTGTTACCTCCCGCCGTTAAATGGCTGTTTGATCTATTCGACGAAGCGGCGCGAGCGCACGGAATCATGAACCCCGAAGTTGTACATGCATGGAAATCCAACAGTCTACCTCTGAGGTTCTGGGTGAACCTCATCAAAAACCCAGATTTTATATTTGATATAAACAAAACGGCGACCGTAGACTCTTCGTTGTCGGTGATTGCCCAGACTTTCATGGATGCTTGCTCGCTGACAGAGCATCGGCTATGTAAGGACTCCCCATCAAACAAGTTATTGTTCGCCAAAGACTTGCCAGCGTACAGAGACATGGTTATTCATTTCTATGGGGCCGTGTCGACACTGCCTCAGGTCACAGACCAGGAACTTAGCACCTCAATGCAGCAATTGTCAGTGCAACAGCTCAATGAATTTGATACTCTGTCTGCACTCAAAGAATTGTACATCTATGTCAGTAAATATAGAGAACAAATTATATTAGGACTAGAAATGGATACTCTTTGTAACAATATGCACTTAGCTCATAAATTAAAAAATGTAGCTTGCACAATGGAAGGGGAGCCCACTTCTATATGCTGACTATATGATAAAATAAATCAAAATTTAATTGCATTCACATAATTTATTTAAGGTAACTAAATGTTTTGTAAAAAGAAGCTTTAATTTATTATGCAAATACTCAGAAATCAAACTTGTTTGTATAAAGACTGTAAAATATCAGTTTCATAATAATAGTAGATTTTTTTCAATCACCTAAATGTATGATTGTGGTACATATAAAAATTATAATGTTTACTGTATTTGATATTTGGCCATATTTTAGGATATACTAAGAACCCAGTGGTTTTCGTTTGAGCAATGTGAAAATAATATTGCTGCATTTAAAAACCATTTTGCTCTATTCCCAGCGGCCATATTAGGTTGTCCTTTGGTCTTGTTTTTATCTCACTGATTGCTCTCTGTTGGAAGTCTGATTTAGGGTTGTATATCATTGTCTATTAAAACTTGGTGTATCTTATGATTTTAAAGGTCTGATATTGTAAAAATATTTTATATTGCAAATTATTTATATAAGTTTCTATCGTATCGTATTTATGCTCTATGTCGGAATACTTAATTTTACTGAATGTTTATGTATCTAAGGTTTACGTGTAAAGAGAATTAAAAATAATATTTAAGTAAGGAAAATGTTGTGATATTTGTATTTGGAATATTGAATTTTAATTGTAAGAATATGTGTTTCATTATGGGGAAACATCTCATAATAAAGGTGTTCACTCTTTGGGAGAAAACTTAAATCTGATTGTTTCTACTTATTTAAAATTATGCAATATTCTGTAGATATTTCGTCCAGTAGGATGCTGATGTTATTAACTGTGCACTAAAACAGCAAGTTATTTTTCCTACCATGTCCATAGATTTGTGGTTATGTGTATAATTCCTTATAGCCAATTACTTCATTTATTGCCATCAAAAATAAAAAGCCATAGGTGTTATAAATCTTCTATTTTTTAAAATGCATAGTGCTTGCCATATATATGTGTGCGGCTCTGAAATGCAAGGCACTTGCCCTAGTACACAGATCCGCCATACTTCCCGCCGCAACGTTTCTATGAAATTATCTTATATATAGCAAGTACTGTACTTGCCACTGATCTGTGTGGCTCTGAAGTGTGATGCGTATAACCTATAGCACAGGTCCGCCATACTACTCGTCGTAGTGTTTCTATGAAATTATATTACTGAAACGGTTTTTGTAGCTTAATTCAGAGCAACACAGATTGGTGGAAAGTAAATATATTGATCTTTCAGAATTTTATTCTTTATTATGGGTGCATACATAAATTCACGGTTTTTAAAGTATTTATTTGTTTATAGGTGTTTTATTCACTGTAATATTATGATGCTTAGTAAAAAAATATGGTTTGTCTCTTTAATCCCATTGACTGCATTCTAGAATATTATTTTAGTATGGCAGCCATAGGCAGTGGACATTTTAGTAGTGCATAATCACATTTTTTTCTATTTTTGGATTTTGGCATTTATTGCATCAATTGTTCGAGAAAACACAGTATTAGTAATGGCATCTATTAGTCAATTGGAATTTCATTTTTATCAATATCCCATCAATACTAACAGTTTTGTTTTTTTAGTTTTATTGCTCAAACTCAATAATTAGAGTAAATTTTAATATTAAACAGTTTGCAATATATTATTTTCAATTATTGCTGCTAGTTAAGTAGATATAATATTCCATTTACAAAAAAAAATGTATTAGATAGTCTTTAGTATGTAACTCGCTATGATAAGACAGCGTAAATTCACCCGTCTCTTAAAGTTTTATATTATTGACTTAGAAATATACTTATTTATTAATTTTTTTCGTATTTCATTAATCGCTCTTCCTTTTGTCGGGGAAATTATAAATAACTGTTGGATTAAAATTAAAAAACAATATATATCAAGTGCTTATAATAATTTATTAGTTACATCAATAACATTGAACATTGTTTAAACTTAGGCCATTTTAAACTCCATTAATATGTAGTTAAAATGAAACAACAATTTTTGTAAACATACAAATCAAATCTAACATTTGACATTGAATCGCTGATAGAGTTCACTGCACGTATTTCTGTTGTGGAAATTTAAATTTTAGCAACATTTAATCTTGTTACCATAATATGATCTAAACCAGTGGTATCAAATTAACTTATATTCACTTTTTAACATCATTTTTGAAGTAAAAATTTAACATGTTTGTGAAAAATACTTAAAATGTACAAAAAGATTTGAAGTACCAATCGCTATTGAAAGTGTAGGGCCAATTAAACATCAAAAGAAAATGTCTTATAAAACGTTTCTTATAATAAATACAGTCGCGAGAGTTATGATGCCCTGCACTATTTATCTTGGCTTGTCAGGTACTTACAATGTGTAAGGGCGTCGCGCGTCCTAAGGCCTAAAACAGAGGGCGCTGTTGTCTGTCGCGTACGTTGGCGACGTAGAGAACTTCATACGAAACGCGCTGCTGTTCGTCACCGAAGCTGTGTGGTTATATTTGATATACGACATACGGACGTACGCGACCGACATCAGGGTCGCTCTGTTGGAGGCCTAAAATAACAAGCGACTGCATTTTTCATAAGCCACAAGACATGTAATTGTAATGTACAATGGGTCTAAAATTCTCATTAAATTTAAATGTCTCCTTAGAAATGTGTCCACTTTGGAGCATTTATTGTGATACAAATCATATGTTTAAAGCATCAACGGTTTAAAGAGTATGTCCCATCTAAATAATGATGTCGCTATACAGGCCTATAAACAATAGGTAAGTAAATATTGAACATGTATGTAATGCAAATATTTTTTAAGAAACCCTTTTTCGTATATAGTTATAAAAATTCAACATTATTAAAAATATAAAATTTAAATTTCTTGTTTAATATTTTTAGCATTGGTGTCACTCAATTTATTTCCTTTACCTACGTATTTTGATTCGAGGACACAAATATTGTAACACATTAGTTATGAAACCAATATTTTCTAATTTGAAATATACTAATAATATAGAAGACTATTCGCAAGAATAGTCTATACTATAATAATAGAGCCTTTTTATGCTCAGTAAAATTTTTAATCATAAAATATTAGTATAATAATAATATGAGTTCAATTCAAAAAATTTGTAAGGCAACAACAACAGTTAGTAGCATATTCGATAAACAGTGGACAGTACTGCACACTTTCAAATTCGTTGACAAAAATATCTTCACTGTCTACAGTTTGTATATGAGGATTTTTCGTTATACTTTAATACTGACCATATTCCAATATTAAGACAACCATCATTATCTCTTAGGTATATTAAATATTTTTGGGAACAAAACTACACTGCAAACAAATTAAAACAACATGGTCCCTAATTGGAATACGAACTTTAAAATCACAGTAAGTATTTTCAAAGTTCATTAGTTTTAACGTTCAGAGAAACCAAAAATGCGACGGTAGATGTTTTACAAAGTATGTAGGAATGTACTCTAGTGATTAGTAATTAGTGCACTTGGCAGCGAAAAAAAAAAACTATACCTACTCATTTTCAGCGCTTAATTAATCACACTTCAAGTTTTGGTTAGCGTGGCGTTCTGCGAAAGAATATCGCTCCGTAATTCAAAGGTCCTTAGACAAAAAGAACCAATGACTATCGGTGTGATTGTGTGCGCGCTTAGGTACAATACACAAGTATGAAAAGTATTAAACTAATGAGTAGTTAGTAGAAGAATATGCCGCCCCTGTACATTATCAAGTTATAATGATCAAATCATAATCACAGCCCAAGATCGGTTACACATTGGGGATTTCAGCGTAGCTGAGCGCCGCCGCTAACATCGGATAAGATCGGTCTCAGTCTGTCTGTGTCTGTCGCGACGTTCAACGGCGCACAGAAGTGAGTTTTATTAATTTACAAGATCGAAAGTAATACTCTTAAAACGCTCTTTATAGCAACAAAAATTAATTAAAAATTTGAAAAAACTTAGATTTTTCTTCAAAATAAGTGTTTATGGTTATAGTATCGTCATTTTATGACGGATAGATGCAAGCGCAGCGATAACTATCACTATCGATTGGCCTAGATTATTGTGTTAAATACCGCTGGGTTGGCATTCGTATCAACAATACCTATTAACCAAAAATGACGTTATTTCGACAAACAAAAAATTGCACAAACTAGCACAATTTTAACATAAAACAGATAGGTACATTTGCGAACTAATAACTCTTGCACTATATTCTACTATAATAAATTAGATTCCATAACCATCAATCCTATAACTATGAAAACTTATTTGACCTTAGCTTGTATTAGTTACCTACATATAACGTGAAGAAACAAGTTCTCACAACTTCGCGGTAGGACAGCGCGGTACCATGCGGCAAGGTGGGGCGAGCGTGAACTTTCAACTACAACTTTTTTGTAACTTTCGATCGTGTAAATGATACCTGCCTCTGTGCGGCATATTTTGGCGGCGCAGCTAAAAAACGCTTATGTGTAACAGGTCCAAGAATAAACAGACTTCATAAAGTGATTTGACCGTTCCTTTATGAGTTGTAACTATATTTTAAAAGGCCTTCACGGGAAAATTTCTTTTAATTCTAATCGAATGTAATTTGGATATATCACAGACCTTTCTCTAAGAAAAAAATTAAAACATATTTTCATTACAAAAACGTAAATAAACTAAAGAAGATATTTATTGCGATTCGATACATAAACAAGGGAAATACTTCATTAGGGAGGTCTAATAAATAAAAATTATTTTTAAACAATCTGTAAAACGTTATATTTTAACAACTTAAATAAGTGCTGTTAAAGCTACTACTCGTTCACACGATCATATCAACAAATATTTTACAAAAACTAATGTAAATTCCTCCAAACTACTAAATATTCACATCAACGTGCAATATTCATAAGCTTTCAATAGGTACCATTAAAAAATATCTTTGCGATTAATCTGTATTTATTTATAAAAAAAAAACAGTATCATGTAGCAGGTACACATATTTGACCAGTTGCACAGAAAACTATCAATTTTAATTAAGTAACAGAGCTATAAGTTAATATTTAAGGGCACCTAACTTTTGAATATTTTTATGATTGCCTATAGTACAGGAATTCTTTTGTTTTAATTTCATTCCGAATTCATTCATTTGTTTTGTTTCATCCTAAAACCCACACTAATATGAAAAATTAAACAATATTTATTTATTACTTCTTAAAAATCATGCTAATAAAGAAACAAATTGAAAATGGCGTTCGTCGTATGAAGCAAGTTCGTTCCTTCTCACTCGCACGCACCAATGTGCATCGACAGGCAAATACAACGGCCGTCATTTTAGTTTCGTTATTCATTATACTTATACAAGGGAAAAGAGATGCAGCTCGAGTGCCTGGGGTCCAAGGTCATAAGTTTTACAAACGTTTAGTTTCAATTCACCTATAACCGAACCCAATTTCCCTATGCATTACCGGAATCATTCCGTTTAAATAATTAAAATGGTTAAGATGTCGATCGTAACACGGGTACATACACCGTGTGAACGTTTAGTAGTAGCTAAAATACCAAACTCACATACCATAACATAAATTCACTCAAAATGGTCAAAAATCAAACCTATAATCAAAATATTTCGCAAATATTTCAACTGATTAAGTTATATTAAAAAAACTAGACAAGAATCCTGACAATAATTAGAATGTAAAGTGCATAAATATAAATCAACACATTGTGCTTTTATTACAGCCACATTATTATTTGTTTGACAAGCACATTTAAAATATTTATTCACTATTATGTGTGGGTACGTTAAAATGTCAAAACTGTGACATCGTTTCGTATAAATGCTTTCAGTACCTACCGATTACTCGCTAACAATTTACTATATTCATTCATATTCCATATCATATACTAAAATGTATATCACAATAGAATCATGAGTGTATTAAAATAATAAATTCATCATTACAAAAATTTCAATTAGCACCAAAATTATTCATGAATTACGCGTATTACGTGCAGCCGTTTGACCTTAGCTCAATGATTCGTGAAAGGCCGAATGACAATATTTTTTACTCTCCGACACAATACCATCGCATGTACTCATTTCATTCCCTTACCGACAAAGAAGATTCCAGCTTGGAATTTTTGTAACACATAAGCTTCGATCAAATGTTTACATATAGATATGTATTTAATGACTGAATGGACCATTCTCAAATCTTTGAACTGAAGTCTGTCATATTTTAATTCTAAAGAATAGGCAATTTCAAGAAATTAATTTGAATTTTTTTTAAGGTCGGTTTTTATAAAAATGCAACGGTAATAGTTAAACCTATGATTTCGAACCGGTGACGTCACACAATAAGAAATTTCAAAATATTATATCTACGTAAATACCTTTTGCCTATTTCGGAATAAAATATAACGGATTTTAGTTGAAAAATTTGGGATTGGTCAATTCAGTGGCGCTTGTGACGTCGACGGACGCGCGTTTTGTTGTTTATAGGGCTGATATAAAAACGTCTACAACATGTTCTTTTGATATGCGACTATGATACTATCTATACACTCATGCTGTATATCTAGGTGCAACTTGATCGAAGCATACGATGAATAAGGAACATGACTTCGCATAAAATTTAAAACGCTACTACGCACACATACGTACCGTCTACGAGCTATTTCTATAATAAAAACAACGATAAAAAAAAACATGAAACAAGCCATAGTATACTTCAACATACACATTTCTAAACGATAGTACCTGCATATGTACATGGTCACACTGAAATTATTTAGCCTATAGATGTTAGGTATGTGTGCGTATATAATTTTCCACTTTACACGAGGTCACGTATCCGGTTTCTTACTTATAACGTGGCATAACAACCCTGGTTTGGTACGAAATATATCAAAAAAATTATGCAACGCCATTTTGTGGTTTATCGAGGGGGTCAATCAGATCAGGTTCGTCGTCTTCACTCACGGAGCAAGCATCGTTTTTTGGCGCGAGTTTGTTATGGGACATGAGTAAGCCTCCAACTAGACCCACTAGCGCGCGGTCCAGCCACGTCACAGGGTTGGCGTACAAAAACCCACCTTCGTAGAACCCTAGATGACCTCCATGCGACAATTCTAGGAACATGACTTTATCGTGATTGCCTGCGAAAAAACATATAATTTAGTTATAGTGTAAACGCATTTATATTTTTTGATGTGAAATATTTAATGCGGCGGATCAGACCGGCCGTTGGCGTGGTGACGCTTTACCGTGTGCTAGAATGTAGCTTTCTCGCGACCAAAAGGTCGAAAGCGTCGAGTACTTTACGGCGCTTATGCATTTAAATGGCACGTCACCTACCCATACAATAATACAAAACAAATCAATTTTCTGTAAGAGTTTACAAATAAAAACAAATGTTTGATTTTTACAAAAAAGTAAAAAAAATGAAAAATAAGCATCTAGATTTAATAAAAACCATCCCTTAAGTCAGATTTCATACTTACTCGCGAATTCCCTTATAAATGGTAATAAAGGCTCAGGAACAATCGGATCGTCGCGGGAGTTGATAAAAATCATCGGAACTTTTATATTTTCTAAATAGAAAGCACACGAACTCCATCTGTACAAATCGGTGACACTTTCAAAGCCATAAACTCTCCTGAAAACACAAGATTATTTTTTTTTATAACGTATACATTACAAAAACGTCTAGGCCCCAAACATTAGCTTGTGTTTTGGGTACCGAGTGAGGACACCACATACATGTAACAACCAAGACCCGGTACCAGTATCAATTTTCATCATACAAATGCTGACCCGACCTGGGATTCGAACCCGGAACCTCCAGCTTCGTAGGCAGGGTCGCTACCCACTAGGCTAAGCAGTCGTCGATTGCCATTTATTAGTAAATTTTTTTGTTTGTAGTCTCAGTGTAAAGTTTAGTACCGAAAGTGAATAATCACAAGTCACTGAGGGAAGGGTATCAACAAATAACAACGGCGAGTCCCCATACATGTGGTGTACCTGAATTTATTTTAGGTTGTGAAATTATAACAAAAATTTCTTTGTGTTAGAGACACTAGTTAAAGAACATATAGATTACTAATTTACCTGTACAACTTGACCTTGATTAGATAATTACTAAAATGTTCGAGGAGAAATTCTTTATCCGCAACACTGTAAACTTCATATTATCTGTCAAATACCACACTAGATTCTACTGTTGTTGTGTTAATGCAGTAAAAAACTAAAACATGATTTAATATTTTTCAATGCCACATCTAGGAATTTTCAAAATCAAACAATCAAACGTCTAACTATTGGTAAAGGTTTCATAATTTCACAATCCAAGGTACGAACTTGCCATCCGTCTTTGAGAGCTTGGTTAACAACGTACAAGAAACTTAAGCCCACTTTAAGAAATAAATTTCATTATTTTGTAGATTAGTGCAGTAGTTTGTACGAGTTTTGAAATTTGTCAAATACGTCATTAGCGGAATGACTAGAATTACAACAACCATATCCATTACCTAAACAAAAAAAAACTGTCACTTATTCATTCAGCTTCAACTTCTTCTTAAGTCACAGACTTAACTCCTGTAGCTTATTTTGAGTGGAGTACCTACAATTTGGCTATGCTACGTTAAATGATTTTATAAATACACTTTTACGTTTGCATATTCTGTAGGCTTCATACTTTCGATTCGTATTAAATTTATTTGTTAAACACATGTGTGCAATGTTAAATAAAAAGTCATTTTTCAATTTTTAATTAAACATAGCCTTTGAAATTGAAATTGATGGTGAAAAGGGGTGTTAAATATTGTTGGGAAACATTTTTTGACGATTTTATAAATTTAACCCTTAAGGGGTCAAAAGGGTGTTAATGTTTCAATTAATATCAGGGTTCAAGCGAAAATACCAACAATGTGTAAACCACGCAGGCATAAAGCTATTTTGTAAATTATTTCGTGTATTGTATTGAGCGGATATACGCGCGAATAAACGCGTGAAGGCTTTGCAGTACGAACTGAATGTTAGACGGAACCAGTGGTCAAAACAATATTAATAGCAAGAATTTACCTGGAAAATGCTTCGTCCAAGTCTGGCAGGGTTCCTGCCGAAACGATCATTTGTTCGTCGAGGTTATGTCTAGCTTTCATTTCGGGGCTCAATAGAATCCTTTTGTGCCTCGTGATGATGTTGCGATAATTGTCTGTCATTATGTAAAGGTAGAAACGACGAAAACTCTGCCAGTTCAACAAATAAAAGAGCGTACTGCAAAGATAAAAATAATGTATGTTACGTACCCTTTAACACAGTGGTTATATGAAACAATACATTGTATAGAGTAAATTGATTTGACAGCAGCGTTTGGTTTTAATAGAGTCATAAATGTCAGTTCACAGAATCGAAGTGACATTTTGCGTTTTCGGGGGGTTGAAACCGGTGTGCGTGGATTTCTCGGGGGTGAAGAGGGCTGCGCCGGGACCTTGCGCACTGAAACTCGAACTAAAACTTCCCATCATACACCGGCTAGTTATAGTATGAGTGGTTAGACGGTAAACGCAGAAGAGGGCTTCTAGACAGCTTCTAGTCAATTCGTACTTTTATGACACATTGTATATATTTTGTTTAAGAAATAGTATACATTTATAACCCAAAGCATACGGATATATGACCATAAACGGATGTATGAAGATACATAAATATTATTGAAATAAAAATTATGAATTTAAGATCTTTCAACATAAATGGAAGATTGGATATGCCAGAGAGCGATATTCGCCTTACCTTCGTCGGATATTGTCGTACCTTCGTACGACAAGGTCTTATACACACTATCGGTTTGCGGCGCGGTTGGCGGGCGGTTATCCGCCAGTGTTGATTATTTGTATAAAACCGCCGGCTCATTACGCATTACAACAATGGCGGAGCGGTATCCGCGGCGGGCGCAGTGGAGCAGCGGCGGGTGGACGGCGGTGTCCGCCGCGATTCCCGCTGACTCGCCCCGCCTTTTCAGTTTTGCGCTCGCCGGCCCCCGCCCGCCACCCACTTTCTCAGACGCCCACGGAATGTACTAACAGATCCTCCTGATGATCTCACCACCGAGGTTGAGAGTATCAGGACTTCAGGCAGATCAGACCTTCAGTCTGACGTAGGTGAGCAGTACCTAGCGCCCGATATCACCTAGTTAACGTAATAAATCTGCTCGAATGGCATCTGAGCCTTGTTTGTTCACAGACGGGCCGTCCAGCTCGAACTGCCCTCCATTGCCGAGGGACCGACAGGCGTCGACCCTCATCCCTATTTATTTAATCATACGCCTACGAAACGGCGCCCTTAAGGCACCGCCCGTCAAAGGCACTAACACACCGAAGCATCATCAATGCGTCCGGTCGTTGTTCATGCCAAACCCTATACGCTTTCCGGAGTGTTGGTAGAGGAGTCGTTTAGCTGGTCGGGCTGCACCTTCTGTGTAGAAATCCCAACCCCGCACTACCTGCGCGGTAGGTCGGGCGCGCAGGTGTCTGTATGCAGATTCGGCCCTCACTAAATGTAAATAATACACGCTACGTCTATGGTGTACATTTTAAATGGATGAAACACCTGCTCAAACCGCGGGAAGACCAGCGGATGGCGGGACGGTTTCTGCCGCGGAAACCGTCCTGTCGCCCACCGTCTCCAGCGGTTTGTGCTCCGCCACCCGTCCCGCTAGTGCGTATAAGGCCATAACACTGGCGGATATCCGCCCGCCAACCGTTCCGCAAACCACTAGTGCGTATAAGGCCTACAAAATTTAAAGCAATGGAGCCATTATTACAGGACAAATCAGAAAATTGAAAAATTAAAATAAGTTTAATTAGAGATAATTACGTCTTAGTTAGTAACTTTCAATTTTTATGGACCACCACTCGAAATTAATTTAATGGCAATTTAGTTTCTTTCCTGAATATACCTACACCGTTACCTATACAATTTCTAAATAAAAGAGGACCGTACCCGATGCGCTGTTTTTTTTTTATAATACGTCCGAATAAAGAGAGATATCACATTTTATATTCTATTAAATAATTAAATACATAATTGTGTATACTATAAAACCACATGCATTTTACCATAATAGGTTATAAAAATTAAAAGCTACAAAACTGTACAGACAAACGGATAGCAAAATCACATGTGTGTTTCATCACTGTGAGACCTTAGTAACCATCGGATAAATCTTTATTGATTTTCCTGAGAAAAATACATACAAAAGAGATGCGTCGCGCATTTTTAAATCAATCGATACCATATAGACCAGTGTCGATACCGTCCAAAATGATAAAAAACGAAAAAAAATTAAAGTAGGATGAAACCTATTGGAAAAGGAAGGGAATACCACTTAAATGAAAGGAAAAATAAATTACGGGCGATCTGAGGTTGGGAAGGGGTAGGGGGTGGGTTTTTAAAGGTAAAAATCGGTAAATCTCAATTTCCGGCAAAACTACAAGTCCTATCGAAAAAAGTTAAATGACAAAGTTGTAGATAATAAAAAGATCTACAACTTTTGTATTTACACTTTTTCTTCTTAACCTCAAAATTCATGTGAAAAATCAAAAAAACCACTTTTTTTATTTTTTATTTTTATCTTTTACAAAAAAAAATTTTTTTTAATGATATTTAGTGAAAAGTTACCTCGTTATGTCCCGGACATACTGGAATTTTGAAAATTTAAAATATTAATTTTTTCACCCTATTTTGACTCGATATCGAAAAAGCACCCTAATTTTCAATCGAAAATTCGCACGTCAAAATATCTGATTTTTCAAAAAAGTCGGTGGGCGTTTTGTTCGTTGAAATCTCTATTTTCTGATGGTGTAAAAAAAATATACATTACTATGGTAAAATTTTTCAGAAAATGCAAAAAAAACGAAAAATACTAAAATTCGAAATTTTTTTTTTAATCTTTATGTACAATTTTGAGGTATTCATTAAAAATTTTACTTTAATTACTCGAAAAACGTTAGGTTCCATGTTAGATTAATAAACAAAAAATTGCAAGTTGAAATGTACTACTATAATTAACAACTAAATAAGTTAATAAGGTTAATATTTAATATGACATCTACAAAATTTTGAGAAATTTGTCGAATTTTCTTTAAATTATATGCGTAGATGCCTATTTATTGCTATTTTAAAATTATACCTGTATACCTGAGTGACCTTCGGAAAATTGTAGCCCATCAAAAGGTATTTCATAGAGAAGTGGGTAAGGGGCTTGGAGGGTCTGGGCCTTACTACCTGTTATTTCGTAGCAGCTGTAAAAACCGTTAGCCAGTATTCAAGAAACAGTACAGTGAATAACATCGATCATATAAATACACGTGCAGGCTAAGTTACTTTACAAGAATTGTGATAATTTACTTTAAAAAAAAAGTTCTGGAATCTACATAGCAAGGTAAATACTACCTGAATTTTAATCAGTATATCATCATTCATATTGGCAAATCTCCCACCCACAGAAGGTGCAGCAGAACATTGTTACAGGGCATATTATCAGCTTCAAACCTGGCTGGGTAATGAATTGACAGCAACAGATTGGGGCTGGAAGCAACATCAACATGGAATTATGCCCAAATTTACAGAAATGGAATTAATTCCGGAAAATTTGCTGCAGCTGTGAAACTGGATGTAATAGTTTTAAATGTGGCTGCCGAAAACATGGTTTAAAATGCACAAATTTATGCTCAAATTGTCATGGTTCTGAACAATGCGCCAATGTGGAGAAAATCTACGAGGAAGTTAATGATTCAGATGAAATTGGGGATGAAGAACCAATGCAGACCGAAAATAATGTTGGAGACGAAGACGGTGATGGTCTTGAAGATGTCGAAGATCTACTAGAATCAGAAAGGCTTGTCGAATCTAACGATCAAGAAATACCATCAAAAAGACAGAAACTGATGAATAAGTGATTCGAATGGAATACGTTTTAAAAAAATACAAAGATTAATGCTTTTAAAAATAATATAATGTATAATGTAATCATTAAAAAAATATCTACTCAATAGTACGATTTACGTGTATATTTCTAATGAGATTTTCTAATACATAAATGTAATGAAAATTTAATAAATCAACTTTTATTACTGAAAAAAATAGCAGTAGTCACATTTTTTTAATAAAATCCCCTTTAAATCGTATTTTTAATATTTACAATAACTATGTTTTTTTGCGATATTTATGTTTAATTGGTTTGTAATTTTTTTGTTTATTAATCTAACATGGAACCTAACGTTTTTCGAGTAATTAAAGTAAAAATTTTAATGAATACCTCAAAATTGTACATAGAGATTAAAAAAAAAATTTCGAATTTTAGTATTTTTCGTTTTTTTTTGCATTTTCTGAAAAATTTTACCATAGTAATGTATATTTTTTTCACACCATCTGAAAATACAGATTTCAACGAACAAAAAGCTCACCGACTTTTTTGAAAAATCAGATATTTTGACGTGAGAATTTTCGATTGAAAATTAGGGTGCTTTTTCGATATCGAGTCAAAATAGGGTGAAAAAATTAATATTTTAAATCTTCAAAATTCCAGTGTGTTTGGGACATAAAGAGGTAAGTTTTCACTAAATATCATGAAAAAGAAATTTTTTTTGTAAAAGATAAAAATAAAAAATCAAAAAAGTGGTTTTTTGGATTTTTCACATGAATTTTGAGGTTATGGAGAAAAAGTGTAGATATAAAAGTTGTAAATCTTTTTATTATCTACAACTTTGCCATTTAACTTTTTTCGATAGGACTTGTAGTTTTGCCGGAAATCGAGATTTACCGATTTTTACCCTTAAAAACCCACCCCCTACCCCTTCCCAACCTCAGATCGCCCGTAATTTATTTTTCCTTTCATTTAAGTGGTATTCCTTTCCTTTTCCAATAGGTTTCATCCTACTTTAATTTTTTTTCGTTTCCAAAGGTATCGACCCTGGTCTAATATGACCATTTGCTGGTCAATAACTTGGCTTGAAATTCATTTCATGGCCAAACTCATTGTACCAATTAAAATCATTCCGGTTCCTGTGTCCATCGCGATCAGTCGTGTTCGGTTCTCCGAACGCCTTTCCGACCCGCATGGCCCATGTGTACCGGCCCGTTGCCGAGATCCCAGTGACGGCTACGTAGTAGCTGCGTGTGTGTATGTAGTGTTTGTCCTAGAGGTTGTCGCGCAGCAGCAATTAGCCGTTGTGGCTTCGTTCTGGCATTCCAGCTCCAGCCTATGCGCATTTCGCGCTTCAGGGTCCTTTGTGTGTTTTCTGCACCCTGGTGTGCTCTATAGCAGCTCACGCCTTTACAAGCCGATCGCGCTCCCCATTTCGTGAGTTAAACTCACATAACCGCACTAAGATTCCTATGCAGCGGGAGCCGCGCAGTCGACGGTTAGCCACATGTGGGTGCACGTGGAGTCGCTCCGAGTTCCGTGCTCCGGGTTTTTGGAGTGCATTCACTTAGTAACTCCGTAACTCCTATTTATTCATTTACAGTCACTTAATTGTGAATCACAATTTGTTATTATAATAATTACATTTAGTCACTTCAGGGATTACTTCCCTTCTGAACCGGAATCGTCATTACTCCTTCAACACCTATCCAGGTGTTAGGTCTGTCCCGATTAAAGTCATTCCACGTTATAATAATATCGAGAATCTGAACCGGGGGCCCGCGCCTCCGGCATTATTACGCCTCGAGTAACCCTTAGGGGTTACCCGACAACTTCGCGCCGGCGACCCCCTAGTGTGCCGCCTAGCCGCTCCGATGAAGTTGTAGGAGCTTTCGGTCTAACGACACGCGTCCTTATTCTGCTTCAGGCGGTTGTTTAGTGGGTGCAACTCGCACATATCCCGCGCGCTCGGGCGCGCGGAAGCTGTAGAGTTTAATCCGCCTTCCCATCGCAAGGGTGATAAAAAATAAATAAAAAAACCAATTAAAATAATTTTACGTATTAGTTTTTAGGATTCTTTATCTCAAAAGGAAAAAAAAGAAATCTCATAGGATCATTTCGTTAGAGGTGTCTCTCAAAATCCTTTTTCTCAGGAACGCGTGAAGGTATCAAGTTGAAATTAATATCAAATACTTAAAGCTCTATAAGCTTCTAAGTCAACCCGATATTTGACACTGGCAAGAAAATGAAAACCAATACGTTGACCTTGTTTAATCATGAAATTTGTCAAAAATTAAGGTCTTACAGCGCAAGTAAAAGAATCAATTCTATAATCGTTATTTTGTTCCTAGTTTAAAAAAAAATTAAAATTGAGCGGCGAGTAGCGATAAACACGTCAATATACGTTTATAACTGTAGGGAACCCTCAGGGCGCGAGTCTGACTTGCACTTGACCGGGTTTTTTGGCGAAAAATCGCTGTGTGCGCAATTCGATGTGACATTCCTATTTTATTGCCGTGTAGTATTTTTTTTTTCGATTATTAGGGTTTTGTAGCCTTATTACGTAAGTCATTTGAAAAGTTCTTAGCCTAACATACTTAATGAAAACACACGATTTTGAGTTTATTTTTATTTTTCAATATACTCTCCTCCGAGCTCAAAACACTTTTTCCATCGACCCGGTAAGGCTTCGATACCCGTTTTAAAAAAATCTTCGTCTAACTCCTCAAAATAGGCGTCCACGGCGGCTATGACCCCTTCATTTGTAAAAAAATGTTTCCCACCTAAAAATTTTTTTAGCTTTGGAAACAGATAAAAGTCGGACGGTGCTAAATCCGGTGAATATAGGGGATGAGGTAACAATTCGAAGCCACATTGATGGATTTCTGCCATGGATGCACAGAGGTGTGAACGCGCGCTTTGTCCTGATGAAACAAGACTTTTCTTCTCAGTAAACCTGGACGTTTTTCTTTGATTTCTTCTCTCAAACGACGCAACAGGTTGCAATAGTAATCGGAGTTTATTGTTTCACCCTTTTTTAAATAATCCACGAGAATTATACCCTTTGCATCCAAAAAAACGGATGCCATGACTTTACCCGCCGATAAAACCACCTTTGCCTTCTTTGGGGTGGGCGATCCTGCTCTTTTCCATTGTTTCGACTGTTCTTTTGTCTCGGGTGTATTGTGGTGAACCCAGGTTTCATCCATGGTTATAAATATTTCAACAAATTCTATTGGGTCAGCTTCATATAACTCTAAACAGTTGCGAGAAGTTGTGAGTCAGTTGCGTTTTTGTTCCACTGAAAGCAGTCGCGGTACCCACCGCGCAGACACCTTAGAGAATCCAAGTTCAGTAGTAATTATATGATGTGTTCGCTCAGATGAGATGCCTACAGTCTTAGCTATCTCCTCGACAGTCAATCTTCGATCAGATTAAAGTAAATCACAGATATTTTCTTTGTTTTGATCAGTGGAAGCAGTCGAAGGCCGGCTACTACGGGGCTCATACGAAGGAGCGGACTCACCCAAAGTAGCAGACATGTCTTTGTGTATAGCTTTTGGAGTTAAACCTTTCAAATTCAGGTATTTTATCACTGCGCGATGTTCAATTTTATCCATTTTCAAAAATAGCTCTGACTTGATTTACGGTATCACGTGTAAACGTACAATGAGTTACTGTGAATAAACTAAACTGTGCATACTTGTTGCTAAATAATGTAACTACAAAATGAGGGTAGTTATAAAAAAACCCAATGACTTGAACCATGTTACACTAAGAACTTTTCAAATAAGCTACGTATTATTATTGCAATATGTCTTTTCATCTATTATAGCTTTATAATATTTTTTATGGTTATCACCAACTACGATGACATTTTTTAAAGTGATGAAAGAAGGACCTAAAGTTGTCGACATAGCTGAAGTGATTAGTAAGCTGAAGTGGCAATGGGCTGGTCACATTTGCCGTAGAAGCGACAACCGATGGGATAGGCAAGTTCTCGAGTGAAGACCACGTACCGGGAAGCGAAGCGTTGGACGCCCCCCGGCCAGGTGGACTGATGACCTAAAGCACCATACCGGGGGTAATTGGATGCGGAACGCGGAGGACCGTGGGTGGTGGTGAGTCTTGGGAAAGGCCTATATTCTGCAGTGGAGAGACACGGGTTGATGATGATGATGATAATGAAACAAGGAATGAATATATACTATATCAGAAATGACGTCATTAATTAGTCATGTTTTTATTTATTTGGGACCTTTTAATTATGGAACTTTATATAAATATTACAGTAACATTTTTTTTAAAGAATAATTAATATGTGATAATACGTGAGACATCTCACACTCAGCCACCTAGTATCAAAGTAGACAGAGCCTGTATTATGGGTACCAGCAATAGACAGATGATTTTTTGATAATACATAGGTAGTACATGTATAGATATGTCCCAAACGGAACAAACAGACATGTTCATTCACACAAATATTTGTCCCGGGCAGGAATCGAACCTGATTTTTCGTCCTGCAGTTAGGGTCTCTAACCACTAGATCAATCGGTCAATATTGGCAACAGGCGTTCTAAATTTGAAATATGACGTCGACTAATTCCCCCCGAATATCTAAGGCATAGCGGTCCTCATCCTCAGACTCTCATACAAACAATCTGTAGATTCGATTTGAGTACATTATAGCTCTTGATTAATTTTGCACACTGTAATCAGAAAACTTAAAAAACTTAAACTCACTCAATTGCGTTGTAACCTTGGCATATCGATATGCCTCCAATTATATTATTCGGCCGTTTTCTATTTTCACCCAAATATTTAGAAATGAGATTCCCACCAAGACTGAATCCAACGAGTACTATTTTCGTGTTGGGATAGCGCTCCGTCAAATTGTCGATCATGTAGGCGTAGTCGTCTGTATGACCTGTTGAAAATTGTAAAAAATTTTATATCACAATGAAATAAATAATTGTAACGTGGATGTCTTCTACGTTGAATCTACGGTTTTCTATAATTAGTTGTGGTCCAGGAAATCCGGTAAAAAACAAGCGACCCGCAAAAGACCATTGATTTCGTACTCAAATGTAAAATGGCCGGCTGTAAAAAAAGAAACGTTTATTTCTTTTAGCAAATATTATTTTGAACAACTGTGACTATCACAGCTAAGGTCTACCTACAGTGAATTACCGAGCTGTGATTTGAGTTTAAAATTAAAAAAAAAACCGATTTGGCAAATCATCATAACTTATTTTAAAAACCAGAGGGCTGTGATTGTAACTTATTACTCTAAAATGTTTTCTTTGTTTTTAAATGTTAGCTTCTTGCTTTTATGCATACATAGTCTATGCATTTTTTAAACTTTATCGGAGTAGATTATTATAGTCATGTGATTATAAGTAAATGAATTCTGCACAAACTTTTACCTATACTATACAGTAATTTATTATACATCAGATAATTAACTTAATTCATTAAGTCATGTTTAATGGTATTACCATAATGTTGACGGTGTGTTTATATATTTAATAAACTAAATATGGTAAAGTCTATAGGGGTCTGATTTTCAATACATGTGATAATTTCATTACGCCATAATTTTCTAAACAAAATATCTCACATGTATTTTGACGGGAATTATTAGGCGGTGCATAAAATTCGTATTCTTATTGACAGGTAGTTATTCACGTCAGACATATACACCATAGGAAACAAAAAGTCTTAGAACAAGGTAACACTGTATTATAATATGTTCTTTTTGTTCTAGTAATTTCACAGCATAAGAAATCGATTTAAGTAGGTACTCTAAAATCAAATTCCAATGAAAGGAATACCTTTCATTAGAAAATGAGTATAATGAAGAAGAAAATTCTCCATAAGATATATTTTAGTACTTTACCTACATGCAGTTTATCTTTACTTGCGTGTAATGAACAGTCGTCGTGTGTTGGTTTTGTTTTGTGATATTAGTAAATGTTACAGAGTACGCCAATGTTAAGGGTATCTATATTTTTGCCAATTTCTCTTATCAATATTATAGATGCTTCTACAAAGAGAAAATCATATTTTCCGCCTGCTCAATGCACCAAATTAATATGATTAGTCACTAATGACCACAAATTATGAAATAGAGAGTTTTTAAAATATAAGTTTGTTTAAGCTAGCCATTATTCAGTACTTATCTAAATATAAAACAAACATATTTTTCAAAATCGCATAGACTAATGTTGCGTTTCGACAATCTATAATTTTGACAATTAGAATTAGTATGCTACAGCAACAGCGCCCATTGCGAATCACAAGAACGCCGCTAGATAATTTATCGCGTGGGACAATTAACAATACAGATTGTTCTTTCCATTTGATAATTATCGAGCAAAAAGAATTTTATCACGTAAGACAATGTATTAAACGATCCGAGAAACACCACCCACATCTAAACTGCTCTACTAAAAAGGTTCAATATTAACATTACCATTATAATTGTTAACAATACATTTTATGGCCCCGGAATACTAATCCTTTCAGGTCTCTTTTTGCTCTAAAATACTCTTTTTGGAATTTTCAATCCAACAGTGGATAATCCTACCTCTCCAGAGTCAAATTCAGACAGAATTGTTGTCCGTTACATGCTTTGCAAAAGTTCCCAATTCTTCAAATATGTCAAACAAATAAAAATTATTTTGGTGATTTTAAAAAAAAATCTAATTTTGGCATTATATTACAACTTTAATTTTTAATAATATGACCAAGCGTTTTGTTATTGTATAGTACGAAACTTTGAATTTAATTATTATATATCAATACATCAAAGTACATAAACTAAATATTAGCAATGGCCAAAATATTTTAATGACGACAATGAAAATTTTGGCATTGTTCATACAGTTATTATAACTTTAATCAATACCATCTGCCACATGTAAAGGGACATCTGCATGAGCACACTTTTAGTACTATTATTTAGGTCATGCACTTTTAGTACTATTTTAAAACAGTTGTTTAACATTATAAACATCTGATGAAAAAAAAAATACACTTAATAGACTCTTTTTGTTATATCAAAGTGTGAAGTAATATGAGAGCGCTTTTTTAATTCCCCGTTGTGGCGGAATTGGAGGGGGAGCAGGTTCTCTCGTGTCTGTTTAGTGATTCATTATTAGATGTATAACATGTCATAATGAGGTCATTATACTTTGAACTACCATCAATCAATGCAATCAGGAAAAAGTATTGAATATGAAGATAAAAGAGTATCGCGCTGTCGTCTTAAAGTTTCTCACCAAGCAAGGAAAGCCTGGTCAAAGCACATTGGAAAAGATGGCATTAATTTTGGTAACTCTTATCCTGAAAACCATGGTTTTTCCAGTTACCAAAACTAATCCATAATAATACAAGTACCTACATAAGTACATAATACAAGTGGCATAGTCTTTTAAAGCACGGCAGGGAATAACTTGAAGATGACCACAGTCTGGCCGGTCGATCGAAGTGACCACTTCAGAACTTGTTAAACTCTAAATTTAAATTAAATTTAAGTTAAATTTACAATTTTTATAGAATTTACTTTTTGTGAAATACTCTACATTAGTTGCCGCATTGAATGCATTAAACATTTTTGTAAATTATGAAACAGCTCCAAGAAATAATTAATTTTTTATTTAATTTTTTTAATTTTAGTAGCTTATTTTGAAGGTCTGTGTTGAAAAAAAAAATGTACTGAGCTCTATTGGTACATTTCATAAAAAAGTTGCTTATTTATGGAAATTTCCAAATTGTAAAACATCTCCGGATTTTTTCTTATGAAACATAAAATATTGCAGTTTTTATTTAAAAGCAGTAGATTTTCTTCAAATTTAATAATTTGAAATATTACATTTTTGTGCCTCGAAATAGTGTTTTCTTTATTACTTTGCTATTATTAACACAATACAACGTCAAATAACAAGCTGTAACGAACGCACGCGGTGACGCATCGATCATATGAAATTTTTTTATCACTACATAAATATCATCATTACCACGTGCGACACGTGCAAGTTCTTCAATCTAGAGATTTCGCATCAAGAGGCCACTTTTGCCACATAATGTTGCAAAAACCCCAAGAAAATCCTGATTTCCTTAATAAAGTTCTCTGGAGCAACGAATCGTCTTGCAAGAGAGATGGCTACACAAACGTTCACAATCTTCATAGCCGGCAGTTAAAAAACCCTCACGAAATGAGAAAAAATCGCTCCAATATCAATACAAAGTAAATTTATGGACTGGTATTTTTAATAGCCTAATTTTGGGGCCAGCTGAGCTGCTACGTGCGCTGAATGGCGATGAGTATCGGCGTCTATTACAAAACAGGTTACCGGAACTACTTGAAGAGGTGCCTCACACTTTAAGATCGACCATGTGGCTGCAAAATTATGGATGCCCTGCTCATTATAATACCGGAATAAGTACATTTAAATGAAAGATACGGTGGAAGATGGATCGGTCGTCTTTTGTGGCCATCTCGATCACCAGTCTTTAATCCTTTGGATTTTTTTATTTGGGTTGCCTTAAGGAGAAGGTATATCCAAAACCAATTCGCAAGAATAATTCAGGCAGCATAAAAAATAATCTCGCAAAGGTTAGGTTTATTGAAAAGATAGTTTAGTGAATCGTTTATTGAAAAGATTTTAATAGATATAGAGTATATTAGAGAAAGAAGGCGTCAATTCGAGAATTTATTACAATAAATTAATTTTTAAATCAATTGTTTTATTTATCATTAACAATTAGAAACACAACACTCATTCTACTCCCAAAAAGACAAAATATTGTCTGTAATGATCAAAATCAATGAAAAAGTGAGTCTCATTGATTATAATATCACATTTTTACGTCACATTCACAAACAAAGTTTAATAAGATTCACGAAAATGTAATATTTCAACTTATTTAATTCGAAGAAAATCGGCTCCTTTTAAATAAAAATTGCAATATTTTATGTTTCATAAGAAAAAATCCAGAGATGTTTTACAATTTGAAAATTTCCATAAATAAGCAAGCTTTTTATGAAGTTTGCCAATTGAGGTCAGTACATTTTTTTTTCAACACAGACCTTCAAAATAAGCTACTAAAATTTACATTTGGTTAAAAATTAGAAATAATTAATTGTTTCTTGGAGCTGTTTCATAATTATAAAAATGTTTTTAATGCATTCAATGTGGCAATAAATGTAGAGTATTTTCCAAAAAAGTGAATTTAAAAAAATTGTTAATTTGTAGAAATGGCAGCCAAACTGTTGATGTAAGGTAGAGACTCTAGGCAATTTCAGAAAACTCCGAATTACACGAAAGCCATAACACTTTCACTATACATACTTTGGATTATTCTGATAAAATATGAACCCAGCTATCGGCACACGGGAGTCTGCTCACTATTTATGGGACACCTTGTATACATGGCCCCTAACAAAGCAAACATTTCAAAATATATAGTACCATAAGAGAATATTCTAGTTCCAGTGACTGGAACACTCTTGAGTGCCCCAATATGGTTCAGTACAGCACATCTGTAACCGTGACACTGAGAATAGTGCACATATGTACGGATGTAGACACTCTCGGAAGTGTTGCCAATACCAGGACAAATAGCCATTGTCACATCATCTGAAATGAAAAAAAAATATCTTAGGTTGTTTATTTAATTTGAAAAATAATCCTTAACATGTTGAAGCCCACGTGGTCAACGGTGGGCGACACCTGTTTGTTTCGTTCAGGCCATGGTGGGCATCGATGACCACAAATGCCTTGTAAATCGCTTGTGACACCTTTTTTGGGCTACATATAGCTAAGTATACATATATGTTTGTTCGGATTTAATATAAAAACTAACTGACAGATTTTAATGTGCAGTATTATATTTAACTGTATGGTACATTTTTGTGGTTAAACAGCTGAAACGGTTTTAATAAAATTTTGTCTAGAGATTACTAGAGCCCTGAAGAACCACATAGCCTACCTTTTACCATGAAAACATGTCTATTGTCTATCATGTTTTTACGGCTAAATTGCTGTACTGATCTTGACAAAATTTAGCAGGCAGCTAGCTTACATCTTGAATATGGGCTTAGACAAAGCATACCCATAGCATGGAAAAAGTTAAAGGGATATTTTCGTAAATTCTCAGTGTTTTTCACAATGACACACCACCTTCCACTCACAGTTGTAGTGGAGAATAGCCCTTAGTCACCTATCAATTTTAAGAGGGTTTGGTGGCTATATTTGGATGGTAAAAATGTGGGACATCATAGAATCTTAACTAACAATGGTCCACTTCTTTTGTATAAAGTTTCAAAATGTCCTGTAACATCACTTTAGTCCTGGTACACACATGCAGTCAACATGGGCAAAGCCATGGTCGGGCAGCTAGTATGTTATGTAAATGTATATTTCTTATCTATATTCAATGGACTTATTGACATTTATAGCATGCTCTTTATCTTATTAAAGCCAATGACACATAACTTTATTTAAGATCTTTCACATCTCAGAATTAATTTGATATATCTGAAAATTAAATGAACTTTTCACATCGGGAGCAAGGTTCAACATAGCTGCTACTTTTCCTAGCTCTAGTAGGAGCTTTCCATTTTCCACTAGAAATTCCACATCCTTCTTAGGGTGGCATCATCAAAGTAAATTAAAACGCCTCTACAATATGCTGAATTTTAGTGGTACAGATCAAACACAGGAGTGGATATAATATTCAATTTACAACACTATATGTTTCATCAGCTATGAGTGATAAATGTTATTATTCAATGTACATAGATAAGATAATCAGGTATTTTCAATACATAAAAATTCAAGACACCCAACATCATACATGTTGCTAGTAAGGGATTTTACTACACACAAATGTGATAACGGTTCATGATATGTTATCACCAAAGTGATGTGACTGTTTTGATCTATCTCATATGTATAGTACATAATAGAGATTAGATTAAACGTTCAGAAGGAAACAGTTAATAAGTGCTAGATGTTTCTTATGTTTGGGATTTAATAATCTTTCCAGATGAATATAGATGACATGTATAATAACTGTTACAGCGAGTTGCACCAAAAGAGATTACATCAAAGTACCTATATGACAAAGTCAAAATTGACAGCTATATAATTTGTCAGAACTATGACTTTCATGTCCGCACTTGATTGTAACAGACAATCAGACATGTAAGTCATGATGATTCTAATCAAAGCATAGCTATCGGTTTTAACCTTTGTTGTCTTTATGCGACATACATTCATGTAATCTCTTTTGGTGCAAATCACTGTTACTATTTTAAGATGCTTCATTTCTGGCTGCCATAATGTAGACATGAAATTTTAGCACAAAGTAACTCTCTTCTCAAATCTTTCTACTTGATTCACAGAAGCTGTGTCAACAGTCACCTGTATTGTAAGGAAAGAAATTACTATTTTTCATGCCGGAGAAAGTAAAAGAGAGAAAAAAATGGGCAGCTTTGTAAAGAGGGAATAACATTTATGTTTTAGTAAAGACTTTATTGTATGTCTTGAGCTGAGTTATATCCATTTAACATTTTTTGGAGAAGAAACAGTTTTTTTATTAGAAAACAAAAACAAATTTGTATAAAAATCCCTTAAAACAATCCCTGAAACCCTAGTAAAATAAAAAAAAATTCAATAAAACCGAATATATGAGCACTCCGAGAGAAACAATCTTAAAAAAGATGGACTGGCCGATTAATATCACCTTGCCTTACGACATAGTCTACTATTTTATAATTATTACTAAAATATAAAAAAATATATTAAAATAGTAATAACAGAGAATCGAGTAGGTTAAAGGTCTGGCATCTGGCGGTATTTGTTCAGATACTACACAGATATCACACATACATTTTGTCTCATATTAGAAAGCAGTTAAGGCATTCATTGCACGTTAGAGTTTAGCTCACAAGATCTATCTTAAGTATGCAACATACTGCATACTTGAAAGAGACAGGAAATCCGCCCATATGCCAACTCTGCCCTACTCTTATGCTCTGTGGTTCCAATCCACTAGCCATGCAAATTTAATTTTCACCCGTTTAGGTTAGGAAATTCATAATTTTTTAAATTTGAATTAAAGTATATAAAGTGTTTTCAATATTCTGTTTTTGTTGTGATGGTATTATTGTGTTATTATAATGTTTTTTTTTACATATTGGTGGTTTCTAAGTTATTGTTTGATTGAAATTGTTTTTAAATATCTAATGATATGATTTTCTTTTGCTATTTGTTGGTATATTATTAGTTTCCTTGTGGTAATTTTTCTGTTAAACAGTGTCTCTTAGTGTATTCTACTGTTTCCAGTTTACTATAATGTTGAAGTCTCATTGCCGCTTTAAAAAGTCAACCCAATAAAACATAAATTGAGAAGAGATAGCAGCAATAGCCACGAACACAATTGACAGCACTAACCAATTTATTAAACAAAATAAATAATATGATGCCTACCTTCATGTTCTGACCCAACAGGTTCATAAAGGTCATATGTTAATGTCGATTTACATGGCAGAATGAGCGATATTCTTCCTCCTATAGGCCATGGACATTTCACACGGCCAATTAAACTGTGCAATATAGTTTGGACATGTCCACTGAAACCCCATAATCTTGTTGGTACATATCTAGAATAAAATATATATTTGGTTTCAAAAAAAAAGAAGAAAAGTTTTTCCTCATGCTAAATTAATAAGTATTCTCATCGTAACTAATATAGATTGGCACTTATATCAAATTAATGCAATTAATGTCATATTCAAATCTGAATTGGAATAGAACCTCTGAAAGTGAAATCTGAACGAATGTTTAACCATGACCTGTAAACATCCAAAACCGGCTTTTAGCCAATGAGTTATAATGTTATTAGATATATTTGTTTACATTATAACATTTCAAATGTTCATTCATATAGAGTGATATCATTTCTGACATCATCCAATTCGAGAAGGCATTACAAATAAAATATGAATATATCCCATTATATTATTACTCGTTTAACTTTATGAGTACTCACGGTTCTTTTAGAAATGGTGAAACAAAAAGTATATTTTCAATAAAGTTCACATCCCTGCCGTAAATTACAGGCTTTTGCGGCTGACTGTTCACATTGAGAATTCTGAATAGAACGCAAAGAATTACCGCTATAACGGCTAAAAGTACAGTAGACATTGTATTAACTGTACCCTGGATAATAGTAACAAAGATCTACATATCGTGTTATGAAAAAATTGCCTAAAAAATATCCACTTCCATCAAGAAAACCTTTCACAACCTTTCGCAAACCTTCGCGAATAACATCCTCAACCCCCCGCCCCCCCGCTGAGGCAAACACAAACTGACAGATGACAGTCAGGTGGAACCTAGGGTGGGACTAACGGGCTAATGTTGTCCATCCAAACATCGACCGATTTGCGATAAATATTATCGATTCATCTCGAAGAGATAATAGAATATATTTATTATTTTCTATTTCATCACCTTAGATAGAATTATAATCGAGATGGAGTGTCTCATATTTTGAACGATCAAAAACATGAGCCAAATGTTAGACTCAGTGATTAGACATATCATACGTCCATCATAAGTACGTCATTATTATTGTTTCAAACAAATTGTAGAAATAATTCTACGCTTTATTAAATGCAATAACGGGCCAGATAATTAGAAACGCAAAATAATTACTAAAATATATACTTAGGTATATTTACATTAGTTTAGGAACTTAGTTATTAAGGTTAAATAATAAAAAGGTTTATTATTTTTGCATTTTAGTTTTTTGGCGGTTTAATTTTTTTGTTAAATTGTTGTTATTTTATAATTTTTTGTGGCTATAATCTACTAACTACATGCTTAGCTTTTGATTCGTTTTGAATTAGCTACCTTCATGCATGGTCATAAATTACAATCAGTGAGTGAACAATCAATCATCCCTTGTTTTCCTACCATTAGGGATAGTTTTTTTTTTTTGCAAAATGTGGGACCAACTTCGAGATATATACATTTTCCAATCGTGATCATACATTACAATCAGTGAGTAAACAATCAACCATCACCTGTTTTCCTACCTTTAGGTTTGGAATTTTGTTTTCGGTAGGTTTTAAAATATATATAGGAGGAACTTCAGGATATACCTTTTCTAATAAAAAAGAATTATCAAAATCGGACTACTCTGCAAAAAGTTAAAATTATTAATATTTTTATTATTACTATTTTTTTTTCTCAAATTTATATAGGACCAACTTCGGGATATAGGTACCCTTTCTAATAAAAAAAGAATTATCCAAATAGGACTACTCTGCAAAAAATTGTGCCTGGTCATACATAAAAAAATATATATACGAGTCGAATTGAGAACTTTGTTGAGAACCTCCTCCGTTTTTTTTTTCGTCGGTTAAAAATAAAACACCAACATCATTTGTTTCTCATGACATAGACCACTTTTTATTTGTAAAAAAAAAAGGACAAAAAATAATAACATCACCACAACGCCGCCACCACATGTTGGCCAAATCATTAGTAACCAACGTTGGCTTATTAATTCGTGAAACACTGTGACATAGATAACACTGTGAAACATACACACGTTGGCTCTTAAACTAGTTCTGTTTCGTCCACGGCGATACGGCGATGAAATTGTCATTCAAACGAAAAAAAAAATGGGAAAGCGCTGCCTTTTGATCAGTTATCGCTATAATCTAAAAAGATTAGGTCCACTATCTGTCTGAAGATGACACTATTCTTCACTATCTAATTTTAGCTGTGCTCGTTAACTAATTTATTATATTTTCTTATTGATTTTTTTTTTGAAATACTTACTGTACTCATCTTCTTTTAAATATATTTTTTTATTTAGAAAATATTAAAAATTTAATGATTTGACCATTGACAGGAAAATTGAATGGAAAAAGCCATTGTTGATATGGTTCCGTCAGAGCCAAAGTAAAGATGTCCGATACAGAAATTGAACTTGCTCTAAGTAAGCGCCTTCTAATAGCGCCTCTTAAAAATATAAATGAAAAAAAAAATTCGAAAAAAAAGTTTTACAAATTCAAAGACTTTTTCATTTGTACTTACGAATGGCGATGGTGCACACATCGAACTAATATTACTAGCGCATAGAAACGACTCCGTGAACCAAATGTTTGCGCCAAGCGTTGTAGCCGACCGGCAACAACGCATTTCATTCACTCGTCAATGCTCACCGCGACCGCTTGCTAAAAACGTGATTATACAATTCAAAAATGGCATCGGGGTTGTTGAAAACGTGTAAAAATCAATCAACTGCGAAGAAAAAGATAGTGGCAAAACTAATCGTCGATAAATAAAAAAAAAATTATTAATCAAAACAAAACTAAAACCATCTAAAACTAATTTTTGTATCTACATGATTTTCTACCGTTGCCGCCATTCTTATTTTAACGACAAGTAATGTCACGACTCGTTTAATACGATATACCCAGTGGCGGTTTTGGCACAGATTAGATAATAGGGGGGTTTTGGGGGTGAGGCAAAGTGAGGCTAAGTTTCACTTAAATCAACTGATTACGTACATCAAACTGATAATAAATATAATATGAACTAAAATTATTTTTTGTTATACCTATTCTTGTAAAACAAATGCTTTGGAATATTTTTAAGACCAATTGTTCTAATCATTTGATTTAAATGAGGCTCAGCCTCACTTGCCCTAACCACAAAACCGCCACTGATAATACCTACTAACGACTTGTATAACACTAGTTTGCAATTCTGTGTATTCTAGTGGAAACGACCCAGCATAACATGTATGAGACATCTATAATATGGTATATTACCTATACTTGGTAGAAAAATCAATGTTGTAGGAACAAGGTGATAATGCCATGCCCACAGATTTTGTTCGTGCCGTTTGTTCTACTAGTATATAGTTCAGTGGGTGCAGATGAGAATGACATTCTCGCTCGACAATACTCGACATACGCACTCAATCCGTGTTGCAACACGACTGAGCGAATCGCTAAAGTGTGTATGCATCGCCAACGTTGACGCGCGGATTCTTTTATAATTCGGATTCTTAACTAATCTTCGATAGAAAATATTATAATTCTATTAAAAAAGATTATCTTAACGAATTTAACATTGACGTTACCAGCTGTTTCCCGAGTTTCGCCAATTTTGCGATCCGCGAGACAGTCTGTTCTGTTTTATTAAGTTTAACTAACCAACCAATTGCTTTCACATTGTAATTCTCTATTAGTGTTTTTTTGCATTGCTATAAAAAAATGAGACTTTAAACATTTTTTTGTCGGTAACCGTCAGTTTGCCCCAATCTGCTCACTCGAAACTTTTTGTTTAATTTGGTAAGCTGTACAAGCCCTATAAGTTTGGACTATGTTCAGCTGAACACGGTTAATAACGGCAAAGTACCTACTTTGAGCGCACGGCCCCGAGTATGTCATCTTCGGTACTAATGCCGGTTTAGTTCGAATATTTAGCGCGAGACACACGCGTACGGATGTCGACATCGCGTAGCTACGAACAAATATCATTTTGTTCGTGTATAGGTATATCAAATCTATTAGACACACATAAACTTCTGTGATATTTTATTACCTTTTTCTTAAGTTAACTAAACTTTTTTTTGTCTGCTCTGCCAGCGCTCACGGTAGTGATCGCTGGCAAGCGTCCTCTGCCCCATCGGCATCGCATCGCTTCTACCCACTTGTGTCGCCAATTCTACGTGAAGATGTTCTACATAGAGAATCTTAACCTAAAACTATAACTGTTGGACAAATATTTAAGACTAAATCAATTGATCAAACCGTTTATTGAGCTACTAAGAACAGACAATAAATTACCCCTAAATCTTACGATAAAAGGCTATGTCAGTTCAGATTTATTTTAAAATCGGACTGTATACATCTAAAATTTTAGCGTTATTTTGCTTTGGAATTGCGTTACGTAAGTTTGTGTTGCATATGTTTCTATTTTAAGTGTGTCTAGAATGAATTTAGAATCAATAAACAACACTCAAGAGAACATAACTTTATTTGAGAAATGTGTGAAATATGTACCTAAAAAACTATGAAATAATTATGAATAAATAACAGATACAGTAATAATAAGTTACTAAACACAATAGACTGAACTAAAGAATAGTCCATAATGAAAAACTTATTGGGTAATACGCACCAAATACTAAATAGTTACATTTCAAACAGATGTTCGCTATATTTATTGCGTAAGTATTGTAACGACACTGAACTAAATACATCTCTAACGTTATTACAAAGATAAGGTATATTAAATTTTATTACAGTTCAGCAGAGTAATTATCGTGATATTAATGATTTCAAATTGAGCGAGCATTTATTTTATCATTTAGCAAATTTTTCTTTAAATTTTTATTTATAAATGTCATAAACAACTATTTTGGTATATCCATATGACAAGGCAACACTAATTTGATCATTACAAGATTTTAATTACTATATTATCTGTAATAGAGCTGTTACATCAATTCCTACATAGTGTGAAAGTTTTCTTTAAATACAAAAATTGCATCTTAGTGTAACTTAACCTGCAGCATAGTTATTTTTAACAACTTCAGAGCTATGTAGTGATTAACATACTAGTCTGGGAGCCTGGAACTAAAAATGGCCAAGGGTGTTTAAAAACTGAAGTTTCGGCAGGTGATGGTAACAGTAGGTACTTATAGAGCTGATTCACGTACTTGCGGTCAGATAGCTGGTTATCGGGGCGTAATGGCGCGGGGTTCTTCCGAATTTTCAAAACGTATAAATTGAGAAACATATTTCCAACACTTCTTTTGTAGAACATTTTTTATAGTGTTAGTTATATCATGCTAGTTTTTACATAAGCAAAAGGCGTGATATCATTCAGTCACCCATCGTGGTGTTCGGCTCGTCACACGGGCTCGTCAGCAGCTATTATGCAAGTATATAATAAAACACAAGGCTTGAAACAATTACCTAAAAAACTAGTAAAACTGTTACTGCGCCTTGTTTCTGTAACAACTAGAAGTAGCAAAAAAATGTAATTTGGAAAATTGCTATTTTATTTAATAAATTTAAAAATAAAAAGTTCGCTGTGCCATAACGTATATTTATCCATTTGACTACGTGAAGTACGTAAAGGAGTCTGAAGTACATGGATGAGCTTTGTAAGTATTATCACCGACCACAAAATACAGATTTTAGATACTGATGACCATTTTTAATCACGAGCTCCTAGACTATACCAGCAGTAAATATTTTTGACACCCTAAATATGGCAATAGTTATTTACACAAATGTCACTGAATAAACATCACTCGGTGTTGCTATCACATATTTTTGTGAAATATTTATTAGGCACGATAAAAATATAAATTGTGAATATAAAAACAAAAAGCTATTTTTATATCGGTTGCTCTTATAAAAATAGTAATTAAATACATAACTACAAATACCTCTGACACATGTTAAAAAACGTCACCATTCCACAAACCTATCACTTACATAGATCATAATTTCAGCTGTTTCACCTTCACACAAAGTTCTCAGTCCTTCAGTATTAATTGAATATGTATATGTCGCTTATTGTTTAACTAAAATTTTATTGTGTAATGTTAATTCGGCTGAGCTAAAATTATAAAATTAAAAAATAAAGAATTGAGATATTCACATACACAATCGATCAATGTAAAATATATTAGTCTAGTTTAAAATTAAAATGGCAAATAATCATTACTAAGTCCCATAAACCATTGTTTCATCAATATGTAATGTATTTCGTTGAACACAAACTTTGAAATAAAAAACCATATAAGTAGGTTGTACTGTACTACATAGTTTTCCTTGTTCCTATCAAAACAAAAATTCAAATCATTCAAAGTAGAATCAAAGTTAGAAAATGTAGAAAAAAATCGAAAATTTAATCAAAAAAAATTATTGATTTAGTATCCAAAATGTTAATAGATTATGCAGTAATAAAATCTAAAAAAAAATAATATCAATTTTATGTTTAAATTGACTCACAACTTGATAGCAGTACAGACTCAGTCTAACTTAATTCTGAATGTATACAAAACAATAACACGGTTATGGATTTAAAATAGGTAAGAACTTAACATAAAAAGTCTGTAATTTACACAGACCAGTCAACCTTTAGACCACGCTTTAATAAACGTCAGTACGAAAACGAAATCGCCAAAAAGTGGCGGGGTGCGGGGAGAGGCTGGCTAGTTTTCGTTGGCTCGTTCAAAATTGACAATTTAATGGCTTCCGACGTGCTTCCAACTGACGGCTCACTAGTGACGTAGTTATGTAGTGTCACTACACAGCCTTGGCGAATGCTACTCCCTGTCAAAGCGTGGTCTATAAGGTTGACTTGTCTGTGGTAATTTATGCTGTAACACAAAAAATATTATTTTTAGATATTTTGATCCTAAACTCAATAAGAAAATGCCAAAAGTTTTAATTTTCACTCTTTTTTCTCTTCAATTAATAGTGATAGATTATAAGTAACAAACACTTTAATAGTAAATTGAACAATTATTGATACAAAAAGATTTTTTCAATAAAGGCATATAGACTACTGTAAGATTGTACAAATCTCTCTCCTTTTAGTGTAATATTATTTTGCTATTGCATGCTATTAGATTTATAGGTAAATAATCTAATATACATTAAATTATATAAAAAATATTGTATTAAAATGACTCAGGTAGTCCAAGGTGAGTGCTTTGTTGCATTACTGCGATTTAAAAAAGAAATACAAACATGTATATAATTATTACGAAAAGAGAGCACATTTGTTTATTAATATTTAATAATTTCGTCATATTTGCAATGTTATGGCATTGAGGACAAATAAGAAGTAGATTTAAATCCCTATGGAATGAAACAATTTTTGTACTTGGTTTAATTACGAGTAGATTATCCCGCTTAAAGTAATTAAGAATTTGAATGATAATGTTGCCAGTAAGAATTAAGCCAAGTTTTTTTGCCCCTCATAAATCGTGCTTTCTATTTATTATCGTAGTACAGATCTAGTTTCGACTTGAAGCTATATATTTCCATTAACATTCGTTATATAATACATGAAGGCTATAATGATATCGTGCGTGAAAGGCGTCAGCGTATGAGGCATGTGAGGCATAGGTCTGCAGGGCCGATACAGTCGTCGTGGCAGAACGCGCCGCACTTCTTGCATAGAATCATTGCACGGAGGTTGCATACACAGGCCTCCTCCGCGCCAACGCTTCTACTCCTTGTCACACCCTGGAATACAATAATTATTGTTTAAAAAATGTGTGAAATCAAATAATATAAAAAATCCGATCCGCAATTGAATAGTTCAAGATACAAAACAAGTCTCTGAACTGTATAAAATAATATGTCAAACACGCTATAATGGGCAGTGTTCAATATTTTACAACATGGTCCAAAATTCTTTTTATTCATAAGAATAGATGTTTTTGAGGAATACGTGCGTTTGAAACATTTTAAAAAAAATGTGAAATATTAATGTGACATCACTAGTACATGCAGCGATCGAGGGCCATACACAACAAGTATAATACGTAGAAAATCGTAGCTATAATTAGTAGTAGTGACTTCATCAGCTATAAATTTTTAACAATCGAGTATTTCTTTAAAAACCATATACATATTTTTTTTAAAGCTAAAATACTCTAGATGACCTATATTTTCAGAAAAAAGTACACTAGGCCCCAAAAAATAACAAGCATCTTGGCGCGAAACGAGTAATCCAATGAAGGTCTTAGTTTTTATGTGAACATCGAACATATTTATTACCCCCGCCGCGTCTGTCTGTCTGAACGCGATAAACTTAAAAACTACTGAACGGATTGGCATATGGTTGGCAACATTGAACAGAGTGATTCAAGAGGCAGTTTTATGTGTATAATTTATTAATGTTTTGTGCAATTTAGTTGAAATATGACGATTATTGTCGAAGATCTCGGAAAAAATTCCATTGAGATATTTTATTTTATTTTTATTTTTCGTATACATTACAACAACGTCTAGGCACCAAACTAAGCATTAGCTTGTGTTTTGCGTACCAAGCGAAGATACACATAACTGACCCGACCTGGGATTCGAACCCGGGACCTCCAGCTTCGTAGGCAGGGTCGCTACCCACTAGGCTATGCGGTCGTCTTGTCTCTAACAAAATAATGTATGGAGGAAGTTTCTCTTTCATAGGACTAAAGAAAAGTCCGCTATGGCACATGTCTATCTATTATATGGATAGCTTACTATACCCATTTTTATGTTTAAAAAAAATGGTGTCATATGATGTAGTATTTAGAAAGTAACGAATACAATATTAATCCTTATCAAATTAAATACGTTATTTACCTTCAGCATTTCATACACATTATGATTGCCCTTTACACCATAAAATTTAAATTAACCTTTTAACTAGTCATTAATCAATTGTCTATGTTAATTAAATGGGTCGTGACCTTCAATCTGACCAAATATGGTTAATGTGTAGTGAACAGGTTAATATCTTAGGAATTATCGCGCAATAAATAGAAAAAATACCGGCGCGACACGCGAGACGTAAAGTTAGGCAGAAGTTGTCAATGTTGTATAGAAAGAAATATTTTAGTTTGTTTTTATGTATATATCCTTTACTTTTTCAAATATTTACGGAATTGGAAAACAACTAGGATGAATTTACGTTACATTTAAATCTAATTAAATCTAATCCAAATGTTCAACGCAACAAGCAGATACGACAGTAAAAACACTTCGGCATATTAGGCTTTGTTACCCGTGCGAAGCTGGGGCGGGTCGCTAGTTTTAAATAAATTAAACTGTGTGCACATTGAGTGTATGTATGCATGTATGTTGTGTCACCCGTCTTTACAGTGAAAACAAAAATTATTGGGTTCGGTTATAGTGAATAATTTGAACGATATTTTTTAGTAGGTGTTTTAACATGTATTATTAATTTAAGTTCTAAACATATTTTAAAACGATTAGACATATCATAACTTTTTTTACTTTTATTCTCAGTTTTAGTTATGACTAGCTTTCCGCCCACTCGGCTTCGCTCGCATTGACCACAGTTGTACTGGGACAGTTAAAGGAACGCGACGCTCCAGAACATTGTAACACTTTCTAGAACATTCTAAAACTTAACTGCCTAAGAAATCTCTATACCTAATTTCATAAAAATCCATTAAGCCATTTTAGCATGAAGAATAGCTATCCCACAAGTCGGTCCCAAAATCAGTCAGACGTTTTGGAGATTAACTGGAACAGACAGACAGACTAACAGACACTATGATTTTCTAGATGTATATAAAAAAAATTGCTTTTCACTCTTGACAACGCCCTCTTGATACTTGCAAAATTTCAGTAAAATCGGATCGGCGGTTTCGACTATTAGTCCTAACAAACAGACAGACAAACACACAGACAAAAACCAACTTGTGTCACTCTTGATAACCACCCATTTATGTCTGCGAAGATTCATAGAAATGGTTTAGTCGTTTTGGAGATGAGCCGGAACAAAAAGACAGACAACCACACGGACAAAAAGTTACCTACCTATATCACTCTTGACAACCTATTTTTAATGTCTGCACAGTTACATTAAAATCTTCAAAAGTTTGGCTTGAATTATATAGACAGACAGACAAACAAAAAAACAAAAAGTAGCATATGTCATTCCTCACATTCGTATTTTCACGTCTGCGAAGTTTCATTAAAATTGGTTTAAATGTTTTAGAGTTTAGCTCAAACACACAGAGAGACGGCCAAATAGACAATCAAAAAGTATTGTATGTCACTCCTGACAATCTTTTAATCACATCTATGAAAGTTAAAAATAAGCAGCCCCTTCGGAGATCAGTTCGAACAAACAGACGGACAGACAGATAAAGAAAAAGTGTTGTATGTCATTCCTGATAACCTTTTTATCATATCTGTGAAATTTCATTGAAATCGGTTCAGCCGTTTCGGAGATTAGCTCGAATAGACGGACAGACAGACAGACAGATAAAAAAATTTGGTCACGTGGTCACATAGGTCTCGTCAAAACATTAAGTTTGAGTACCAACACGACAGGTCTGCGATTGATAGATTCGAAAATATAAGCTTTTGAAAATTTGGTAACGTGGTCACATAGATCTCGTCAAAACATCAAGTACCAACACGATAGGTCTGCGATTGATGGTTTCGAAAATATAAGCATTCAAAAATGTGGTCACGTGGTCACATAGATCTCGTCAAAACATTAAGTTTGAGTACCAATACGATAGGTCTGCGATTGATAGTTTCGAAAATATAAGCTTTTAAAAATTTAGTCACGTGGTCACATAGATCTCGCCAAAACATCAAGTTTGAGTACTAACACGATAGGTCTACGATTGATAGTTTCAAAAATATATGCATTTAAAAATTTGGTCACGTGGTCACATAGATACGTCTGCAAAGTTTCATTGAAATCGCTTTAGTCGTTTTGGAGTTTAGCCGGAACAGACAGACAGACGGACAGACAGATAAAAAGTAGCCTATGTCACCCCCGGTAATGCCTTCTGTACGTCGTTAAAGTTTCATTGAAATCGCTTTAGTCTTTTCGGAGTGTAGCCGGAACAGACAGACAAACAAAAAGTAGTCTATGTCACCCCCGGTAATGCTATCTGTACGTCTTTAAAGTTTCCTTGAAATAGTTTTATTCTTTTCGGAGTTTAGCCGGAACAGACAGACAGACAGACAAAAAGTAGCCCATGTCACCAGCGGTAATGCTCTCTACACGTCTGCCAAATTTCATTGAAATCGGTTCAGCTGTTTCGGAGATTAGCCGGAACAGACAGACAGACACTTCAATTTTATTAAAACGAGTATATAGATTAGTTACTTCCATTGCACTCTAAATAATTTTCGGTGCATGCGAAGTAATTTAACTAATGAAAAATAATAAAAGATAATTAAGTACTTTAGGTATTAGGTTTTCGTTAAATTTTAATATATGCAAAAACCTTATTAAACAATGCATTGCGTTAGATTACGTCATGCGACGCCGAGCAATTTTATTCCAGTAACACAAGCCACGAAATAAAATTGAACTTTATACATTCGTAATATGTAGGGATGATAATTAAATGACAGCCTTTGTTCCTTCGTCTTTTAATGATAAAAACGAAAATAGTCGATGTTTGATGATTGTAGCCGATGGCAGTAATTTTTCTGGGACTATTGTTTTGTTGGTGGACCACTCTAAGTTAATAAAGTCAGTTCGTTACGACAACCGACGGTAAGTAAACTTCTCTTCAATATTTATTATATATACACGAATGATAAATATTTACAGCGATTTTGAAAATCCACATGAACTAAAAACGTTTAGTGGCGTATTTTACTCACAATATTGCTATTCTGGTTATCAGGAGGCGCGCTGGAAGCACGTGGCGCGGCGTTAGGCGTCCTCTGCACTAATATATACTGACCCATACTGTTAGGCCTATTTTCGTTTATCTATAATAATATGGAAAAAAGATAATTATTATTATGTTTAATTGAGGACTATATATCAATAACATTAGAGCTTGTTACATAATACGCATATAAGAAAAAAATATTTAATGAATTTAGAGTTAAAGAAAAAAATTGCTTTCTTATGTCTTTTTTAGAGACGGTTTGTAGACTTAAATGTGTCACATGAATTCTTAGGGCAATAACAGGGTAAGAAATTGTATATTATAACTTTATGGCCAAAAACCACAAACAAATTGAAGATCGTATCTAACAATCGTTAATACTAGTCAGCCAAAATATCAGTGGACTTGCATTGATGCGAGTGGTGCAACAGGCGTGGTGACGTGTGACGTGTTTCATGCGTATGCATACATTTGCTTTTGCCGCTTGTTACTGCATTAAGTTTCCGCTGACGGTGGCAAGGGGTACCCCGAGCGTTAGGCTACGTGGCCAACGCACGGGGAAATGACGGTCCATAGATATTTTGGCCAAGTAGTACTTGGATACATAGTTTAATTATACCACCATAATAAGTGAAAAAGGGTCAACTTTTACCTCAGTTTTGGTAAACTGATTGTCAGTGGGAAGAGATTGTACAAAAAGTACCTACGCCATACATCTCGCTACTCTGTATCATACCACATCCCATACAAAAAGCATATCGGGGCAACATCATAAAGTATTTTATTGCTTTAAATTAAACTTTAATGTAAAACAATAAAATAAATAAATGGAACGTAAAATATTTTTTAACAAATGGCTGTGAATCAAGTTATCATAATTACCATGAACGAGACAAGAAATAATGTTATAACAAATAACCTCAGCGTGTGATACTACGTTGACTGGTATCTGACGCACCAACACTGGTGGTGGCGGCTGTCGAGCTGCCCGCGCTGGCCGGGTTAATAACGCGGGTGGTGGTCGAAGTTGACCTCTCAACGCGTCTCGGTTGGGACTGTTCTGGATCACAGCTTGACATATCTGATAACTTCTTTCAAGGTTCACAGCACCTGGTGGTACTTTATTAGAACTTCGGTTCCTGGAAAAATTGAGATACATGTATTTAATCATATGTAGGAAGAAATATGAAATTAAAAAAAATGCAATGCTGCTAAAACATTTTAATATTTCATAATTTTATTAGCGACCGCCCGTAGCATCCCTTGCGTAGACTACGTTCCTGTTGTAGGTAATATTAAAGTTCGAGTTGGTTTATACATACTTTTTGCTGGAACCAATTTTGGTTACCTCCATTCAAACTTTGAATCCCCAATCCCACCACCCCTTAAAATGTGAAACTCTGAAATAAGTTTTTATTTATTAATATGCGTGGCTATAATTCCGATTTTCGAGTTTTCACTTTAAAAAAAACCGATATTCTAATACAAATTTTAACCCCCCAAATGATGTACAGGGCAATCATAATATGCATGAAATGCTGAAGCTTAAATTACATAATTAATTTTATAAGGATTAATATTGTATCTGTATAAATTGCTTTCCAATTACCACATGATATGACATCTTTTTTTTAAACATAAAAATAGGTATATTAAGCTATCCATAAAAGATAGGCATATACTATTGTAGGTTTTCTTCAGTCCTATGAAAGAATGAGGATCCCACCATAAATTATTTTGCCATATTTCAAAGGGATTAGGCAGCGTTTTGATCAAAAATGATTTTTGGGTAAAAACACTTGAACCGGTCAAATTTTATTAATCTTTGTGCATGATTTTAAATATAATTAATAGGCACATACAGGATAATTTATGTAACAGGTATGAGGTCATCAATGTTTTTTTTCACGCCAACCCTATATTTTTGTTACGGTATTCGAAAGAGTTATGTGCGGCAGTGACAGTTTGTCACAAGGTATATAGTCACATGATAATCATTACGTAGCAGCCACATAGTGCATTGTGTCTCAAAATGTCATCATGACATGAAGGCGTTTTGTTCACACTTGAAGCCAAAGTGTAAAAACTGTTCCTTGAAAGATAACAATAATCAAGGAGTCAAACGTTATAGAAAATAATATCCAAGTCATTCCTTGACATCACAATAAATTATTAGAATTCTGCTACTTAACAACAGATGGCGCTAAATGTAAATCGCAAAATTTCTATCGTTATCAATGGGTAAATCGATTTTTCACTAAATTAAATAACTTTTACTTAAGTACTGAAAGAAATAGCTATTTCTTTAATATGAATGAGATTTACAGTGTTATAACCCATAACTAGGCATTTTATTGCATACGTTAATGAAAAACAAATTGAAATCAGTCAACAAATACATGTCTGCCTTACAAGTGCTGCGAACAAAGACTGTATAAGTTAGTGCCTAACTAGTAAATAATCAACAATATTTCCCTATTTTATAAAACAAAAGAACATTTTTATGAAACACATAGATGCTGAGATTATAAGTAGTCTGATGAAATATGACGCTATATAATGATTCACTAACACATATAATTTACGAATGCATACGCGTAAATGATACATTTCTTTCCCTTGCGCACATGTAAATTTACATGTCAGTGAATCATTCGCGCCTGCTTATGGTGGTCTGACTATACCTGTTTGATTCTTTAACAGATTTTCCTTTTTGCTTATTGGCAGTTGACAGTCTTATAGTTTGGGTCACAGCTGGTGAATTCACACAGGAATTTGTGACAGCGGTACTAGACACCACACCAACTGTTGTTTCCACCTCTTGTTTGATTGGTATTTCTTTTAACGATTGGCAACTCTCCGATGAATTAGATGACTCCATGTTAAAATTAGCATCCCTTTCTTCTTTGTAAACATTGTTTCCATCATTAATTGAATTTTCTTCTATTGTTTTTGCATCTTCATTTGAATATTTAGCTTTGTCCGCCATGACATTCATAAAGTTATGAACAGGTACAATGTTCTCAGCTGTTGACCAAACCATATCAGGTTTCCAAATGATAGTCTGGTTCCTTGATTTAAATTGATCTTGTATTGCATTGTCATCGGGAAATGACACCATCTATGAACAAAATTCAAAATATAGTGACTATAACTTTATATTTATACAGACCAATATAACCAAGTTGGTCTAGGTCATTAATAGGAGTGAAAAAATGGGTAGCCAGCAAGATTTTCAAGAACTGAACTTAAATACTTTTTTTATTATAAATACACCGCCATCTGCGCAGTGAGGTCAGCTTTCAAATAATTGTTGTGTATGGTTACAGTCATGTTATTTTTGTTAGTGCAGAAGTTTTTATGCTTTAAATTTTCGCAATCGTAATTAGGTCAATACAGAAATTTTCCATGATATTTGGTCATAATATTAGACACTTCCTGATACATTTGTCAAAATCGCCACCTGGTGGTAAACGCAAACGCGATAGCTTCCATCAGATGCTTTTGATATTACTCTATTAACATCAATATAATATTATTGTGAGATAGAGCATTTACTGAAAACACCTGGGTGGGTTGATAAGTACTTAGCCTAACCTACTTCTAAGTATGGTAAATTAAAAAAATAAATGTTATACTGTAAATTGGTTTTGTAACTGGCCACATATAAAATTACAAGCTAAATAAGCCAATTTGAAAAAAAATGTCATTTAGAAAAGAGTTGTCACGGATTATTCTGTGGGATTATTTTGCAATGGATAAAATCGAGGAGCGTGCTGTCATTAAGTTTTTGTATATGACAGGATTGAAAGGCAGAGCAATTTCTGAAGAAATGAAAAATGTTTTAAGTCATAAGGCACCATCATATGCAATAGTAAAAAACTGGGTAGCTGAATTTAAATAAGACCATACAAACATTCAAGATGAACACCAACCTGGACGTTCAAAAAGTGTTCTGGACAATTTCCGAAATGGTATTTAAAAGGGGATATGGTTGTAGCAGACTGACGTTGGAAATTATCAGAGATAGCTGACGCATTAGGTATTTCTAAGGATTGGGTATATTTTTTAGGTGAAAAATTGGGTGGGAAAAAATTATCTGCGAGATGGGTGGCGCATTTGCTTAGTATTTATTGACCAGAAACGTTTACAAATGAAAATATCACAGGAAAATTTGATAATGCATTTTGTTTTAATTTACATTTTTTTCAATAAAAATCAAGTAGAGGCTTTACGAAGATGTTAATGTAATTGCTACTTTATGTCTAATTATTATTATTTTAAAAATATAAATTTACTATTTTATATATTTTTTTTTCTTGTTTCGCTAATTTGCCAGTGTGTATATACACAAATAGTTCAATCCACTTTAACATAAAAACAAAGTGAACTAGTGCACGAAATTACAGTCACTGGAGCAAAATTAACATAAAATACACCTTTTGAATTTGTTATTTATCGGAAAGCTACATCACAACGATAATTTTGAAAAGAAATAAATTAATACTTCAATAATTTAGTAACTAACACAATGAGATTTTCATTTGTTTATGAAATCCTAATTAATATTATAAATGTGAAAATGAGTTTGTTACGCTTTCACACACGCTACTAAATTTTGCATACATGTTGTCGAGGTACAGAAAAGGCACGTTAGGTACCTATCATCCAGAAAAAGTACTAATAAAAAAATAATAACTTTTCAGTGGTCCCCCGGCATAAAAACTCGGTCTACTGATGGGGTGATGAGGAGGTGGTGAAGAGGAAGGGGCGGGAAACATGGGAGGGTGCGAAACCCGTGTGAAGCGGGACATTATAGACTATATGTATGAAGTGATAATGCGAGTGGGAATGAGAGCAAGAAATAATCAGTACATATTATAAGAGAGAGATGGAAACAGGAGTAGGATGAGAGTAAAAGTGTGAGACGGAATGAGAACAGCGGTGAGAACAGAAAACGACTACAAGGGCGTAATGTCTGTCCGCGCAGGCGAAGCCGCGGGCGGAATCTAGTATTATAATATAATTCTTAAAAACTAGGACTGTTTGACATTATTATAGCTCAATAGAAAAATACATGTCTATTGAACAGAGGACTAGGATCATGCCTGAGCTTAAGATATTTTGTTTAAGCATTGATTTCTCACTGAAAGTGAATTTTTAGCACATATTGAGATTGTGAATCATCAACTAAAATAACTTTATTGGCTCGTCAGCCTTTAATCTTTGAGCACAAACTTTTAGTTTCAAATTCTAGCAGTCCTTCCCAATCTTATTTATTTACTAAACACTTCACCGAAGGTGATCGACAATTTAAAAATTCTTACAATCTGTAATATCGCCATGACTGCCGCCCATGGTGTTAAATTTTTATCTAGCCCCTAACGTGGAGCGAGCGCTAAGATGCTTACACATAAATTTACTTTCATTACAACTAGACTGTATTCAAGCATTATCTTGATGATCTTATTGTTCTCACTGGCACTATATTTTCTAGTATGACAGCAATCCTCAATCTCACATATGTTTACTGTGTGTCCTTGACATTTTCTTCTTTCATTATGTGAGATAGATTGATAATTATATTCAGAAAAAGTTTATGCATCAAAGGAGAATCTGTCCCTGCTGTAATTGGCAAAGAAGTAACAAACAAACAGTGGACATTGTTTTGTTTTATCCATGATGAATTTAAAGCTTACCGCAGTATTAGTTACTTCCATGACAGGCAAACTTGAATTGTGAGTCATTGGCATTGTTACTACTGCTGTCACATCTGAAATTGTAAGGTTATTTGTTTACATACGAAACTATGACTAAATGAGGGTAGTCTTGCTTATCAAAAAATCTGAGTGAAGTACAACCTTAGTTTCTTATTAAAAGTTTATTGAATTGGGTAGTCTTTATTTGAAATTGAAAATTGGTGAATGTGTATTTAACATATTATTATTCAAAGTTGTTAAGAGAAATTACTAACTTGATTCACTCATATATGATGAAAGTTCCATAAGATTTGGGTGAGAGGTATATTTGACATCATCATGGGCTGTAAAAATGAGTAATGTATTTATTAGTGATATAAAACACTTGTAATAATCATGACTTTATTATGAAATAAATATACACACATGGTGCAAGTACTGAAAGATCACCAGTTTCCAATATGAATGACTCTGCATCTCTGAAATGTTCATCATAGGTGTAATTTAGAACAATATTTTGTGAAATTTCATGTTTTTCATTGTTTTTCACATTATCATCTTCAGAATTGACCAAATTTGTTTCATTACCAGTTTTATTATCTTGTGAATTCTCTAAATCTTGGTACACAATAATTTCTTTTTCTTCTTTAGAGGGTTGTTCATTTTCAGTTGTATTTGAATCAGAAATAACATTAACATTTAAATCTGAATTTTCATTTATTTCTTCAACAATATATTCTTGTACAGTCACAGTCTGGCTATCACTAACACTTTCATCGTCTTTTAAATCTAATTTATTTTCCCTGTTTGATTGCATTTGCTCATCATGAGAAAAATTATCTGAAGTAACAATATTATTCTTTATTGATGATGCATTGCTTTCTATTTCAGTATTTACAAGTTTCTCATTTTTTAAGCTAAACATAGAAGAATTACTTCTATCTTCATAATCGTAAAGTGAAATTGTGGCCTTACTGTCTTCACTATTAGTGTCTATATAAGGATCATTTTCAGACAAAGTATTTAAATCATTACTTTGGCATATCTGGTCATTTGTGTATGATGACTCTGCATCAGAATAGTTACCTCCTTCCTCGGTGCTCTGAGCTAAAAAATTGAGAGATTCTTTGATGTCAGATACATTACATTCTTCAAATTTTATTCTTTTATTGAAAATGCACTCTTCATTTTCATCACTTAACCTTTTGAGAACTTCAGAATTGTTGACATGATATTCAATTGTTTTGTGATTGTCATAGCATTTGGAATTATCTGTTTCTTCTATTGTAACCACATTAATATCCAATTGCTCTTTACTTTCATTCACTTCAGAACTATTATCTGGTAATAGTAAAGGATCAACGGGTGTGCTAGTTACAGCTTCATCCATTCTCTGTATAATTGCAGAGTCAGAGAAATTAAAATCCACAGGACATTCAACATATCCACGGCTATGACTTTTTGTAATTTTAATGGGAAGAAGATCTGGCACAGGTGTAGAAAACTTTGAAGCAGTCATTGCTGTTTCTTCTATGTTGTCTTCTACTTTTGAAGAAGCTCTAGTCACAGCTCCCACTGAATGTAACCTCTTACTAGTGCTAGATTTGCTTTTTTTTATTTTGGGTACAGTACTGCTACTTGTTATGGATGCAGTAGGCCTTAATTTTATTGTTGTTTTTAAAGATGGTCTTTCTGAATTTAAATTTAATGAAGATTTATCTTTTTTGAACTTTTCACCCCAAAATGGTTCAAAGTGCTTTAATTTCCATGGATCTATTTTACTCTTTTCTCTTTCTGCTTCAGTCTTTATTTTTTGCTGATTTTCGGGTGTAAACTCTCCACCTGACAATCCATCTTGCCATTCCAGGCAAGCTCTAGCAAAAAATTCATTATTTAGACTAGACGAGCTTAATCGTCCAGAGGGACTAGGTCGATCTACAGTTGGTAATAGCTGCCCTAGTTTATATTGGTACAGTGGAGGCAGAAGAGAAAATGTGTGTTTATTTAATAAAGCTCTGATATTTGTGTTAACTAAAATTGAATCTGGGGTTTCTAAATCTATACACCCTTCTTTAGTTTGCTGCAATTGTGCAGCAGTTGACAATTTCTTACTGCTTCTCTTGCGTGTTTTAATACAAAATCCCGGTATACTTGCTAACACTTCCCGCATTGTTGGAGGTTTATTAGAATTAGAACTTATACCTTCAAATGCTGGTGAAACCCATTCCCGGGTTTCTGATGGAGGAGGAGGTAAAGGTTTTACTATGATACGTGGTAAAGGCCTATTGTGGTTGGAGCTTTTTCTTCTTCGTTTAGATTGTTTCCTAGACGAATGTTTACTTGGTTTTTCAGTAGATACAACTCCTTCACCTTCGGAAAATCGTACTACTGAAAATTGTTCGTTGTTATTGGAGGCTAAATATTTATTTTCTGATGAATTATCTGAATAGTCCATAATGCTATCGGTAGAATGTGTTGTCACATCTACCTCCATTTTTAAATTATATATTTTAAATTATGAGAACTGCACAAAGAAAAAAAAAAAGGTTTTGAGCCGATTGCTATCACAGTTTCAACCCATTGTTTTTCAATTTCAAATGGTTGAGGTGCACTACTTTGTTCAGAATATGATTAACAAATACATATAATATATTTAACCATTACTCCTTTATCATGAAATTACAGTCAAATGCTGATTTCTCCATTCACTGTTAATAAATTCAGTTCAACTCAACCTTAATCCACCTAAACTACCAAAACGTCACAACAACGCAGAAAAATGGTAAAATGGCGATAGTGATGTGCTTAATTGTGCTTCCAACTTTAATTTAGGGATATCCACAGAATATACCTACTTACCAGATCAGACGCATAACAGTAATAGTGGGTAACAGATATTTTATTTAACATTACATGTTTCTCTTGAAACATAAAATCAGTTACATAGAAGAATACAAAAAAAAAACTGTTTTGAGAATTGCAAGCGAAAAAGTAGACTCATAATAATTCAAATTTGGCCGAGTTTATATAAATATTTATATTTTAAGTAGGTAGGTATGTATTTAGTGTCAGACAAATACAGTAGTCAGTACGTTCAACTCACAGGTGAAACCGATCTGTATCAGCTCGTATTCATCTATCGATTCCTTCCTTCTAAAGTCGGAACGAGTAGCGTTGCAGTGGGAAAAACAGGTAGCAGAAGTTTAAGAGCAGGCCTCGCATTTGTTTAAAATGCACTCGCGTCAACTTCAGAGCGAACAAGAAGTTCGACATGAGCTATAGCTAATGTGACTAACTACTTTGTAAGGACGAACTTTACTCTATTCTACCTCCTGGAAGATAGTAAGAATGGCGATGACCATACTTTTCGCGCCGAGTGAAATAGATGAATGTTTGGATTTGATCATGCGTGAAATTCTTAGTCTTAAGCTTTAATTAGTGGGTAAACGTTCAACTTTGATCGTGGTGCTAAGAGAGTTTATTTGAAACTAAGCCAGTTCAATCAGTGATTACAATCGAGATTGGGAATGTACGGGGCAAAATGGACTGGCCAAAAAATGCAACTGAGATGAGCTACTCGTTTGATGAGAGTCAAAAAATTCAACCATGCCGAAATATTTTAAGGCAAAATGCAAAGAAATTAGTAATCATGCTAAGTTCTATAGATGGTAGCATACGAAGGTTGTTCTGTGTATTTTACAGACATGCGTTTAGAATATTATCACATCCATATACGCCAAAATGTTGTTTATGGAGCAAAGTTCTTCTATAGGTTTCTGTAGTTTGACAAGGAATTAGTATATTTTTTTCATGTCGGCCTATATGTCACAGCTATTTTGTTGCTTATTAGTGTTATAAAGTTGAAATTTAGCATGGTTTTGCATTAATGTAACCGCTACATACATCGGGATAAAAATCTTTAAAATAATTCTTCGTGCTTGCCATACCTGCAAAATGAAAGGTAAAATTGTTTATGATTTACAATTTCAAATAGAGTATCGTTAAATAGGTAATTTAAAATCAGTATGGGTTCCTTTGATTTTTTTTCATAATTAGGTCCCTTTCACAGAAATTTTTTGAAAAATTTCGTTAGTTCTATGTAATACTATATAGTATGAAGTAACAAGAGAAATTATTATGATGTCTAGAGTGAATCAATTTACGACTTATAGGCGATCAATTTAATACGTAGTGTAAAACCCAAGTTATGATTTTGGTCTATAAATTTTGTAGTTAGATACCTACTGAATTTGTTTTATGAATTATAAAGTGACGAGGAAATGATACAAGCGTATCAGCGGAAGCTGTTAGGTTATCAATAATAATAAGAAACAGGCTAGACTTATTTAATAAAGGACTCCAGATTAATGTATTATAGTCACGTTCATGGTAAGTTTTATTTTATGAGCGTGTTAAGTGAGTGTGAAACTTTGTTCCTATGGCTCCTATGGCCATTGTTCCTATATTTTGTAACGAATCACATAGCATTTAAAAGTAGGTACATTGTTCTCTACCTATTCATTTTAGCGCAAGTTAGGATTCTATTGTTCATTTTCTTTTTCTAAGTGGGCCAAACAGCGCTAGATGATCTTTATCAGCAAAAAAAGCTTGCTAGATAAAAAATCATTTCGTTGACCATGTTCACACTACTTCACAACGTAACAGTTTAGACTAGTACTCATCCTGTTATTTTAAAACAGGATGTTCAAGGTGGTTCAAGGGTCTACCAGTCTACCTACACACGGCCTACACAGCACCTACAGGCAGTAGTGGATATTGTCGATAATATAGCGCTGAGCGTCATTTCACAGCGCGCTATTTATGTCAAACGAAATCGCGCTCGCTAAGTATAACTCATGGACGTAATACTAAGTTCAGGATAGTGCACTCGACCACACTTGGCTTTGCGAAACGAGGTGATGAAATAGCGACGTCCAAGTCCCTTTGTCTTGTTTCTTCTAGGGTGACAATAATTAGTTTTTATTCTTATTTTTTCTTCTCTCATTTTGACTTTTGTTGCTAGTGCTCTATAATAATAAGTTTACTCACTAAAAGAACGAATAAACGAGAAAAGATGACAAAAATCTAAATAGCGGATGTGTGTCAAAGAAAAGTTGGCAGGTAAGGCCTGATAGTAAAATCAAATTGGCGACACATTAAAAAACAGCCAAAGAACAACAACTGCGTGTCGAATCACGTGGTGTCGTAGTCATACCAAGAACAAAAGCTAATCACAATTCAAAAAGTGCATCAACTCAAGTGCCCAGTACTTACTCAAGTACCTAATAAAAATAATTTAATAAATCAATACTATGATCAAACTTATGATTTTAGTTCATCATCAGTTTTTGTATATAGTATCTGCGCTATCTTCAATTGTTATTAACTTTTTTAGATTTTTAAAAACATAAGTTCAAGAGAGCTAGTCACTAAAAGCGGCCACCTGCATAAATTATGATTTGTCGGTACAAAATTATCACCTCCAAAATACATTGTGAAGCAGTTAGAATTCTTAGAAATCAAAGCTGCAAAGATGGATACCTTAATCACCTTGAAAATTAGCGACGTTCTCCCCTTATATATAATACCGCCGATTTGATCACAGAAATTAAGCTACGTAGATTGTGATTTATATTTAAATTGCTGACCGCCTCTATTTACAAAGTAATTAAGTCCCACATATAAAAGTAGCCAAGTGCGATAAGTTACGTATTTTTGCACGCCTGGGCCCCCAGATCCCATCACTCAGGAAATGTCTCGTTAAAACGATCCCAATGTGCTTAAACACGCTGCACAAAAGATTAGGAATGTCCTAAATATAAATGTTTGAAATATGTTTCTCATCAATTTTGTCACGCTTTACCGCCTTAAGCGAATGTGGGAGCCCAAAAACATAACTTTCTACAGGTGACCGAGTTCCTTTCCTTTCCAACAAAACCAACAATCCCAAAAATCCCCAATGATCCAGCGAATAAAAACAAATTTAAAATACTCTAGGTTCAGAAACATTTCTAGGGCCAAAATGTCTTGCACTTGAGCGCTGGTGTGGGACCCATAGATGAGAAACATTGGTTAGGTGGGGAACTATGAACTTCTTTCTTTTGATGGGCACCAGAAAATCCCTAAAATATGGTAGGACGATGGAGATAGGGATGGATTTGAAATCCTGAGTCTCCTCCCCATGGAAATCAAACACCGAAGTCGTTCGAATTCATGTGTGACGCCAAATTCGTAACCCGTATGATGTCATATCTGTAACTCGAATGATGTCTGTAACTAAATTGAGCAAAAAAAGTTTCTTTTTACAGAAATACATAAGTTTCCATATTTCATATTGATTGAAATATTTGACAATTTATTCTTGCGGCCACATCATAAGCAACCAGTAAAGAATTCATATCAACAATAGAAATATTATGAACACCTTAGTATTAATTAACCAACCATATATGGTATTAACAAGTCAACAAAAACTCATAAAGGTATATCAAAAACTTCAACTTTGACAATTCAGACGTCAAAATTGCTCAAATTATAGTTTTAATTGCCAGTATAAAACCATAAATTTAGACATCCTTTTTTAAGTAAGTTTCAAAAATACTATTATTATCTGAATACCAAGACATACCAAAAACCAGAAGCCACAAAAAAATTATATTAGACGAGTATTTGTATTTATAATAATCGTTAATGAACCTACTAGATGAAATGTTTTTTACAAAGGGCAAGTGTTAGAAAGGGACAAAGATACTCTCCGAAAGCTGTTTCCCTCACACTCGTTTTGCCTCCTTACGGCTTTTAATCTAAAGTGAACCTTATTTATAAAATTGAAGATTTCATTTTTGTAGTGTGATATTTCAGAAGTGCACAGTCCTGAACCTAATTGCGTCCATGGTATGTCTATTACTATTTGCCGCTATAAATAGCTCAGCGCTATCTGACTATGCCAATCACGCAAAAATGTTCCGTGTGTCACGCGTTTTATTAACATCATGGAACTAATAAGTACTACGTACAACTGGAATGAGCTCTACGAAGAAATTTCGAGGTCCTAGAAATTTGACCTTGAAAACGAATTAAAAAGATAAAAGTAACAAGGACGTTAGTGGGTGCCGTATTGTCTCTTTCTGATTAGGGTGACAAAGTTACGAAGGATAAATAAGACCATAACAGGAACTTCTTAATTTTCGACTAAGATCGAACAAAACTCTTTAAGCCTATCTTAACCCGTGACACAGAAGTAAACTTTTTTATATGAGTATAAAGATTTCTGTATGTCCGTGTCAATAACCTATGTCGTAATTTAGTAAATTAGAACCTTTAATTCGAACATTTGTCAAAATTGGTTTAGCAGATTTCAAATTAAAATGCTACAAACATACATCAGTATAGTTATGGAGTAAAAAAACATACATGAATGATCGGAATCAATTTACATTCATTATTAACAAATAATTTTAATATTTATAAGGGATCATAAACCACGAACGTAAGCACTAAAAATGAGGTCTCGCGTGGCCACCGCGTATTACAACTCGCGATAGCATCAAAAATACTGGTTGGATTTGTACGAAATACTGTAAAATCATCAAATTTACAAAAAAAAAATATAAACGGCAGTAGCCCGACTCCTATCCACCTCGATAGAAAAGTAGAAGCAAGCAAACAGAAGTTCAAGAGAGCTAGCCACTAAAAGCGGGCAACCCGCAGAAAATATGATCAATCGACGGAGGCTTCTCACCTAAGAAATAAATTGTGAAGCAGTTAGTAACTCTAAAAATTAAAGCTTCAAATATCGATATCTCAATCACCTTAGTAAATTAGTAGCATGCTCCCTTTATGTATAATAGCCTTTTGAATACAAATCTCCCATTGATTACAGAAATAAAGCTACCTAGAATGTGATTCATAATTGGATGGCTGACCGCCTTTATTTACAAAATAGTTAAATCCCACAGAAGTAAAGACCCAAGCGCGACAAGTTGCGTAGGTACTTTTGCACGCCGAGGCCCTCAGAACCATCACTTAAGAAATATCTCGTTGAAACGATCCCAATGAGCCTAAAGACGCTATTAAAAAGGTCAAGGATGCTGTAGATATATGTTTGAAATATATTTCTCATATATATGGTCGTACTTCACCGCCTTGAGCGCACGTGGGAACTTGAAAACGTAAGTTCGTACAAGCAACCAAGCTCTGTTCTTTCCCGAAAAAACGTAACAATCTCAAAAATTCCCAATCATTCGGCGAATAAAAATCGATTTAAAAGACTCTAGGTACCGAAACATTATTTCTAGGGCCGAAATGTCTCAAAATTCAGCGTTGGTGCGAGACCTAAGGATCTCAAATATTAATATGATGGCCTCCTTCCTTTCGATTGGCACCAGAGATACGGACAGATTCAAAACCCCATCGAAACCAGACACACAAGTCTCTCAAATGCATATATGACGTCAAATTCATTACACCTATGGTGTCAGATCTGTAACTAGAATGACGTCAGATCTGTAACTAAATTATTTTCCTACTTTAACGAAAAACGTTTCTCTTTAAAACAATACATAGGTTTCCATCTTTCGTATTCATTGAAATATCTGGCAACCTATTATTACGGCCACATCATTGGCAAAAGAGGGCAAAAGGCAACTACCAAAGTATTATTATTAACTAATCTAAACATATGAACACCAACCATAGTATTATGACGTCAAAAACTTCAACTTTGACAAATCAAAATTCCGCAAATTCTCGTTTCAGTTGCCAGTATAAAGCCATAAATTAAGACTTTCGTTTTAAATATTAATAAAAATTTTAACAAATATGAAATATAACATAATAAGTTTCAAAAATACTATTATCATCCGCATACCAAGATATATTAAAAACCAGAAGTCACAAAAAATAGAGTGTAAAATAGTGTATTACTATAAATATATATTTATATTTATAATTTAGGTCTAAAAAAAAATAAGTTTCCTAGAAAAAAAATCTACAGATTTCGCTCTTCTCGCAATTATCGGAGGACATTGAAAAAAATCGTACGACAAAAAATTTTCGAAGAAAGTTATGGACCAATTTTCGATGTGCTACCATACTTTGCCACGCAAGCTCTTGCATTTTTTGACGCTAGTGTTTTCGTCTACCTTTATAACTTTTTGAAATAAGGCCGAATCTTACTTTCTAGGGTAGCTAATCTGATAATCATTAAATGAAAAGGGCACATGCTCAAGTCAGGGTTTTCGACCGTTTCTAAAATTTTATTTTTCAAACTTGTAGACAATCTACCAGTCTCGGAAGGTTTTTTATTTTTTCGATATTAATTCTTCCGTTTTTGAAACAATCAACTTTTTGTCCGAGAAAGAGGGAATTTTTGTCTTTTTCACCGTTTTCGATTTTCCGATAAAATTACGAACCGATTGTAGAAAATTTAGTATCTTACAATGCTCCGAAAGCTCTTGAATATTTGTCATCACTGTCTTTTGTCTATTATCATTAATATTAGAAATATAGGCAAATTTATTACACTCCTACACGAAAACGATCTAATAAACATATTCATTGTTACAAAAATTTTTATAAAAATTAAGTATGTGTCATCGTTTATTCTGACAAGCAGAAATATGTACTATGTATTTATGTAATATATATAATATGTAAGTAATATGTATGTATGTTTTTGATAGTGTGAACAAGATTAAAATAAATCAAAGTTACCAGCCGATTCTGTTATCTTTTATTGTTATAATTACTGTACTTACTCGAGATTGAACGAAATCTGTACCTTCGTTATGGAAAAAAATTGACCTCATTTTCGGTTTCAAAACACTAAAAAACATTAACAGTAGATGATATTATCAAATCAAAATTCGAAAAAAAAAAAATTTATAGACCTGTGTTATATTCATATTTTGCTAATACCTTGTCAACGTGCGTTGATCCTTTTTAGGTACGTTTCTTTTTCATTTATTATTAATTCTTGCTTAGTCAAGGGCTACTATAACTTTGCGTTAACGGATACCCAAATAAAGCTAAATTACGGTACCTAAATAATGTTTAAAAAGAAAAGATGATAGACAGAAATAAAACTGCAAAAGAAAACAGAAATAAAACTACAGCTTTAAATTTAGTGGACTAATTTCGATAATTCTATCACAGTATTTACCCTAAGTTATAAAATAGTGACTAAACACAAAAATTATCAAAATCGATTCAGAACTTTCAGAAATATTAACGGCCATGTATGTTACATGTATGAAGTCCTATTGAATTAAGTCCAAATATTTTAAGAAGTGATATTAGAACGCGACGTGGGCAATCATGGCTTTGCTTAGCTATTATGTAACCTTTATAGGCCACTAATTACCTACCCTAAAAAAAGTGTTCATCAATAGTCGAGCAATGGATGACCCCCATAATAAAAAAAACGAGAAATGTAAAGAGGAAAAAACATGCGTCTCTGATTTCGCCTCCGCTTGGCGACTGTGTACAACCAGCGGCGTGAAATAGCAGCTGGGATATGGAACGGCCAAAGTGGCGTATGTATGAGACCAGCTGATTTCGATAATTCTTTCACTGTATCCACCCTACGTTGAAAAATAGTGACCAAACACAAAAATCATCAAAATGGATTCAGAACTTTCAGAAGAAGTGATATTAGAACGCGACGTGAGATTATTGCATTGCGAAGCAATGCCATTACGTAACTTTTGTAGGCTACTAATTACCTACCCTAAGAAAAATGTTCAACAGTCGAGCAATGGATGAACCCCATAATAAAAAACGTCAAATATGAAGAGGAAAAAATAATGCGTCAGCGGAAATTATATGTCCTGTATTGTAATTATCATGACGCATAGTTTTTTATTCTTCGGTTCCCTCATAATAAAATTTAAATTCACCATAATACTTTTCCCAGTGTAGTGGTACAAAATTTTATGCTAGCCACACAGAAGTGGTGTAGAAAGAGATAGTTAGGCACCCGGTTACTTCCCTTTCGCACTTTTTTTTTAATCACCAGTTTACGTATGACCACGCTAATGTAAGAGAGATATCATTCCAGTTGTACGTAGTACATATTAGTTCAATAATTATCACAGAGATATTATCACTAGCCAAGTTCCTTAAAGCCCTGTATGCTAAGCCTGTATGTAACGGTTGCGCATAGGAAAAAAAGGATGGAAAATAACTGTACTGAGTTGCATCCTTATACTTTGCCGCAATGCTTAGTAGTGTTATAACGCTCATTTGAAGGTCACAGCTATCAAATTAACTTTAGATCCTCAAAATAAAAAGAGCTATACTTAGTATAATCACAGTCTTTAGAATATATTATTTCTCACAGTTGGTCAACGGACACGTCTAGACAGAGCAATCGTGCGGGTTTCGCGGGGCGAGAGAGGGTCGATAGCGAGCCCGAGTAGCCATACATACCTACCTATTATGTAGTGAGCGCATACTCACACACACATACATAGCATTTAAGACTATATATGTAGGTGCATCAGTGCACCGAGAGACTCTTCAATAAACCTTTCAGTAAGAACAATCTCCCTTTCATTACCTCCTACCACACAAGTCACGTAGCAATTACATAGTTACGACAATTAGTTGGGACACGCCAGTCAGGAGTGACGCATTTTATTAAAAAGTTTAAGTGATCTATATCTATACTATTACATAAAGCTGAAGAGTTTGTTGGTTTGTTTGTTTGTTTGTTTGTTTGTTTGTTTGTTTGTTTGTTTGTTTGTTTGTTTGTTTGTTTGTTTGTTTGTTTGTTTGTTTGTTTGTTTGTTTGTTTGTTTGTTTGTTTGTTTGTTTGTTTGTTTGTTTGTTTGTTTGTCCAAGTCTATAATATCTTTTGTTTCTTTATATAATAGGTAGTTAAGTTTTATTTGATTATAAAGGAACAAGTTTCTGTAAAAGACAAAATGATAATTTGCCTAAAATTGATATTTTCACTGTGATGGACTTTTTTCTTGAAATCCGTTTTATATTAGTGCTGAAATAAAGGTTTAGGCTCTAAAGTTGAAGGTTCTGGTGATATATCCCGGTAAACGTACGCTGACACCGATCGCTTGGTCTTCAGATTGACCTGTACAGAAATTACAGTTGGCATAAATGCTCTGACTTTAGATATTAAGTATATATTGCAGCGTTAGTATATTACTTAATATACTAAGTAAGCACATGTGAAAAAGAAAGAAATCCCTATCGGCACAAATTCAGTAGGTATAGATCCTTTCTTCAAAAGTCGTCGGTGATTTAGTTAGACAAAACAGTTTTCCGTAAAATGTCTACTGCGAACCAAAGAATGTTTTCGAGGCGTCCCACACTGCTCTATTTAACATTCTTTTCCATTGTTCTCTGCTAACCGCGTTTACAGGAAACCTGGATATTATGAAATAGTCATCATTATCAGGAAGTATTTTTTGACACCGCAGTTTCCTGGAGGAAAATGAGGTTAAACTATTGTATACAGTAACTTTGTCATTCAAAGTTATATTATTTACAACGTTCTTAATCAGAGAGCAGATAGAACGTCTGACTTTAAATCATAAATAAATAACGATTAAAATTATTTGTGTATATATCTTATATTTTCAAATAAGCAGTTCTTGTATTTATATATATCCTATGTATAGTATATATGTATAGATGTCATACTTTCTCTTACAATGTGCTGCCAGGCTAAATAAACCTCCTAATAATTTTAAAAACAGTTAACGACATCCTTCCAGTGGAACAATTGCAATTAGGTAATATTAAATATACAAAATATTTATATTTGAAAATATCGACATATCGATAGATTTTGTGCGATCCCTATGCTAAATTGTTTGATTGTAATTGACACATAATTGTTTAAAATAACAAATTATTTACAAAATAGAGTATTTACCGTATACTATTGACGTATAACCAAGTAAATTTAGGATTGCTGTTTATAAAAATAAGCATTAAGATAACAGTATGTTATTGGCAGTACTTACATGTGAAATCTTACTTTATTTGGATTCTTATCATATGTTACAGTGCAATCTAAAACAGAACACGACACCATTGTATTTAACAAGATTTAATTTATATAGTTCAGAATGATAAAAGCACAAAATAGAAAATAAAACTGGACCTTATTTTGACAAGTCGCTAATGGAGACTAAATGTGTTCAAAGAGGTTTTATGACAGATTTTGTTGCGTTTCTTTCTCGCATGCAGGATTTCCGTAAAGAGCTGGATGTCATTCGCACACTGTGTTCCACTGTTACGCTAGTATATATACCTTTATGGTTATTGTCAGTTATTGTTCTGTGCTCAATACTGCCTAGGGATGCAAAATATTTAATATCGATATAAATATCGAAATCAGGAGAAATCGAAAATCGTATGATTTGTAAAAAGTAGAGAGCAAATGAAGCTGTCTATATGTGGAGTCAGATGTCTTCCTGATCCATCTAATTGGGGATAAACCAAAGTCGGTGACAGCTGGCAACCTACATGGACCGACTTGCCAGTAGCTGCCTATGCATGCCTGGAAATGATCCGGTGCAGATGAAAAAGAGTTGCGGTGGTCCGAGGTGTAGGTATTTTCAGCGGCAACTGAAATGCACGGAATTGTGTGACTGCGGCGGGAAATGTACATAATAAACAATATATACATTAGTATTTTGAAAATAGTGAATTTGAGTGTCGTGATAGCCCGAACCGCAGCATACCTGTTTCAAATTCATAAGCCCATGAGGCCGTGGTTTGAATCCGGGTGTGCACCAATGAGTTTTTTCTGACTTAAGTACATTAACCATCACTGACTCCGTGCCTCGGAAATCACGATTAGTAGTCTGTCCCGGTTGCTGTCAATAGATGGCGGTCGTTACATTGGAGTAGCGTGGTGGATTTAAGCTCCAAGCCTCCTCATCTTGAGGGGAGGTCTAAGCCCCTGCAATGGGCTATAAAAAGGACTGATGGAATGGAAAGGAAATTTTGAATATAAAATACTTTCCAAATTCGTTAAATGACAAATTTTTGAGTTACTTAAAATTATCGTTACAGCTAAGTTATAACTTATAGTCATATTTAATATGACTGTATGTACAGAGTATTTAAAAAGTTGTTATTATTAAAAGAAACAAATTTACATTGCATGTATATATATATATATATTAAGCCTAAGCTCCTGCAGTGGGGTAAAAATGGGCTGATGATGATGATGACATATATTAATATAAATATCTAAACCATGTAAAAATCGATAATCGATATATCATACTTTTAAATACCGATATAACTCTTTGTGTATAATATCGGTTTTTCGATATATCGCTAATCCCTATGTCTGCCTGACCGCCATTTTGACTCGACTCTTCTATAAGTCAGATTCCATTTCGTTTGTGGTTGTGCTTTGTGGTTTTTCGCCATTTCTTTTTTCTTTGAGGTGCTTTGAGGTAGTTGGAGGCACGATCGAAGTGCAAAATCGGATTTGTGTACTTGTGGTGCATTTGCATAGAAATCGATCACGGTTTTATTTGCGGTAGTGAAATTATTGTGTATTTCATCACTTTTTTTCGTTAATAACAATGGGTCGGGGAAGGTAAGTCATCAAAAATTTCTAAGCGTCATTATGAATTAATATTTGTGAATGTCACAACGTCATATATTCGAATTCAGTTCTAGTGCATAGTTTTGTACAATTTGTTTTTATTGGTTTCATTAATTATGACGAAACGCGTTAGCCACGATGCACGTATGCTTTCTTGATTCTTCGCTCTTTGCCAATACCATTTAGTCCATTAGGTACTTGAGTATCTTGTAATTGAACATCATAACGTTTTGTGTCAATTTATTTTAATAGGGAGCGCAGTCGGGACAGACGCCGCAGCAGAAGTAGAAGCAGGAGTCGAAGTCGTAGTCCACGTTATGGGTTAGGGTCAGGCGGCGGAGGCGGCGGCGGCGGCGGATATGGCGGCAGTGGACGTAGAAATAATGCTGGCGCTAATTTACGAAAACCAAAATGGGATATGAATAGATTAAAACCTTTTAAGAAAGATTTTTATATTCCACATCCTGATGTTGAAGTTAGATCAGAATCTGAAGTAGAAGCTTGGCGCAGTGAAAACCAAATTACATTAAAAGGTCGCACTATCCCTAAGCCGACTCTAACATTTGATGAAGCTGGATTTCCTGATTATGTTTTAGATGAAATAGATAAAATGGGTTTTGACAAGCCTACACCAATTCAAGCACAAGGTTGGCCTATAGCTTTGGGTGGTTTTGATATGGTAGGAATAGCTTCTACAGGTTCTGGTAAGACTCTGTCATACATTTTACCAGCTGTAGTGCACATCAATCATCAACCTAAGTCAAGTCGCGGAGACGGCCCCATAGCTTTGATTTTGGCACCAACTAGGGAGTTGGCACAGCAAATTCAAGAAGTATGTGATAAATTTGCAAATACATCTAAAATTCACAATACCTGTTTGTTTGGAGGCGCACCAAAAGGACCTCAAGCTAGAGATTTGGATGCTGGAGTAGAAATTGTGATTGCTACACCAGGCCGATTACTTGATTTTCTAGAAAGTGGTCGAACAAATTTAAAGAGGTGCACATATTTAGTGCTCGATGAAGCTGACAGAATGTTAGATATGGGTTTCGAACCACAAATAAGAAAGATAATTGAACAAATTAGGCCAGACAGACAAACTCTCATGTGGTCTGCAACATGGCCCAGAGAAGTACAAAGCTTGGCAGCAGAATTTTTGAAAGATTACTTACAGATTAATGTAGGTTCTTTGCAGTTGGCTGCCAATCATAATATTTTGCAAATAATTGATGTATGTATGGAGTATGAGAAAGAAACAAAATTGAGCACTCTATTGAAAGAAATAATGGCTGAAAAAGATAACAAAACTATTATTTTCATTGAAACAAAACGTCGGGTGGATGATATCACTCGCAAAATGAAAAGAGATGGGTAAGTGTAAATAGGACTCTCCTGTTCAGATTTTGTTTTAGTAACACAATTTGATAGAATTTGAACTTGATCTTTCATCCACAGTTGGCCTGCTGTCTGTATTCATGGCGACAAATCACAAAATGAGCGTGATTGGGTATTACAAGGTAAGTGAAAGTATGTAGGAATCCTGTTTGCATATTATGTTCTGATTTATTTTATTTTTCAAATATGTATTGTTGAAGAGTTACTTATTCATTAATTTATTGGGCTTAAAGAAGGCTTCCCTAAGAAGATTAACTGCCGCACTCAGAAACATCACGGGTAAGCACTCCATTCTGTTCACTCAAACTGCAACTCCTGAGCGGCCTGCTAATCTGATAAAGCATTACAGTGCTTAGGAAAAGTCTGTCTATTGTTCTACATCATGAAATATAGTTAAAATGTTTCTGTGAGAGACAATGTTTTATACAGAAAACAAAATCAACTTATGGCTCTAGTGTTAACATGAAGATAAAGAATATATTTAAACAAACTAAAGTTATTTGAAATTATGATTAATTAGACTTTGTCTTTAATATAACAACTCCACAGTTTCTAAATACCTTAAATAATTTATTTATGTCCAATGTTATGCTAAAATTTGTGCTACAAAGCAGGT